>JACGDI010005369.1:653476-723132 GCA_014898725.1 Jacaranda copaia
TCTTCTTCTTCTTCCTCATGAAAATCTAAATCAAACCAATCCAACACGCACCGCGGCGACGAATACGTAATTGAATTTTTCTGCCAACTCATGGAAACGAATGGGTGCTCCATCAGCTGATCACAGTTCCATCTTTCTGTGCAATCCCTCCTAAGACACTTATCCAGAAAGTCAAGGCACAAGCACGAAAGCCCCGCCGGAAACAGAGGCAGCTCGTCTTCGGAGTACCCGATTCTGTAAACTGCGTAAGCGTTGGCGGCTCCCGGCCAAGCCGGCTTGCCCGTCAGCATCTCGATTACGGTGCATCCCAATGACCACACATCAGACTCTGGCCCCTGATACTCACCACGTATCACCTCTGGAGCCATCCACAGGGGGCTACCGCGAGTCGAGATGGCAGCCGATGAGATTTCCACAGCTGATCCAAAATCGGCGAGCTTGGCAGAGCCTGGGGATGGGCCTAGTAGGACGTTTTTCCCCTTAACGTCGCAATGCATAATGCCTCTGGAATGAATGTAGCTAAGAGCTGAGACTAAGCACCAGGTGTGGCTAGCGACGGTGGCCTCGTCGAAAGTTGCCAGGTCTGCAGCGGTGCCAGATGGGACGTACTCCATGTGCAAGTTCCTAAACGACGTCGTGGGGAAACCCTCTAACGTCGTGTCATCTCCGAGGTACTTGACGATAAAGGGCGAGGAGAGCGATTTAAGAATTCTGATTTCGTTCTCTAAGGCCCGGACCTGGGAAGGCAAGCCGGAGCTCAAATCAACGGACTTGACGGCGACAAGAGCGCCGCTTGTGATGTCAACACCCAAGTTCACTGTTCCATAGGCACCTCTTCCTATGCACGACCCTCTGACCCAACTAATTCTATTCATCTTTTTTTCCATGGTTAATCGATCAGCTGATCGGTGAAATATAAGTATGGTATGTATATGCTTGTGGGTAGTACGTAGTATATATATCGATAAGAGGGCCCAGCAATTTGAGTGGGAACACTATGCCATATAATATATAGTTAGTGGTTAGTAATATATGAGAGTTTGTGGATATGCGGAAGGGAAGAAGGTGTGGAGTTGAGTAGAGGTTTGGAGAGTTTCGGTGATATGACAAGTTGACGTAAATTATATATTTATGATCATATGTTGTTGGGGTTTTATCCTTATCCACTAATTTATCGGTGGTGATTCCGCTAATATATAATTTGGTTTGTTGGATAAATATGTGGATATGATATTATATATATATATATATATATATGTATGAGTAGAGAGAAAGGAACTAATTAAGGAAGATCAGATGTTGAGGTTGTGTACGTGCTGTTGTTGGGCTGATGATCTGCCTAATTTCCCATGTGATGGTGAGGGTATATATTGACGTTCAGCGAAGAGTATGTGGACTGACCTGGAGACTCATCAGGGCTGCTTTGTCTGTCTCAAACAGTGCTATATCGCCTAATGCCTACTGTAATCGGTGGACATACAAACATGTTGGACATGCACGCATGTATGTGTCCAACATTAATATTAGACGATATGTACGTATTTGACATTTCAGACCATACAATTAATGTCAAACCATTTGAACCTACATTTCATTTTCTTGAAGTGGTTCCATTCATTATGGGTCGGCGTCGGCCCAGATATTAATATTTTGGAAATCAATTCTAATTTTTGGTTCGCGAGTCGTATATGCATGTAATGTGAGTAGCTAGGCAAACAATGAATATGCATATGGAACCTTTTTTGGGCTACAGAGTTGCCCTTTTTCACAACTATGGGCTACTGCCTACTTGTATTATATATAGAATTGATGATATATCATTCAACTAAAATTAGTGGGGACTCATTTATTATTTTGATTTGTCATAAAACTCAAGAGCAACCAAGACTTGGCTTGTCCTCCGGAGAGAGAGAGATGATGCTTGAAATTTGTGGGCTCAAATTTTGGCAGCAATTTGGACGGGGTGTATGTGTGTGTATATATGTATGCATGCCAGATGGAACTCCGATTGTGCCCACAAACACAGATGACACACTGCCAGTAGTAATAGTTAATAGTTAGGCTGCGTTTGCTTGCGAAGAAGAATTTGTTGAAAGTCCAGTGAGTCGAGGTGCACCATCACCATCACCATCACCATCACCATCGGCATCAGTTTATTTTATAAATTCTTTTCTCAACTCCATTTACGGAACTATTTCGCCATTTTTCTTTTTTTACATGTCTTCCTCTGATAATATTAAATACATTTATGACAATTATATCGCATTGATTAAGTGTTGTTGGACATAACAATAAAGTGTTCAAAAATTAAAATAAAAAAAATAAAATTCAATACGGTGTTAGACACGATTAAAAAATGCATTTGATACAATCAGGACACGGCGAGATTTTTTTTATTAAACTTTACAAAATGTAAGAGCTAATAAATAATATAAAAATTTTTTAAATGACAAATACAGGTAGTAAAAAATCTCACTGTGATCATAATACCCTAAGAACTTTGGATGATTAGACACACTATAAAGAAATTTTTTTTATAAAAAATAGTAAGTGATAATTGAAAACTATGCACTAATTATATATATATATATATATATATATAACACAAAAATTTTGTTTTATCACCAATAATAGTTTTTACACTTTTAATAGTGGCAAAAATTGTATTTAAGTTATCACCATTGATAATTAATGGCAAATTTTTAATGATAAGCATAAATCTTTTCAAATGTTATTAGTTATAATTTTGACATTATCACTTTTTTTTACAACGAATATTACATTTTTTTGTATTGAATTTTTCAATTATATAATTTACACGAAGTTTAATACTTATTCCTATTTAGGGAATTCGTTATTTATTTGAATTCAAATATATTTATTTAATATTTAGTGTTTATTTTTTTCACTTTGCTTTGATTTATTTTATATTCATACATTAATATGATTAATAAATACTTATGGATATAATTATATATATTATGATAATCGTATCGGTGATGTGTTGTGTCCTAAAATTTTTAAATTTAATGTGTCACTATGTCATGTCATATCGTGTCATATTGTGTCGTGTCTGTGTTGTTATATCTGTATCCGTGCATCATAGTATTTAATATACCTTATAATATATTCTGGAATTTATAAGAGTTTACATTTTACTTAAAAATAAATTTTGAAGTGCTTAAGTAAGATAAGATTATAAATCTAGTAAGATATTAGTGTTAATAATTTTATAATTCATGTGATTAAAAGTAAAAAAAATTATTAAAATTTTAAAAATAAATTAAAATGTTCTTATTTTTTAAAAAAAATTATAAAATCCTGATATTTAATTGTAAAAACTTAGAAACCCACTTTTAAAATTTGTATCAACCAACCAAAAATATTTTAGAAACTTTCAAATATCTTGTAAGATATTTTCAAGAGTTATAATTTCAAGTATATTACAAGAAAGTTATAATTTGAAGCAATAATTCTGTTATTCATCTTTAATTAATTACATGATAGATGGAGTTAGCATGCCGACCACTCATCATTTGTGCATGACTATAATTAGGAATATAAATGGATATTAAACGGATCAAATACATTATTTTTATATTTGTACCTGTTTAATTTTTCAAATATTCAGATACGAATATGAATTTAATGGATATTAAAATATGATATCGGAATTCGTATCCGTCAGATATCGGTCGAATTCAGATATATCTGTATCTGATTATGATTATTTAGATTTATTTATATTTTATTAAACTTATCCGTATTCGTATTACTTTTTTATATCCATATTCGATAATAATTATTTAAATATCTATTTACAAATATTCAAATAGTAAATCTACGAACTTATAATAAAAATATATTTTAATTAATAGAAGAAACTATATATTTCATTAAAAAGAAAGCAATCAAACAAATAGTATAATTTTTAATTAATAATTGACTTTATAATTAATTATTAGTACTTATTTATAATAATAATGGCATTAAGTATATTAATTATAAAGTCAACAAACAATAATTGTATTGATTAATTTTATTCTTCATTTTTTTCTTTATATTACAATAATTTTTTAAATTTATTCTTTTTTCTTCCCAATTCTTCAATTATAATTTTTATATATACATATATGAATTATGAGATTTTTCATTAAAAATATAAAAATATATTATTTATTAAATATGCATTCGAATTGAATATTAAATGGATCGAATGCGCATTTACCATATCTGTATCCATTTATAATCGAATATCTACTAATCGGATACAGATAATATCCGCTTTAAACGGATGCGGATAAATTTTTTATAAACGAATACGAATGCGAATGGTAAATGAATTTTCGAATATCCATTTACAGTTCTAACTACAATGCCATTTTGAATATCTTAACTAAGACTCTCTCTTACGAATGTTCATATTTAAACGTTACCTAATTTTAGATAATAGTTGTAATTACGTTAGTATTATGATCTATTTCTAAATTTCAAATTATTTGTTTTTACTTTCTAGAAATTAGACGAACATTTTAGAATGAAAGTGTACTCCGAACAGAAAAATCTAATTTAGTATATAAATGCAACATATTAGCTGAAAACTTCGAAATGAAAAAGAAAAAAAAAATGTACTCATTTTGTAATAAAAAAAGAAAAGGGTAAATCACAATATCTATTCTGTATGCATACTTAATCCGCAATGGAACAAAATGATGCCTTCTTAACAACCGCCGCGTAAGGTTGCTTCGATGTATTTGCCGCTATCCATTCGTATCTTTTACAGGCTTAAGATATTCCGTCACGTTCCCGGTGTTGAATTTAAATTAGGACACATTTTATGAGTGCTGTCTTTCCTTAAAGGGTCCAAATTTGAACACATTGGAGTCAGAATTTAGGGATGAAGTTTGGATAAGGCGACCGCAAAGTGTATGAAAAGTCTCTGCATTCCCAGTCACAATCTCTCACCCTGTGTGTAAAATGAATATTAAATGAATTAAACATATTATTTTCATATTTAAATTTAATTAATTTTTTAAATATTTGAATGTGAATACGGATTCGACGAATATTTATTCATGACATCTAAATTAATATCTGTTGAATATCGATTGAATCAGATATATCTGTATTCAATTGTAATTATTTATATGCATTCATATTTGATTAAAATTATCTGCATTTGAATTATTTTTTGGATGTTCATATTCAATGAAAATTATTTGAATACCCGTTTATGAATATCCAAGTATGTGAATATGTTACATAAACATATTTTTTAATTAATAGAATGAACTATATAGTTTTATTAAAAAGGAAGCAATCAAACAAATATCACAATTTTTAATTAATAATTAACCTTATAATTAATTATTAGCATGAATTAACATTAATAATGAGATTTAAGTATATTACTTATAAAATCAACCAACAATAATTTATGTTGATTAACTTCATTTTTAATTTTTTCTTTATATTATAATAATTTTTTTAATTTATAATTTTTTTCCTCCCAAATCTTCAATTATAATTTACATAGATACATATAGAGCTATGAGATTTGCATTGAAAAATATAAATAATACATTATTTAATGAATATATATTTGAAGCAGATATTAGACGAATCGGATATGCATTTATCATATTCGTATCTATTTACAATCAAACATCTACTAATCAAATATGGATAATATTCACTTTAAACGGATGCAGATAGCATTTTGTATAAACGGATGCGAATACAAACGGTAAACAAATTTTCACATTTACATCTTGATCTCTCCCTTTTAAATCTGATATATATAAAGTGTGTTTAATCCTATTTTAAGTATATTTTTTATGTGGCAATTATATAGATAAGTTAGTTTTGTTTATTTTTACCAGGTAAATATATTTTATATATAAGACTTGTAGCTTCCTATAATATATATTTTTATATTTCTCTTTTCTTCATGTCAACATATTTTCATATATTAAATATGTGTAATTTACTATATTAATTATTGTAATTCTTTATTTTAATATATACCTTTTGTAATTCCTTATTGAATTGTTAATTTTATTCCTTGTATCTATGCAATATCATGTAAAACCTTGTGCAGTGCCCCGTTTGGGAGGTGCCTGCTTCATACTGAAGTGCTATTCTGATCGATTTTTTTAAAAATTTCCAAAAACAAAATATGCACCTCAAAAAAAAAAAAAATTCTCATCTTAAGTAATTCCATAAATATGCGGAATGAATAAAATGCTCCAATGGAATCCTAAAATTTGAACTCCATATGCATTTCCATAACCTTAAAGTTTAAATGAATCTTCGACAACCCAAGATGACAAGCAACTCAAAATTTAAAGCTAGTTATGTTGAAAACAAGCAGAACTTGAGTCCTCATAACAAATCACCATCTTTCAATGTCTCACGATTTAACTTATACATAACATTATTTGTCAGGAACTCTAGCTTATTACACTTTATGGTAGAAAATGACATTAAGCTATTGACCAACATTCTCTTTACATTATAAACATAACATGTCGCATCTTTATCATTTATATATCCTACTACAAGTATTTACAGTGCAAAAGGTAGTCCAAGCTCAGGGTTTCTTCTATTTCTTCAATCTGGGCAAAGAGCAGAAAGAACAACTCAGAGATGGTGAGTTTGAATGACTCAATGAAGCAAGCAAGTACATGGATGGGAATAAGACAAAATGGAATATAATATATATGTTTAAGAAGAACATTCATTCCATATATGGATAACTAAAAACACAGGCTAGAATAGCTGAGTACTGTGGAATTGAAATATTTTACGAAATTCACAAAATAAGACTAGAAACTAGTATTTTTTGTACAGCATGTATTGCTGACTTAATGCCGTCCCATAACAACGAAAGGCCATCTCAAGTTAAATGCATTTTGTAGAAAATCTTATATTTCAAAACTCAAAGGCATAACCAGTTTTAAAATAATTAAGTGTACAAAAATATTTTAAAAGAAACTTAGCTTTCAAAATTTCAGAGTATAATCAAATGCATAAAATCATTTGGGTTAAAACTTAAAACATTTCATAAAATTGACTGTGGGATGTTTGCCAACTTTATGACTCCTAAAATCTATGTAATACTACCATATATCACCTTGACGAATGGCTAACTCCCCAAACCTACAAATCTGTAGGATCGATCCCTTACTGATTGAGCCTTAAGCAATAGCTAACCTTCGATTGTCCCAAAGTTAGGATCACAAATCAGGTCTTAGTTGGTAGACCAACCACCAACAGCTTGACGCCATCTCAATCATCTTGCCAACAAGTCCTATAGGCTAAAATTTTCCCAAAGGTAGGATAATATGATATATATACATACCAGGGCCCTAATAGCCAATGCAAAACATGCTACAATCACCACATAAAGTAATATAACTCTAAAAAATAACTTTATATGAATTCAAAAAAGTCAAATAAATAAATAGTATCAACTAGTCAATGTGATGGCCATATATTTACTATGAATCAAGAATGGCTAGTTAGTAAGATTGCCATACAAAACCTATTATAAAATGTTGATTTTACCTTGAAATTTGGGCTAAATTGATGAGAACTGAAAAAATAGAGCAAAACAAAGTTCAATCGACAAAATAGGCATTCGAGCATACTATAGTGCACGTTGGCAGGACACCAGGCATGCAGAGCTGGGCAAAACATACCTCATGTGCCAAGGAGCAAGAAAGCCGCATTATAGTATGCAATGAACAGTAACTTTGCACCATGGAGCAAGTTTTTTGCACTTTGGCGTAAACTTATTGCCCAAAATTATGTTTGTGCGTTGGAGTGCAAGTGTTATGCACCCTAATGCATGGTGCAATCCTACTAGGACTCAAACTCTAATTTTTGTGGGTGTTTACTTAGTTCTCTTTCAAGATAAATAGATGAGACATATACATGAGGGTTTCTAATTACTTTTGAGATGGTTTCTCGAGATGAAGTTTAAAACGAGGGTGTTGGGTGTTCTCGTGAGATTTATGGAATTAAAGTTTGTACTTGCACTTGATTTGAGTCAATAAAATTATTTTCTTTGTTGGGCAAATTAGGCATATTGCCGAATAATGTTAAATCTTATTGTCAATTATATTAAATTTTCTTTACTATTATTTCATAATTAGGATTTAATCATTCCAAGTCACAATAAATTGGTATTGAGAGTTGGGATTAATTTGGTATTGAGAGTTGGGATTAATTAGATGGCATCCATAAAGTACGAGGTAGAAAATTTTAATAAGAAGAACAATTTTGGGCTGTAGAAGATGAAGGTCTACGCCTTCCTGTGTTAATAAAATGTACAGAGAACGTTAAAAGATAGAGATTCCTTGTCAAAACCACCGATAGACGAAGAGAATGATGAATTTATGGTAAAGACTTACTGTACTCTGACGTTATCATTGGCATATAACGTACTGAGAGAGGTCGCCACGGAAAGTATGACCATAAGACTATGGTCAAAGTTGGAGAGTCTCTATATGACAAAGTTCCTAACAAATTAGCTATATTTGAAATAACAGTTATACACGTTAAGAATGAAGAAAGATACATCTATTACTCAGCATATTGATTATTTCAATATAGTAATTTTGGATTTGTTAGGATAGATGTTAAAATTGAAGATGAAGATCAAGCATTGATTCTGTTGTGATCTTTACCTAAATCTTTTGAGCACTCGGTCACTACTTTGCTGTATAGATGAGATACAATTTCAATGGAGAATGTGAAGGCCTCATTAAATTGAAACAAATTGAGAAAATATGTCTTAGGAAGTAGCAATGGTGAAAGTGGAAATGGATTGGCAGCAAAGGGGAGACTGAGACAAAAAAAGGGGTAGAGGCCGATCAAAGTGTTGAACCAAGCTTAGAAATGGTGACAAGTGTTTTAGGTGAGGTGGAAAGAGAGACTGGAAATGGAATTGTCTGGAATGAGGAAAGGTGATGGATGTAGGTGAAACTTTCGATTAGACATAGGATGATGTCATAGGAATTATTGAAGATGAGTCTGATGGTAGACTTACTCTCAATGTTACCGAAAGCTTACTAAGCTTTGAGTAAATTTTGGATAATGGCTGTTCTTATGTGCCCACGTGAAGATTGGTTTACCATATATAAAAAATTTGATAATGGTAAAAGTGCTTATGGGAAACAATATTTCATACAGGGTTGTAGGAATTAGCTTAGTGAGCATTAGAATGTACGATGGCATAGTAAGGACCTTAATAGATGTGCGTCATATTCCAGATTTAAAGAAAAATTTACTTTCACTAGGTATTTTGGACAAGAATAGTTATTAGTACGGAGCTTCAGATAAAGTTCTACGAGTTTTCAGAGGCGTACTGCTTATCATGAAGGGAGATAAAAATAATGACCTTTACATTTTACAGGGCAGCACAATTTCTAGGAGTGCAGCAGTTTCTTCATTAGTCAATGATATTATGAGATTGTAGCATATGCATCTTAGGCATATAAGTGAGAGAGGGATGTCAAAACTAAGCAAATGGGACTTGCTTTGTGGAGAGAAAATTGGAGGGCTAGATTTTTGTGAGCAGTTTGTGCTTGGCAAGCAACATAGGGTGAGCAAACTAAAGGCACCTTGGATTACGTTCACTCAAATCTTTTGGGGGTTTTCTCTGGTTCCTTCAATGGGAGGTGCTAAGTACATGCTGACATTCATTGATGACTTTTCATGGAAAGTATATGTGTATATGCTGAAGCATAAGAATAAGGTGTTTGTCAACTTTAAGCAATGAAAAACTTTGATCGAGAAGCAGACAGGAAAAAAATATCAAGCGCTTGATGACTAACATTAGATTGGAGTTTTGCAACAAGGAATTTTAGGAATTTTATGACGAGGAAGGAATTGTGAAGCATCACACAGTTGTACATATGCCACAACAGAATGAAGTTGTAGAATGGATAAACATAACTATCTTGTAGAGAGCTAGATGTATGCTCATTAATGCTAGATTGTCCAAGAATTTTTAGGTAGAAGCAATCAATACTACTTGTTACTTGGTGAATAGGTCACCATAATTACTTTGGACTGAAGATACCAACGGAAGTTTGGTCCAGGTCTCTTACTCATTACTCAAATTTAAGAGTATTTAGGTGCCCAACTTATGCTCATGTTCGTGATGGAAAGCTTGAGCCAAGGGCTAGGAAGTGCATATTCTTAGGCTATGCAGATAGAGTAAAAGGTTATTGTTTGTGGTGTTATGATGATAAGGGCTCTAGGATAATTATCAGCAAGGCATGATTTTTGACGAGTTTGCGATGATGAAGAAAGTGGAGTAGCTTGAAAGTAGTCGACAAGGCATTAAGGAGAAGATGGAGATTAAAATTGATACTCCACAAGTTTCAAAGAGGAAACAGAAGGTGGTAGATAAAGCTGGTGAGAGCACATTATCATCTAATCAATAGTAGGAAAATAATTCACTACAAAATTATCATTTGACTTGTGATAGAGAGAGAAGGTAGATCAAACCACCATAGCAGTTTGCATTTTCAGATCTGGTAGCCTATGCATTGAGTTCTACCAAGAAGTTTGTAGAAGATGATCCAGTCTCATACAAAGAGGTAATTTTCTGGCTAGATTTTGATAAATGGGTTGTAGCTATGAGTGAAGAGATAGAGTCTCTACACAAGAATGGCACATGGGAGTCGGTTAATGTACCCAAAGGATAGAATATTGTAAGTTGCAAATAGATCTAAAAGAAGAAAAAATGGATTCTTGAGGTTGAGGATGCTAGATATAAGATGCGATTGGTTGCTAAGGGTTTTTTCTCAAAGAGAGGAAGTTGACTTCCATGAGATGTTTTCCCTAATTGGAAAACACACTTCCATTTATATTTTACTTGCCATGGTTTCTCTATTTGATATCAAGCTTGAGCAGATGGATGTGAAAATAGCATTTTGTATGGTGAGTTGGAGGAACAAATCTACATGAGCTAACAGAGGGATTCATTGTTTCCAAGAAATAGAATCAAGCATGTCTTTTGAAGAGGTCTTTATATGGCTTGAAGTAGTCTCCAAGGCAGTGGTATAAAAAGTTTAATGCATTTATTACCAAGATAGGATACATTGGAAACAAATTTGATTGTTGTGTATATTGTAAAAATTGTAGTGATAGCCTTCTCGTATATTTACTATTGTAAATTGATGATATGTTGATAGCCTCTAGAAATATATATGAGATTAATATTTTAAAAGCTTAGTTAAGTAAAGAATTTGAGATGAAAGATTTGGTTAATGCAAAGAGGATTTTGAGCATGGAGATTATCTGGGATAGACACATTAGATTGTTGTACTTGTCTCAACAACATTACATTGAGAAAGTATTGGAGCATTTTAGGATGGATAAGTCTAAGCCAGTAAGTACGCCACTTACAACTCATTTTAGGTTCTCATCAGATGATTCACCTAGCATTGAGGAGATGGTGGGGCATATGTCTAATGTGCCGTATGCTAGTACAGTAGGTAGTTTGATATAAACCATGGTGTGCACTAGACTAGACATTTCACATGCAGTCAATGTTGTGGGTAGGTACATACACAAGCCAAGAAACACTCATTGATAGGCTGTAAAATGGATCATGAGGTATTTGAGAGGCTTTGCAGACAGATGTTTGAGGTATATTTAATTAAATTCTACTACTAGAATTATTAGCTATGTGGATGCGGATTATGTAGGAGATTTGGATAGTGGAAGGTCCATGACAGGGTATGTGTTTTGTGTTTTGAGTTGTATAGTCAACTGAAAGGCAACTTTGCAATCATTAATTGTATTAGCTATAACAAAGGTTGAGTACATAGTTGTGGTAGAAGGTGTGAAGGAAGGCATTTGGCTAAAGGGGCTAATTGAGGATATGGACATGGATTATGAGATTACTTCAATATTTTGTAATAGTTAGAATGCCATACACTTGTCAAAAAATCAAATCTTTTATGAGAGAATAAAGCACATTAACATAAGGTATCATTTTGTCCGAGATTTGGTGTATGAAAGTGTCATTTTAGTATATAAGGTTGGGACTAAGGATATTTCGGTAGACATGTTGACTAAGGCTATTCCAGAAATCAAATTCGAGTATTACTTGAATTTGATTAATGTTTGCAAACTCAGATGATAGGCTCTTTTAGGGATAGGGACAAAGAAAAAAGATGGTGAATTTCAAGTAAAAGTGGAGAATTGTTGATTTTGCCTTGCAGTTTGGGCTAAATTGATAAAAACTAGAAGAAATGGAGTGAATAGAGTTGAGCAAGCAAAATGGGCATTGGAGCACACCTCGGCGCACGTTGGTAGCACACATACACTGGGGTGCGAGGAGAAGTAGGCTAAGGCGCATAGAGTTGAGCGAAATAAGGGATAAACACATCTCGCGTGCCAGGGTGCAAGAAGGCCATGCCCTAGCATGTGATGAATAGTAACTTTATACCAAGGCGCAAAAACGCAAGTTTTTTGCATCTTAACGCAAACTTACTACCTAAAATTATGTTTGTGTGCCGGGGTGCGTGGCGCAAATCTACTAAGACTCAGACTCAAATTTTAATAAGTATTTAATTAGTTCTCTTTTGGGACAAACAAATGAGACACATACATGAGGGTTTCTAACTATTTTTAAGATAGTTTCTCAAGATGGAGTTTAGAATGAGGGTGTTGGGTATTCTCGTATGATTTGTAGGATTCAAGTTTGCACTTGCACTTGCACTTGATTTAAGATCAATAAAATTCTTTTCTTTATCAAGTAGTTGAGTACATCACTGAACCACGTTAAATTTTATTATCAATTACATTAAATTTTCTTTACTATTATTTTATATCTAGGATTTGATCGTTTCAAGTTACAACATAAAATATGGTGATTGTCTCAAAATAAATCAATTAAATCATATTTTTACCAATTTTGAGGTTTTGAAAGTTTTATAGTTCAAGTAAAAGATTTTCAATTCAATTCAAGTAAAAATATCAACATGCTCGATATCTCAAGTAATACATTTTAGAAAGACCGTACTTTCATGCTAAGATTCAGAAAAATGCCCTAAATGAAAAGTGATATGAAAAATTCACATGATATCTAGAGTTTTACATATGAGCTCAAAGATAATTTGTTCTTAAGCGAAGTAGAATACATATCTCAAGAAAATGAGCAAATAAGCGGTCGGCAAGACCATATCAATGGCTTCTCAATTAAAAAGTAAATAATAGATATGGGACCAGCTGACAAGGTTGAGGTGCACAAATGATAATGGTTCACAAACACAATAGAAGGTCTTGAGCATCAAGATAATTTAAATAGTTAAAACACGTGTACATGAGTCAAGAATTAAGGATGGCAAAGATGATATTTTCCTAGCAATAAAAGGGGAGATAACCTCACCTAGTGATATGGAATACTAGAGCTTTTCTCAAAGGATGAGTTGACCTCTAGTCACCTAGTTTATCTAAAATATGGTGTGAGGGACATCAAAATAATCATTGACTAAATTTCCCAATTTACATAGCCATATTTAATGGGCTAATAATTCTATTTTCCCTTCATACTTCGTGTTGATTTTAAGTTCAAATGCCAACATATTTAAATATACTGAATTCTTGGCTTAATAAAATATTCGTACACCAGAGTAGCATTCATCTTATCTCATAGTATGTTGAAATCTATTTTGTATTCTACATTCACAACCCGATTACTTAAATAAGTTCAATCTATATTAGTTGAATGATAATTTCAAGTCTTTGCAGATATCCAACTAATTAACAAACTTCAAATTCTATAAATCAACTTTTATTGCAAAGTTATAATTTGTTTGTTATTCCATGGATTCTTCCTAGGCTTAACTATAAATCCGTTATTCACCGCACTCTTTGTAAATTTTAATTCTAAATAATTATGTCTTATTCTTTACTTATAGTAACTTCTCGAGATTAAGTACTTACTCTAGCAAATCTTTAACTAAGTTTCATTCTTAAATTATTTGATTTGGCAATAGTTCACACAATTAGACTTTATTTACAAACTTAATTCTTATAATTTATCATATCGAGAACTTAATTTAATCTATCAATCCTCAAGTTGTTTGACTAATTTATAGTTTAATATTATTAATACTTTCTATTCTTATGAATTCGGCATATTTTCTTATTAATAATCAATCTCCGCGACACTACACAATTTAGGCTTCTACAAATGGTCAAGGTCAACCCATCACCTACAATCAAATTTTTATATCCAATTATTTGGTCAATAACTACATATTTTGGTCTAAGGAACTTATACACGACAAAATTAGCTTAACAATTTAATCGGATTAAATTAGGAATCAATTAACTTATTAATCACAATTTTGCCAAATTAATTGAGCTTATGGTCCATTCATTGCATGGAACCAATTTGCATATGTTTGGTTTGCCTCCTCGAAGATACTAGCCATCAACCACCAAAGCACTATTGTCCGTTGTTGGGGCGCCGCCATTGAAATTATGTTGCAACACCACTAACTTGCATGTCTCCATGCTCGACAAATCCCTTCAAGCAATTTCTATTTTAGATATCAACTCACCGACCAATTAAGCCAAAAATAGTCAGCTATGCAACTGGCCACTCCCACACCTTTTTCCAAATTACTCCTCTGCTAGCAACCAAAACCTGAAATTGAAGCTACCATTGTGTTCTACTCTTCAAGCCCATTAGAATACACCCTTCATTGCCAAGGTCTGACTGCTAGAGCTACAAGACTCACCACCACCATCGTTGGCTATCGTTCGGTCATCTAAAACCACCATTTCACTAGGGGTTTCTGAAAGATGTGGGTACTATTGTGTTCATCACAATGAGAAGAAGAGAATGGTGGTCTTGTTTCCTAAATTGGCTGGTGCTGGTGAGAGTGGGTTGGTAGAGAAGATGACAGAAATGCATGTTGGAATGCAGTATAAGCTTTCTGTTTTATAATCTTCAATTTCTAACATTGCAATGTCACACCTGAACTTTTTCTTATGTGCAATTGAACCCATAAATTTCCTAACCTTCAATTGCTCTCCCTTAACTTTCATCACTTATGCATTAGACCCTTAAATCCTCAAATTTCTTGTAATTAAGTTCGGTTAGATTACTTTTATAGCCCCCTTAAATTCAAGAATTTCGTTAAGACTAAAAAAAAAATTAAATTTGGTCCACTTGAGCTCTACTCCAAATTTTATTATTTCAAATTAGTTGCTAATTCCTCTTTTTAATTTCTAAAATTGGTCTAATGAGTTAAATTAAAGTTAATTAATATTTTTTTTTCACATTATGAACTTAGGGGTGTTACAATCTTCCATCTTAAAAGAATCTAGTCCCTAGATTCTCATCTAACATTTGAGAAAAATTGAAACAAAAAATTGAAATAACATTGATGTTCACAAGAGGTATCAATGTCGGAATATTTCTTCAAAGGGTGACACTAAAGCTTCTCTCAAAACATTGTGAACAAAAACATACCTTAGAATGTTGCATCACCCTAGTAAAGGCATTAGAATGAGTTGGGTCCCTTTGCCTTCGACTAAACTCTATAACTTGTTCCCCTTTTTTTCCTTGAATATGGGAGGTGGGTTTTTGGCTCCGTGGACAATTCATTACATAATGTTAGTTATTGCCACACTGCATGCATTTTCCATGCTTTTTCTAACATGTAGATTCACTATGACGGATGTCACCACAAAATTCACAAGGTTTTCTTGGTGTAGGTTGGATTAGATGAATGTTAGTTTCAGTAAGAGAGAGGTGGCTGATTGATGTCTAACCTCGAACTCTCTGTTATTTTTTCCTAGAGTTACTTCTCTCTCTACTTTGAGCCATGAACCAAATAGTATTTCCCTTCTTAATCTTCTCTTCAATTTTATGTAGCTCCTTAAGTTCTGATTCTACCTGCATGACCCTATTCACAACCCTATAATAAGTGGGCAATTCACAAGCTATAAGGATTCTCCGCAACTTAAGCTATAGCCCTTTAACAAATTTTCTTATTTTGCATTCTTGATCACCTAACATGTGAGGTGCATACCTAATTAAGTAATTGAATTTGGCTTCATATTGGCATGCCAACATAGATACTTAAGTAAGCTCCACAAACTCCTACTCCTAAGCATCCTTTGCAACTTCAGGTACAAATTTATTCATAAATTACTTTTAAAATTCTCGCAGGTATAGGATGTTCTTTCTTGATTCTACTGTTGGTCCAATAACCTCTACTAATGATAGGCATCCTCTCCCAAAAGAAAGGTGGCATGTCTAACTTTCTGTTCTTTTAGATAATTTAGTGTTTGAAAATTTTTCTCAATTTCCTCGATCTATGCTTTTACCTTTTGATCATTTAGTTCACCTGAAAACCTCGGGGGGTTGTGTCTAATAAGCCGTTCCAGCAATTGACCCACTGTATGTTCTTCTATATGCCGAGAATCGCCAACTTGACTTTGCCACTAATAGAATTGCTGCCACGTAATGAACATATATTGTACAACTTGTTCTTTGATTCCCTAATTTTAATGGTGGGGTCAGCTTCGTTCTTTGCTCTTGTGTGTGGTATCCTTGGTCATAAGTATTTCCTATTTGACCTTCTTGTGCTTCAACTCAATTAATGAGTGGTTGTCCTCTACGACCTCGGACAAACCACGATAATGTGAATAGGTAAGGTTGTTCCTGTGATCTCATTTAGTTTAAGTTCTATTAATTATGCAAAATCTGCAACTTTTAAAAGAAAATTCTATTAACATTCAAACTTCTAATAGTTCTTATCATAATGTTTAAGGATACATTGAGTACAAGCACATTTATGAAATAGAATTGTGATTATATCAAACTAACATTAGCAAATGAGTTCACATGAATTTATACATAAGTTCATATAATATATTCATTAACTTGTTATTCGTATAATTACCAAGTTAACAAATTCCAATATTGTCATCAAAACAACATATTTCATTTTACTCCTCATTTGATTATATATGAAACATATTTGTCTTCATGTAGGTACATACAACTACATACTTTAAGTATTCTACATGTCCTATAGTGTTGGATTCTAAAATTTTCCTTAGTTGAGTTAAAGCATGGCTGATTATCTCCAGGGTATTGATCAATTTTACCTATTGTTTATGTGTAAATATTATTCCCTTCTTTCTCGAATTTGTAGCATGATTTCTAAGAGCCTTGTTTCTCACAAGCAATTTTTCCCACTTATCCATTGTCATCTTCAAATTAAACTAGTGTGCTCTTCCACTATCAACAAACTAATTATCGCATATTTTTGAATCACAATTATATATATATACACATCATTCATTGATCATCTTAAATGATCTCCTTATGGGAAATATTTCCTTATTTCCCTCTCAAATACCACTATGCAGTCATACAGATCAATCCTATTATCGAAATGCCAGTTCCAAATTAACCTCATCATCTATCTCTCAATCCCACATAATATAAAATACTTTATTATCTACAGCCTTTCAATTTTTGAGTTCCATTATCACAAAAATACACACACAACAACATGGTCCCAAAGATATTATCCCCTCAAAATTAATAAAGTCAAATGCATGATACCTTAAAGTAATGGACTATAAATTGGTTGGCTATCCCAATTCTAGTTCTTTAATTTTTGATATCATGCATTATTCCAAAATTCACATCCTAAAAAAATTCTCAAGTAAAAAATAATCTCCGCTAATCTAGAAATCTTATACTCCGAGGATCTTATCCCAACATAGCTCAAGTTTTTCAAACCCAAGCTTTGATACCACTTCTGTAGCGCCCCATTTGGGAGGTGCTCGTTAAGGATCGAGGTGCCCTTTTGATTGATTTTCTTAAAAATTTCCAAAAATAAAATATGCACCTAAAAAAAATCACATCTTAAGTAATTCCATAGCTATACAGAATGAATAAAATGCTCCAATCAAATTCTAAAATTTGAACTCCATTTGCATTTCCATAACCTTAAAGTTTAAGTGAATCTCCAACAATCCAAGATGGCAACTAACTCAAAAGTCAAAGCTAGTCATGCTAAAAACAAGCAGAGTTCGAGTCCTCATAACAATCACCATTGCTCAAAGGCTTATGATTCAACTTATACATAACATCATTTGTCAGGAACTCTAGCCTATTACACTTTACGGTAGAAAAGGCCATTAATCTATTAACCAATGCCCTCTTTACATTATAAACATAGCATATCGCACCCTTACCATTTATATGTATCCTAGTACAAGTATTTATAATGCAAAAAGTAGTCCAAGCTTAGGGTGTCTTCTATTTCTTCAATCTAAGCAAAAAACAGAAAGAACAACATGGAGAAGGTGAGTCCGAATGACTCAATAAGCAAGCATTTACATGTATGGGAAGAATAAGAAAAAATGTAATACAATATATATATTTAAGAAGAACATTCATTCTGGATATGGATAAGTAAAAGCACAAGCTAAAATAGCTAGATACTGAGGTATTGGAAGATTTTACGGAGTTCACAAAGTAGGACTAGAAACTAGTATTTCTTGTACAACACATATTCCTGCCTCAACCCTGTCCCATACCAACAAAGGGCTATCTCAAGTTTAAATGCATTTTGTAGAAAATATTATATTTCAAAACTCAAATGTATAAGAAGTTTTAAAATAATCGAGTGTACATAAATATTTTAAAAGAAACTTAGCTTTCAAAAGTTTAGAGTTTAATCAAATGCAAAAAATTGGTTGGGTTAAAACATATCATAAAACTAACTATGGGATGTTTACCAACCTTATGACTCTTCAAATCTATGTAATACTACCTTATATCACCTTAATGAGCAACTAACTTACCAAACCTTGTAATATAAATCAATAAGACCGATCTATCACTGATCAAGCCTCTAGTAGCAGCCAACCTCCGACTGTCCCAAAGTTAGGATTGCAAACCAGGTCTTAGTTGGTAGGCCAGCCACCAATGGCCTAATGCTATCCCAATTGTCTTTCCAACCAATCCTATGGGCCCAAAATTCCCTAAAGGTAAGATGATATGATATATACACATACATACCAATCTTAATAGCCAACACAAAACATGTTACAATCACCACATAAAGTAAAATAACTCTTAAAAAGAACTTTATAGGAATTCAAAGAAGTCAAATAAACAAACAGTATCAACCAGTCAACACAACGGCCTTATATTTAGTATGAATCAAGAGCAGCTAGTCAGTAACTTTGCCTCACAAACTCCATTATAAAATTTGCGATTGTCTCAAAGTAAATCAGTCAAATTGTACATTGACAATTTTGAGGTTTTGAAAGTTTTACAGTTCAAATAAAAGATTTTCAAGTTCAGTTCAAGTGAAAATATCAACATGCTCGATATCTCAAGTAATACCAGAGAGACCTTACTTTT
Source organism: Jacaranda copaia (assembly GCA_014898725.1). NCBI lineage: Eukaryota > Viridiplantae > Streptophyta > Magnoliopsida > Lamiales > Bignoniaceae > Jacaranda > Jacaranda copaia. The sequence goes on from JACGDI010005369.1 coordinate 672,912, forward strand.
GAGCTAAGATTCAGAAAAAGTCCCTGGATGAAAGTGTGATATGAAATATTCACCCGACATCTAGAATTTCACACATGAGTTTGAAGATAATTTATTCCTAAGCAAAATACAATATTGATCTCAAGAAAATGAGTAGATAAGTAGTCGACAAGACAATATTAATGGCATCTCAATTAAAAAGTAAATAACAGATATGGGATCAGTTGGCAAAGCTAAAGTGCACAAGGGACAGTAGTTCGCAAACACAACAGAAGGTCTTAAGGATCAAGATAATTTAAGTAGTTAAAATACATATACATGTGTCAAGAATCAGGGATGGTAGAGATGATTTTTTCTCAGCACTAAAAAGGGTGATAACCTTACCTAGCGATATAGAGCACTGGAGCTTTTCTCAAAGGATGAGTTGACCTTTGGTCACCTATTTTATCTAAGATATGGTATAAGCGACATCAAAATAATTATTGACTAAATTTCCTAATTTACATAGCCATATTTAGTGGGCTAATAAATTTATATTCCCTTCATACTCCTTGTTGATTTTAAGTTCAAATGCCTACATATTTAAATATATTGAATTCTTGGCTCTATAAAGTATTTTTACACCTAAGTAGCATTCATCTTATCTCGTAGTGCATTCAAATCTATTCTATATTCTACAGTCACAACCTTATTACTTAAACAAGTTCGATGTATATTAGTTGAATGAAAATTTCAAGTCCTTGCAGATATCCAATAAATTAAGTAACTTCAAATTCTATAAATCAACCTTTATTGTAAAGCTATACTTCATTTGTTATTCTGGGGATCCTTCCTAGGCTTAACTATAAATCCATTATTTATCACACTCTTTGTAAATTCTAAGTCTAACCAATTATGTCTTGTTCTTTGCTCATCGTAACTTCTCAAGATTAAGTACTTACTCTAGCAAATTTTTAGCTAAGTTTCATTCTTAGCTTATTTGATTCGAGAATAGTTCACTCAATTAGACTTTATTTATAAACTTAATTCTTATAATTTATCATATTGAGAATTTAATTTAATCTATCAATCCTCAAGTTGTCTAACTAATTTACAGTTTAATGTTATTGATACTTTCTATTCATATGAATTTAGCAATTTTTCTTTTTAATAATCAATCTCCATAGCACTGCACAATTTAAAAATGGTTGAGGTCCACCCATCACGTATAGTCAAATTTTTATATCCAATCTTTTGGTCTATAATTATATATTTTGGTCCAAGTAACTTACGTGTATGATAAAATTAGCTTAACAATTTCATCGGATTAAATCACGAATCAATTAACTCATCAATCACAATTTTACCAAATTAACTGAGCTTGAGGTCTATTCATCGCATGGAACTAGTTTGCATATGTTTAGGTCGCCACCCCAATGATACAAATTGTTAACTGTTTGAGCATCATCGTCGGCCGCCAAGGTGCCACTACTGAAATTGGGTTGCGACACCACCATTCTACACATCTCCTCATGCTCAACAAAATACCTCAATCAATTTCTATTTTGGACATCAACTCATCTACCAATTAAACCAAAATAATTAGCCCCATCATCTGCCATTCTTACACCTTTTTCCAAATTACTCCTCCATCGGCAACCAAAACTTGAAATTGATGCTACTATTGTGTTCTACCCTTTGAGCCCATCATAATGTACCTTTCATTTCCAAGGTCCAACTGTTGGAGCTATAAGACCTACCACTACCACTGTTGGCTGCTGTTCACTTATCTACAGCCATCGTTTTGCTGGTGGTTTCCAAAGATGTGGGTACTATTGTGTTTGGCATGACGAAAGGAGAGAATGATGATCTTGTTCCGTAATTTGCCGATGTCGGTGAGAATAGGTTGGTGGAAAAGATGATGAAAAAGCATGCTAGAATGCAGTACAAGCTTTCTATTTTATAATCTTCAATTTCTAACATTGCAATGTCACCTTTGAATTTTTTCTTATGTGCAATTAAGCCCATAATTTTCCTAACCTTCAATTGCTCCCCTTTAACTTTCATCACTTATGCATTTGCCCCCTAAATCCTCAAATCCTTGCAATTAAGTTCGGTCAGATAACGTTTATAGCCCATTTGAATTTAAATATTGTGTTAAGACCCCAGAAAATTTAAATTTGGTCCATTTGAGTTCGACCCTAAATTTTATTATTTCAAATCTATTGTTCATTCCCCTTTTTAATTTCTAAAATTAGTCTATTATGTTAAATTAAAGTCCATTAATAATTTTTTTTTTGCATTACGAACTTATGGGTGTTACACCTCACTTAAGAGGCACTTGCTCGGTTAAAGTGCTACTCATTCTATGCCACAAGCTTTCTAGTTAAGAGAAAATAAATCTTTCAAAACTCAAAATATTTAATTTTCACAAGTGACATCCATCAACAATTTGACTTGTAACTAAAATATCATAGGTTACACTTAATACTTCCAACCTATTTTTCATATCTATTAGGTAATTCAGCAAATACGATCTATATATTTATATTATTCATTAGGCTTATTACCCCGTGTGTCGCATGGTTTGAACTTTCTTCACTACTCATTTTTACAAAGGATAAAGAATGGAAGGAAATGATATAACAACTTAAGTTCGAATGACTTAGTGAGATATTTTAGAAATAATAACAGAGTAAAAATTATCCAAACATATTATACAAGAAATAGGAAGGAGCATTATAATTACCAGAATCCATGAGAGAAGATTTCATTCAAAATTTTAAGTGATCTATATCACCATCGCTTCGTACTAGTGATGAGACTTCACAAAATTTGTTGCCTTTTTGTAGAGGTTTAAATCTCAAGTATGACCAAACAGTTAACATGTTTTTTAAGGAATACAACTGGCTAGAAAAATTAATCGATGACCAATTAATAAACACTTTTTGCAATCCTGCTGTTGGTTTTCCTATTTTATCACTTCACTTTTAGAAACACAAAAATCCTTATCCCTCCAAGTTTTGAGTGATAAGCTCAGACTAGTAATCACGTATTATGCATGGCTAGCCACATGTTTTATCCCACTCATAGATAGTTACCTCAAACTAGCTACGAGATAGGATTATACACATAGCTAGTAGGGTAACGATTGAAAGACCAACCATTGTCAGTCCATCCCACCTAGTTGTCTTTCGAAGTTAATCCCAAGGCCCACCACCAAGGGTATTGAGTAGTTTAGTGAATAAAGTATAACATGTCCAACAGCATTTCAATTAACATTTCAATTCACCATGACAAACAAATAATCAGTTAATCAACATCGAGCTCATTTTAAGGTAATAGTCATGGCGATGATAGAAAATACATTTTGAAATTCCTTTTTCAGTTTTTCTAACACAATTGCCAATTTAGGATAAAATAGCATAAATTATGATCAAACAAGAACCACAAGTAATGTAAAGTGGCAATGTGTGGTAAATTTCACAATTTGTTTACTTAACCAAAGCTTATATGAATATAAGTTGGATAAATCACTTGGTTCAGGAATCCAACATATCAAGATAGATTGAGAATTCGAATAGTAATGGCTCAATAATCATGGGACCAAGGAAAACAATTCAAACAAATTGTCAAGTTCCACAAAAGAGTCAAGTAACAACTAGAATAGACGAACAACAATTATTGAATCTTAACATAGAAAGGATCAAGCAATAATAATATATTTAATGAAATATATATTCTTTCCCCAGCTAATTAAATCCCATACTATCGAGTATAAACTCACCTAGCAATATCAAGTAGTAGCGCTTTTCTTAATGAGCCGAATAGATCCTGTTCTCCTTACCTAGTTATCCCAAAATACAATATAAGAGAGAGATTGAAAATAATATTTACTTAATTTTCTAAGCTATGCTCAATAGGTTTGTAGCTTATTTCCCTTTTATAATTTTGTTTATCCTAAACTTGAATTTTTAGAATATTCTAGTATATTGAGTTCTTTGACTTAATAAATACCTATGTATTCAATTCACATGCTTGTTGCTTCGTAATACCATCCCAACTTCATTCAAAAAGCTTAAGCTTAATCTTATTAAAATGCATTATCATATCTCTATTTATAATAGATTGTGCATTCTTTAGTTTACCAAATCCAAGGTATCAAAGAGTTTTAATTCAACTATCTTTATAATTTAATTTCCCAAACCTAAGTCTAATACTTTATTTATAGTATCGTGTTATTTGGGGGTCCAAGGTCATGAGTTGGATCTGCATTCCTTAGTTTATTAACTTAAAGTCTTGTAATTTAATTTCTATCTTTCAATTATGGAATTAATTTATAAATCAAATTGAACTATATATTTTAACAATTTTAACTCATTTGATTACCATATTCCTATTAATAGTTTTAACTAAATTTGGAAAAGTAATTAAATTGACATTCGATTATGAAATTGCCTAAATTGGGCAAGATTTCGGCCCAATTTCAAGCCTAGAAATGTGTCGTATGTCCTCCCTCATAACAAATTCTATATACTTTCTCGGCATTCCTGTGCCATTGCCGTAGAAAATGGGAGTTGACCAAAGCAGCCGGTGCATCTTGACACTAGGAGCAAAATCCCTAATTCAATTTCAGTAAATTCCACCGTTCAGTGCATCAACTAGTTGATCAATTAATTAAAAACCCCACTTTATTTCCATCACTCCCTCCCATCGAATTCTCCTTCTTTGGTGGTCTAAATCCAGAATTGAGGCCATTATCAAACTCTTCTTGAAGAACACATTAAAACTACTCAGCTAATTTTAAATTCCAACTGCCAAAACTTACAACCTATCGCCACCTCCTTTACATTATCGACCACTACTGCAATTCCTTTGTTGCCACCAGTTTAATCATGAAATTGACCTTACCAGCCACTTACCCATTCAATCCCAATGACAATCCCTTTAGGATTAGCCCCACTTCACCACCGAAACTGGCAGAATTGCCACAACCGTTGCTACTCGCTATGACCCTCATTTTTTTAGCGAGATACTCGATTATTTCTTAGGTTTCTTGGTATAGTTGTCCTCATCTCAACTAGGGGAAACTACATACTATATTAGTTTCTAGTTTTGCGGTTAATGTTTGACAGCTCATGGGTTTGGTAGAGTTGGCATAGGTTTTGAGAGTTTGATTCCATCCTCAATCTATACATATATATATATATATATATACAAAAGTATTTTTTAGCCTTTTCAATTTGATCCCAAATTTTTTCTCCACTTTCAACTAGACCCTTTTAGATTTTAACAGCTTTTATTTTAGCCCTTAAACTTTGATTCAACCTTTGAAGGTTTCATTATTGCTCATTAACCCCATAACAGTCTTAATTATGGGCAATTAGATCTAATTTAATTATTTTGTAGTCCTTAAACTTTTAACTTTCCTACATTGTCCTCTAAATTTTATAATTTTGAACAATTAAGGCTTTCTCTCAGTTATGATTAAATCCCTCAACTATTAATAATTATCCATAAGCCTTGATTAAAATTTAAGTCAAAATTAATCTAAACCCAATCTATTAAATTTGTATTTTATTTTGCTAAAACAATAACATAGATTTAGCAATTCAAAATTTGGGGTGTTACAACTCTCACCCTTTAAAAGAATATGGTACCCAGATTATCATCTTGAATTGGAAAGAACTCGTGGTCTCATTACTCACTATCTTATTATCTCTAAAGATAATTTTGTTGCTGGTTCTTATTTCTCTTAATCTAATTGGTTCCATATATTCTTTTTTTCTTGTCTCGAGTAATTTTTTCTTTGTCACAGAAAAAGTGAAAATCTTCCTTATTGGAATCATTGTTATGAGTTTCTTCATCTACTCACTCTCAATTGAGCATTTAATGTTTCATCATGTATTTGGGGTTAACTACCATGTCCTATAACCTATGGTTAGATTTTTATCCTTGTAATATCAATACTTTTTTTTAACTTCTTTTGTCCTCTATTACATACAAGAATCTATCCTTTCAACCCAAGTGTTTGCCATTATTTTAGACTTGCCTTGATATGGTACATCAGTGTAATATAATTATCATGAAAGTTTCCTTTCTCTATCCATAGATGATATCTTTATTTTATTAAGGCAATTACTAATGTGACTTATCCCACGTCCTGAGCAAGTAATTTTATCCTATGTGTCAATTTCTCCCAATACATTGTGAGATCATTCCCTCATGACCAACTATTTCTCTCACGGCAAAGGAGTATTTGATATTTTCTTAAGTTTCCCAAAGAAGGGCATGGACTAGTAATATGATTAATTCATCTCCCAACTCTTTAAATTCTCTATGTACCTTCATTGATCCAACCAATTAGTCATTTTTCTACTATTTCTACTCTTTAGGAAGATTATCTTTGACACTAACTATCAAAATCTAAAAATCTTTTATTTCTAACATATTCTTTGATCTTCTTCATCTTACTATGGCCCCAACTTTGGTAGGATTAAATTCTATTTTCTCTCAATGAATCATGTGCTTCAAAATATCTCCATTTCCTAATAGAACTTCACATTCACAACTTCTTGGTCATATAATTTTATTCCTCTCGTTCTTTTGAGTCAAGTGTTTGCACTTAGATGATATACTAAACAATATTTTTCCAGGAAATTCAATCATTTAATGAAAGGTAACTTTATTTTAATGGGGCAACCTAAGGCGACAAATCCTATATCTTGAATGTGATAATCCTACTTTCATGACTTAAGTTCTTTTGGGACACCTGCAATCATTTTCTTGTAAACTATTCTTTAGTTAGAGCATAGATGCATAGAATAATCTCGTACATTCTATAAGAAAAATAATAACTAGCATGCTATTCCTTTACATTTTCCCATGTATTAAGATGGCCATTTCTTTTTACTTAAGTTAGTTAATGAATCTACCACCTAGCGAAAATCTTGAATACACCTATGGTGTTAATGGCAAGACCTAAGGGACTTTGGACTTCTGACATATTCCTCAGGCTATCTTTGATAGCTTAAAATCTTGACCTTAGTAGGATTTCTCTATTGTCTCTCATGACGTTACACGTCCTTATGTTTTAATTGCTAATCCTCTCATAAACTTTGACAACTGAAATCTAAGGAATTACTTGAGGTGCTTTCCTTAAGGTCTTTTATGATACTTTTAGAGTTACTGGCCTACTTGTGTTGATCACTAATCCACAAAAGTATCATTTCACTACAATTAGATTCTACCCAAATGCCTCCCTGATTCTATTTGGATTCTACTGACCTAATTGCATATATCAATAAACCACAAAAGTGTCATGTCACCATAACTAGATTCTATTACATGCCTCATTACTTCAAAATCTATTCTTGAGATTGATGTAAGGAGTTGGTGCCATCGTTTATCATTTCCTATACATTTTTAATTAGAGTGTTCTCCACAAGGTGTTAGAACTTGTAGTTTGATTAATTGGTAACTATCCACTGTGATGTAATTGGCTTATGATTGCACTCGATTGATACTTTTGGTTAACATTAGTTTCTGGCATATCAAAATTTTTAGAGCTTTTGGAGTCGAGTCTAGACCTACTTAGTCTATAGCATTCAACATACAACATTTTTGAGCAATACCATAGTTGTTATGTCATTGCAGAGAGTAGGATACTTTAACATGAGATAAAATTTTCTAAAATTTAAGTTGGTGCAAACAATTATGTTTGTACGTGAGCTTGTCTATATATATATATATGTTTATCTAGTTCTTAAGAATACTGGAATTTTCTTTATTAAACTTATTGATAGTCAAATCAGTGCCAGAGTTGTTATTTTATTCCTGAAAGTACGTGATACCAAAATGTGGTGGAAGACTTTGTGGAGTTCATTTAATACATCTTATTTCATCTATACATGAGCCTTATCTGCAATTATATTGGTGTATATATAAATGAATTTCATTCTCAAAATATTAGGATTTTCAATTAATCTAACTAATCGCTTAAGTTATGATGAGAAAAACTAGCTACATCTGATATGTTATCAATAAGATCATTTATTCAATCATGTTTAATGCATGGACATGCGATAACAAGTTGCTCTTAAGGATATACTTATTCAAGCTTTATATTATTTCAATCTCCATAACTTAAGATCCTAGTCTTATGTTGTCAAGGTTTAGGTAGGGTTTCTCATTTCCAAATGTGAATTTTTATTTTTCATTTACATGTCTTATATCTTTAAATTTCGATAATTGATTATATCTTATCAATATAATAGTCCCCATTCTTCATCACTATCTTTTTTGCTAAGGTCCCAATACTAGTCCTTTTTACCCAGTCATTTTCATTTGATCCCTTCAAATCCTTCTCTATTGATTTCTAAATCCCTACTTGATATTTTCCTTTAATCCAGTACTAACTATATATGTTTTCTGCATTCCTTAATAAACATTGTCCATTTCTTCTCAAGTTCACAATATTTCCTTATAACTTCATTTTTGTAGACAATTAATCTTTCTTTCTTTGTTATTTGTTGTCATTTTGTAATCATACTAATCAGCTTTCTTACTATTCATAAGCTAATTTTTCCAAATGTTTAAATCATAACCATATGTGCTTATCAATCATCAGTTGTCTTTGAAGATTTCCTTATGGGAATATTTCCTATTTCCCTTTCAACATTATGATAAACTTATGTCGATTGATTTCTTCCATTGAAATGTTGATTTTTAAAATAATAGTATTGTCTAGATCCTAACAGTATATGTATATATATTAAAGTACTCATTATCACAAAATGATCCTTTGTATATAAAGTCCTATTATCATAAATATACTTACACACAAGTGATACCAAAATTATTATTCCATCAGACGTTAATGAAGTTATATGTTTGATATCTCAAGAGTAGCGGACTAGATACTGGCTAGCCACTCCAACAACAATCCTTACTTTTTTGAAATCAAGTAATATCTCAAATGTTCACATCCTAGCCAGATTTTATTGTCAAACTTAGCCTCTATTAATCTCAATATTCCATATTCCTAGGAGATCTGAGTTATCAACACACCACGTTCCCCAAATAGCTATATTATTTAAGCCACAATAAGCTCTTATGCCCTAAAGTAATGATCTAGTAAGGTCTTTTACTCATCAAATTCAGCTCCATTTAAAGCGATCGATAACTTATTAGTTGAAGTTTTCTTGAACAAAATCGTACCTAATATAAATTCCTAAGAGTATTATTTCTGACCATATAAAAATCATATGCTTGATACCTCATGAGTTACAAATTATACATTGGTTGGTTGCCAAACTGTAACCTCTACACTCTTTAGATCAAATATTGTTCCCAAAAATTCATATTTTATTCTAATCTCAGCGTCATGCTTAATCTCTGCTAACCAAAACTTTCATATTTCGAGAACCATATCCTAGTGTATTTTAATTTTTCAAACCCAAGCTCTGATACTACCTGTATAACACCCTGCCTAGGAGGTGCCTACTCGAACAAGGTGCTACTTATTTTATGCCACAAGCTTTCTATATAAGAAAAAATAAATATTTCAAAATCCAAAATATTTGATTTCCACAAGTGACATACATCAACAGTTTAACTTGTAACCAAAATATCATAGGTCGCATTTAGCACTTCTAACACATTTATTTAATTTGTGTTGGTAATTTAGCAAACACAATCTATACATTTATATGTTCATTATGTTTATTACCTCATGTGTTGTATGGTTTAGACTTTCTTTGCCACTTGTTTTTATCTGAGGTAAAGAATGGAAGAAAATAGTACAACAACGTAAGTTCGAATAACTTAGTGAGATATTTTAGTAATTACAATCGAGTCATAATTATCTGAATGTATTGTACAGGAAATAGGAAAGAGCATTATGCTTACCAAAAGATATGAGAAAAGATTATTCAAAGTTTTAAGTGATACTTCTCACCACTGTTGCATACTAGTAATCAGACTTCACAAAATTCATTGCCTTTTTGTAAAGGTTTAAATCTTAGGTATGACCAAATAATTAACTTGTTTTTAAGGAATATAACGAGATGGAAAAATTAATAAACATTTTTTGTAATCCTACTATTAGTGATTCTTCTACCTTGTCACTCCATTTTTAAAAGTACGGAAACTCTTATCCCTCTAGGTTCGGAGTGATCACATATTAGGCTCAGACTAGTAATCACATATTACGCATGGCTAGCCACATGCCTTATCCCACTCACAGATAGTTACATTGAATTGGCGAGATAGAATTACACATACAACTAGTAGGATACCTATTGAAAGACTAGCAATCATTTGCCCAATTTTTCTGGTCGTCTTTTGAAACTAATCCTATAGCTTACCCCTAAGGGTATTAAGTAGTTTAGTGAATATAGTGTAACATGTCCAACAACATTTCAATTCGCCATGATAAACAAATAATCAGTTAATCAACATTGGGCCCACTCTAAGGTAATAGTCATGGTAGTGACATAAAATGTATTTCTAAATTCCTTTTATAGTTTCCTCGCACAATCGCGAATTTAGGATAAAATAGCATAAATCATGATCAAATAGAAACCACAATTAGTGTAAAGTGGCGATGTGTGGTAAATTTCACAATCTATTTACTTTTTCAAAACTCATATGAATATAAATTGGATAAATCACTCAATTTAGGAATCCAACATATCAAGATAAGTTGAGAGTTCAAATAATAATGGCTCTATAATTACAAGGCAAAGAAGCATAGTTCAGATAGATTGTCGAGCACTACATAAGAGTCAAGAAACAACATAGAATGGACGAACAACAATTATTAAATCTCATTATAGAAAAGATCGAGCAATAATAATATATTTACTAGCATATATGTTTTATTCCTAGCCCAAAACAAATCTCATACTATCAAGTATGAACTCACCTAGTGGCATCAAGTAGTGGAGCTTTTCTCAATAAGTCCAATAGCTCATCTCCTTGTTACCCAATTATCCCAAAATACAGTATTGCAGAGAGATTGAAAATAATATTGACGTTAGCAGGTTATTTCCCTTTTATAATTCTATTGATCGTAATCTCAAAGTTTTGGAATATTCTAGTATATTGAGTGCTTTGACTTAATAAAGACCTATCCATTCAATTAACATGCTTGTTGCTTCGTAATACTATCTTAAATTCACTTAAAAAGCTTAATATTAATACAATGCATTATCATAATCCCTATTTGTAATAGATTAGCCATTTTTTAGCTCACCAAATATGAGGTATCAAAGAGTTTTAATTCAACTATCGTTATAATTTAGTTTCCCAAACCTACGTCTGGTGCTTTATTTATAATACTATGTCATGTGGTGTCCAAGGTCATGAGTTAGATTCATATTCCTTGATTTATTATGTCAAAGTCTTGCAATTTAATTTCAATCTTTTAGTTATGAAATTAATTCATAACTTAAACTAAACTATATCTTTTAACAATTTAACTCATTTGATGATCATATTCCGACTTGTTGTTTTAACCAAATCTGAAAAGTAATTGAATTGATATTTGATTATGAAATTTTCCCAAATTGGGTAAGATATAGGATCAATTCCAATTCAAAAAATAGCCCAAATGTCCCTCGAACAAAATTTGCACACTGTTACTAAGTCGACGTCGGATCTTTGCTGTGCTGCCATTCATGACTGCATTGCTACTGCTAGAGATGGGAGCCAACCACACTAGCAGGTACACCTTTATGCTAAGAGCATAACCCCAATTCAATTGTAATAAATTCCACTATTCAGGCCATCAATTGGCCAATCAACTGACTAAAAACGCTACACCATTGCCCTCGCCCCTTTACCTTAATTCTTTTTTGTTTGATGGTCTAAATTTAGAATTGAGGCCACCACCAAGCTGCTATTGAAGAACCTATCAAAAGCCTTTAACTAATTTTAAATTTTAATTATCAGAACTTGCAACCCTTTACCACCTCATTCGTATCACTTACAACTAATGTAATTTCTACATTGCCATCAATCTAATCCCAACATTGGTGCTACTAGCTACTTACCCATTCAATTTTGATCACAACCCCTTTGAGCCTAGCCTCGTTCCACCACCGAAAGTGGTAAAATCGCCACTACCACCACTGCTTGTTGTTGCCCTTATTTTTTGAGCAAGATATTGAATTGTTTCTTAGGTTCCTTGGTATAGTTTTACTCACCTCAACTAGGGAAAGCTGACTAAGGCATTAGTTTCTAGATTTTGTAGTTGCCCCTAATGACGATGCACATCGATTATTGTCTAATGAGGCTCTATTTGAGTTACTAGGTTTTCCTGAGTTGGCTTTTGGTCCTGGGATCAACGTGTTGAACACTACTTTGAAGAAATTTACCTATCATGTAAACATGGTAAAGTTTTTGTTCAAGTTGCTTTGTAATGTGGTTTGGGCACCATTGATGTTAGTTGATTCTGCAAGTCGGGCAATAGGGATAAAACCCGCATTAGAGCTTTGAACTTTGTTGGGTGTATAAAGTGAAATTAGAAAAGAAATGTAGTAGCTAGAGAAGGGACAATCTAAGCTTTCAAAAACTAAGCTGAAGTCTTTGGAGATAAAGGTTTAGGAACTAGAGAAAGTAGTAAAAAAAAAGGACCTAGAGCTGCTGGTGGCCATTTAGGAAAAAAGTCAAGTGGATGATTTGATAAATAGGTCAATAGCTAAGGTGCAGAAGGCTTCCCAATTTGGTTAGGTGTAAAGCTACGAGAGTTATCTTTGTTATGCTCGAGGAAAGTTTTATAAGATGTTACCCAATATTCGGAAGAAGGATATTCAGTAATTTATGTTTAACCTTGCTTCCATCAAGCTAGTGTGACCTTTAGCATGGATGACACCAAGGAGGCAGTCAAAAAAGTAATGATGTAGCTTGAGCTCCTTGGCTACTAGATTCAAGAGGAAGATAAAGCTTGATTGAATGTTCTAAAAAATGAGTAGTTGGAGGATAATGACGAGAATGCTCCTATTCTGGATATGGAAGCCCCTCCTCATCCCAAGTTTGTAAAGGTGGGGAAAGAGTTCAAATTCATCAATAATTTGCTCTTGACATCAAAAATAAAGAAGTGGATGTAGCGGCATATTTTTCTATGGCGTATCATCCATTCCCAAGCGACGACGTTGGGCTCTCTCAACTTGTGAGGGTGCTTCCTTCTGAACTAGATCAGGAGGTTGAGGGCCCACCTTAAGTAATTTATTTTGATACGTTAGATGAGCTTGATAAAGCTGTGGATGAGGTTATTGCTAAAGCTATTGCACACAGCAGCTGGTGGAAAGAAGTAAGGTTCAACTGAACAATTTTAGATATGATGATGTAATACCTTGATGGGTGAGTGAAAAATTTACTTTGTGCTTGTAAGAAAGCCGAATGTTTTTGAAAGTTTCAATTTCAATTATGCCTTTGAACAATTTTTTTCAGTATTAATGCAAGTGTTTCTTGTCGATGTCGCGTGTTTATATCGATTTTGGTCATTTGCACATTATGTCCCTATAATGTGTTTTTGGTCATATGGTGACCTTTGAGGTCAATACATCTCTTGTTAAGTGGTTTGAAGCTAACTTAATTACAAATACTAGGCTTAACATAAAGTTTTCATTTTTCATTGCCTAATTTGAAACCAACTTGGTTACAATGTCAATTAAGATTTATATCTTCATGAATTGATTTGAAACCTATTTTTCTACGTGACTATGAGGTTGTCGTATGCTTATTCTTTCATTGATTGGTTTGAAACCAGCTTTATTACATGATTATGGATCAACGCATGCTTATTTCTTCATTGATTGGTTTGAAACCAATTTTATTACGCGACTATGGGGTCGATGTATGCTCACTTCTCCATTGATTAATTTGAAACCAATTTTAACTTCATGCAATGAGGAGAGGGATTTTCGTGTTACTTGAGATCAAACTTTCATTACAAAACCATCTTATGAGAAATGAAGTTCCACTAGCAGAAGAAAAATTACAATTGTGTATTTTTGAGAAGACTGGATCTCATGCGACTTTGAGGTGGTTAACTGAGATTACGGGATCTCATTTTACAAATAGAATTTCTTTAAATTCATTGCATTCCATGGCCGAGGTAGTTCATTCCCATTCATGTCAACTATTCTATATGAGTTGTTTTTGGCCACTTTGACAATTGAGTATGGACCCTTCCATTTAGGGTTGAACTTTCTAACTAGTCTTGATACCTCTACCTTCTTAAGGACAAGGTCCCTAACCTAGAAACTTGGCATTATCCTCTTATAATAATGCTTTGCTATTATCAATCTGTACTTTGTATTTTTGAATACGTCTATTGTTGTAGCTTAGCAATGGTTTCAAGGTCAAGTAGCCTTTTGGCCTTGTTCTTGATCGAGTTGGAGTGAATCACTTAAGCTTTGGATTGTATCAATTTTACTAGGATCATGACTTTTAAGCCATAGACTAGATTGTAGGGGTTGTGACCTGTTGCAATTCTAAGAGTTGTCCTATAAGCTTACAACACTCCTAAGAGGTGTGGGAATGAACTACCTTGGCCATGGAGTGCAATGAATTTGAAGAAATTCTATTTGTAAAATGAGATCCTGTAATCTCAGTTATTTTGTAAGAGTTATTTTTGGCCACTTTGACAATTGAGTATGGACCCTTCCATTTGGGGTTGAGCTTTTTAACTGGTCTTGATACCTCTACCTTCTTAAGGACAAGGTGTCTAACTTAGAAACTTCTTGGCATTATCCTCTTGTTATAATGCTTTGCTATTATCGACCTATATCTTTACATTTTTGTGTACGTCTATTATTGTAGCTTAGTGATGGCTTCAAGGTCAAGTAGCCTCTTGGCCTTGTTCTTGATCGAGTTGGAGTAAATCACTCAAGCTGTGGATTGTATCAATTTTACTAGGATCATGACTTTTAAGCCATAGACTAGATAGTATGGGCTATGACCTGTTGCAATTTTAAAGGTTGTCTTGTAAGCTTACAACACTCCTAAGAGGTCATCTGCCTAATTACCTTTAGATCTTTCCGATTTAGTTTTGATGTGGTCTAGGATGGTTCGATTGGTGACTTTTGTCTACCCATTTGCTTATGGGTTGCCCACCGATGTAAAGTGCTATTGTATCTTGAGACTTTTGTACTAATTTCTTGTGCTTCTACTTTGGAATTGGGTTCCATTATATGATATTAGTAACTTTGGCAAACCGAAATAGTAGATGATGTTTTTTCATAAAAAGCTTCTTATTGTTACGTCGGTTATCTTCAGAACAACCTCTATTTAACCCACTTAATAAAGTATTCGACTACCACTATCATGCATTTTCTCTGACTTGTGACCTTCAAAAATGAGCTTATTATGTCTATTCCCCACTTGTCAAATGAACATGTCATTTGGATTGGGACTAAGGTCGAAGTTGGCTGATAACATATATTGGCATGCATCTAGCAGGACGATCATCTTCTGGTAAAATCAATCCTATCTTAGAGTAAGGTTGGCCAAAAGTAGCTATTTCTAATGACCTTGGGGGCTAGGGCTTACCCTCTGGTGTGGTTCCCACAAACACCTACATAGATATCTTTGAGGGCCTTTTAGGCTTGTTCTGATATTAAACCTCTTAACGAGGGACTTGAGTGAGACCTCTTATATAACTGACCAAACTTATTGAGGTTGAATTTGGCCACCTATCTTCTTAATCTTCAAGTTCCACCTTATCCTCTAGTATCCTATCCTCTCTAAGAGAAGCCTTGATTTTATCTTGCCAATTGGGAGGTGATTCCTCAATGTCCTATAGTTAGTTCTAATTGAAACTATTTATGTGAAAGCACTAGGATTCAATTATCAAAACTTTAAAAGTATAAAATTAACTAGTGCTTACAAGCATACAAAGGATCAAATCATGATAGGAATTTAGATTTGGTGAAAGCATTACCTTGAAAAGCAAAATCCAAGAAGAGACATGTGAACTCTTCATAATTCCAAAAACTATTTGCTACTGGTACAACTGAAAGAGTGCAAAAATTGCCCATCCAAAACTCCTCCAAAAATTCCAAAAACATTAATGAATCTTTTCAGCGACTTGAATAATTCACTATAAAAAATTTAGATCTAAAAGCTTTATGAAACTCCTTGTAGAAATTCGCCAAATCGGACTCTGAACTCTTTTTTTTGCCTATATTGTTATGATCCACACACCAATTAAATCTTTCAAAATCTCCAATCTATAAGTTGGAATAAGAAAGGAGATTTGCTATGGTGGGGGCCAATTTTAGGTAGGAAGGAAGAGGAAAAGAGCAAAACTTTTGACATATGAATGCAATATTTACAAGAGGTTTTGGAAGAAATTGTGATAGAATCTAATTCTTCACAAATGGTATGAGCTGCAGAATTCCCTTATCTCTATATCTATATAGAGAGCGAGGATTATATGATGCCAACTAGGCATCACACCTTTCTCAAGAGGGGTAGGCGACTACTTGCTTGCCAAGGTAGCAAGCTTGAATTTCAAATCAGATTTGAATTTCATGACCATTTAATTTAATTTGGAATCTAATTTTAAATTAATTAAAATGCCAACTCAAATGAACTCTTCATTTGAATTTTTCCTTCAAAATTCATTATTCCTATTAATTAAATTAAACTATTTAATTTAATTAATTAAACTTTGACTTAACTTTTAAGTCAAACTAGCTTAACTCTTAAGCTCAATTTGCTAACTTAATTTTTTAAGTTAACTTGTCTAATTGATGGTTATGTTGGCACCAAAGAATTAACCATTTAATTATTGATCTAATTTAACTCCTTAAATTAATTGATTAATTTAACCCTTAAATTAATCCAGCCAAAAATGACCTTGAAAATTGGCACCATGAAGTTGGTCCATTAGGAGTTAGTTTTCTAACACTTAGAAAATTTTCTCCATGAATTAGGAAGCTAATTGGCTTTTGTGCATGACCTAATAGATTCTACCATTTATTGGACATGGGCCCACAACTTCTTGTGACTTTTGAATATCTTATATTCATTTTAGTTTAAAACTCCTTTTAAACTAATCGACTTAATTTAATTAATCTCATTAATTGAAAAGTACCCAATCTCCATGATCAATGTCCAACTCAAGCCATGGAGCCCAACTTATTGGTTGAAATAAATATTCTAAAGAACTATCATAGCTTTATGCACACTATGCAAATATAATCATTCCATCTCCTATCTCCCGAAAGAGGCCCAGGAAAAGATATTTGTTGACTCCCTAATAGCCTTGATACTATGTTTCTATTGTCAATGTTTGATCCCTTTGCGTGACCTTATCT
The DNA here is from genome assembly GCA_014898725.1 of Jacaranda copaia. NCBI lineage: Eukaryota > Viridiplantae > Streptophyta > Magnoliopsida > Lamiales > Bignoniaceae > Jacaranda > Jacaranda copaia. The sequence continues at coordinate 690,200 of JACGDI010005369.1, forward strand.
TTAGAAAACTCCTTTTCCAATTATCACACCACCTTGTGCTAGGATTTCTGGGAATCGATCATTATAGAATACATAGGAGATACATTCACCCTTCACAATAGTGATGAGTTAGATTCCTTCTTAGATTTCACAAAATTCCATGCAAAGTAGCTCATACCCAATCTCAACCTGAAAGACCCGCTAGATGGTCAAGAAAAAGTTAAAGTATGAGGATTGAACATAAAGTTACCATAGATTCTTAGGTCAAAGGACTAATAATATGCACTAGCGTAAATGAGATAATTAGCCACTATGGCTATCTAGTGGATTCTCTGGTGGATCTTCAATGCATTTTTCTCTAACAAGCACCTATTAACATGTATCCGTATCTCATACAATTGCTCATGGAATGGAGTAATATCCAACTCTTGGATTTATGCATCGTTAGTGCAAGTCTATTTGAATCTTAGATGCCATGTCTCTTAAGATCCTATGACTTGAAAGATTTGAGATCACGATCATGTGAGACTTATTCCATGGTCAACAAATCAAGTCCCATAGTCTTAAGTGATCTAAGGGCTTCATCTAAATGCGAGTGAAGTGTAATAAAGCATAAGATGAATATAGCCATGTAAGAAATATCATTCAATCAAGATTATTTTACAAGAAAATAGATTTTACAAGACTAATCCTATTGGCTTGTAGGGCACTATTCCAATATTATGGTGGGCTTATCTATGAGCATATATATGATAGTTCTTTCCCTAGTATGTTTGGTCATGCTCATGAACTTAGATAGTGCATTTGCTCTCTAGTTCTCCAACCAAGGTACTTGTTGAGTATGAATTTCTTGAATTGTTATTCTAACCTCTTGACCTCTAGAAGGTATCTGTTCATAGACACTTCTTTTATCTCAAAATTCCCTTCAAATTGTTCAGCAACTAATTGTAAGTCTTTGATAGCTATTAAATGCTCGACCCCTGTTAATGGCCATCCTATTTTTGAAATAAGAACTTTGTATTCTGCTTCATTATTTATGACTAGATAGTCGAGTTTGATAGCAAAGTGATCATATTTTTCTCCCTAAGAAGAGCGCAAAGAAATTCCTGCTTCACCTTCGGAGGATGTTGCTAACTTGTCAACATGTGATAACTAGATGAGAGCTTGCTAGTTGATTTCCATGAGAAGGTCTATGCATTCTACTATGAAATCATCCAACACTTGTGCCTTAATGAAGAATGTATGGTTAAGGTCAGCTAAATGGTTCATTTTCTTTTCTGACTTGATAATCATGTCTTCTATATAGACTTCTATTATTTGACTGATCTCACTTCTGAACATAAAATTCAACAGCCTTTGATAGATCACCTCGGCCTTTTTGAGGCCAAAAGGCATGACCAAAAAATAATATAAACCATTTGGGACTACAAAAGATGTTTTGTCTCTATCTTAGAGAGCTATGAAAATTCAATAATACCCTTGGAAGGCATCCATCATGCTTAATAGGTCATACCTTGCTGTTGAATTGACTAATAAATCTATCTAAGGCAGTAGGTAAGGGTCTTTGAGGCATGCTTTATTCAAATCAGCAAAATTATTACACATTCTGCACTTGCCCTCATTCTTAGGGACAAAGACTACATTGCATGGCCAACTAGGATATTAAATTTCTATAATGTAGCCTATCTCTAAGAGTTTATTGACTTCTTCCTCGATGATCTGACATCTTTCAACATTGAATGTTGTGGTCTTGTACCTGGCTAGTTTGAAGGTTGAGTCTATATTAAGATGGTGAACAATGACCTGGGGGTCAATCTCTTTTAGATCGGCAGCCTTCCAAGCAAAAACATCAATTTTATCTTTGAGAAAGTTGGCTAGCATGTATTACATGTTGCCCCCTAGGTTAGTCCTAATCCTTGTGGTTTTGTTAGGATTCTCATGCTCTAACTCTGTGTTCCTGACCTTTGTTTCTTCTCTCTTCCTCTTTTTGTTGGTTTGTCTCTCATTGAGCTCCATTATTGGGATGTCCCTTAAGGGCTTTAATTTTAGGTAAGGTTTTGCTCATTTACCTCAACGAGATTATGCAGCACTACCATACCTCTTTCATATTGCAGAGCAGCTTATCGGTTCCAACCATTGTTGGAATTTTAACTTTCATGTGGTAGGTAAAAACAATAGCTCTAAATTTATTCAGTGCTGGCCCTTTGATGATAGCACTATCTGCGAATGAGGCATTGACTACCAAATAATTGATCATTAGGGTCCACCTCTTACGTGCTTCACCAAATGAAGTGGATAGACTTATAGATTCTATTGGGATGATCTTAGTCCCTCCTAACCTAACCAATGGGGTATGCATCAATTCGAACTTAAGTTTACCCAACTTCATCTTTTCTAAGGTTGACAAGAAAATTACATCATAGGCTCTACACTAGTAGATCATTGAAAGACTATTTTGGCCTCCATGGACTTGGTGGATTCAAGTTGCCTCTAGACCTATCTCCTTGTTGTTTTTTAGTCCCCTTTGTTGGTCCCCTTGTAATGGTATTTATCACACCTCACAAAGAGGGGGCATTTTTCTTCGACTTTTGTATTTTCTTTATCAACTTTTATTGGATTGACCAATCTTTCTCTATAGGTAGTCCAATCGGTGTGACCTTCTTATCAGGCTTTATCATCAACAAATTTTTTTAGACATCCTTATCGACTCAGTTATTTGATTTTGTCATGGAAGTTGAAGTAGTCCTTCATGTCATGGCCTTTTTACTTGTGAAAATGGCAATACTTCTTAGAGTTTTTCATGATCGCCATCTCGTTGAGCTTTCTTGGTCTCTTAAGAAGGTTGTCATGTTGGATAGCAAATGGAACCTCTTTTCTAGGGGTGTTTAGCAGGGTGTAATTATTGAATCTCTTGATAGGGGATCGATCGCTGTCTTTCTGATATCTGTTATCTTTCTTCTTTGCTTTCTTTTTATCATTCTTTATGCTTCCATATTCATTTTGTTCATGCCTTCTTAGGTCATGTACCTTTCCAGGAAGTTAAAAAATTTCTCCATTGAGCATGGTCTTTCTCTAATAAGAGCATTGGCACTTTTCTTTTGCTTGAACCCAAAGAATAGCTCATTGATCAGGAATTCAATTATGGGATTATCAATTTTCAACACCTCTATATTGAACCTAAGAAATAAATCCTGAAGAGATTCTTCTTTGATTTGCTTTACTATATGGAGATATATATGGGGAACCTTTACTTTTCTTCTGCTAGCAAATTGATGAAAGAATTTATTGAAAAGCTAGTCATAGGAGAAGATGGATGCATGTTCCAATTTAATAAACTATTCGAGTGTTATTCCCTAAATGTGGTGAACAACATCTTGGCATGAATGTAGTCATTGTGTTCGTGGAGCTACATCGTATGCTTAAATTACAGTAGGTGCTCATAGGAACTCTCCTAGATGAAAGGGGACTCTCTCTCTCTCTCTCTCTCTCTCTCTCTTCATGTTTTGTTAGGAGATCTCTTCCAAGCTTTTATTCAGTTGTTGAACTTGGTGTGAGACCTTCTTCCATTCCTCACAGTTTGCTCAGGACAAATCCTTACTTGGCTTAGGTCTCAAGTGCCCAACTTTACCAAGCTACTGGGCTTATTAGGTCGAGTGATATAATTGATTGAATCCGCTACCTCTTCATAGAGTTGCCGATGGATGTCCTCTCATAGATAACATCTAAGGTTAACATCACATTTGTCGATTGCAATGGGCTAATTATTATATCATTGCAAGGTAGCTAATAGTTATGTTGATAGTTTTGCTAATATCTGATCATTTATGATTTGCATAAGTTGTGGGGATTGTCAAAGTCATTACCTGCTTTGGGTGAGAACTGGGTCTTGCAGTATCTTAGACTTGCTATGGTTGTGGTGGGGAAGTCAGGGACTCTCTAGCCTCCTCCCTCTTGGAAACAGCTCGCCTTGTGTTTACCATTTTCTCAAGTTGTGGACTTTAGTTTTATATAGATGGTGTGAAATGATGTTTGTATGGTTTGGGAGTTGGAGAATTGGGTCCAGGCTTAATGTAGTCAACCAGGAAGATGGCTGAGAATGAATGTAAGGATGAGAGCAGATTGAGTCTTGCCAAGCAACACACGTGAGGCTAGCTGGGGAGGCTTTTGGTTAAGGCATTTAGACGCTCATGTTAATATAATCGACTAGAATACAAAGCGGCAGAGTGAGGGCCAAAGTTATAATAAACATAACTCAGGGCTCAGCTATAATGAGGCATTTATAGTCCCAAGTGAAGGGTTAAAATTTCTATAGTGCCCTTGCCCTTGCAGAGAGGGCCCTTGTCCGTACCTGAGGGTTTTTAGGTCTTTCTTCACCTGAAATCCTTTTCCAAGTGACACATCCCTCGTCCTCTTGGGATATGGTGGGGATCTTAACATTTAATGTGAAGGTAAGCTAGTAGTATGATGGAGATATGGTTATTTCATGTGGTGGCATGCCTCCTAGTAGCATGTTAAATACAACAAAATGGCAGTTGAGTTGCATTGAATATGATAGGAAATGGTGGTGGGAAACACCTTTCTGTTTCCCAAGTTAACTTCCTAAGGTCGAGATGCCTCTTTGGACATAGGTATCTCCGATAGCTCTAATCGATGAAAAATGCGAATAGCATATTCTAGTCGATGCTCTCTTGGGTCAATGCTTTGCTTGCCCTTGGCTGGACCTATTGGGTTGATCGGGCTCGAGTCCTACCTTGGGCCTGATGGCTACACCAACTTTTCGGCCGATTACATTGGACTTGTGTACTATACCCATATCACAATTTTTTTTTAATAATTTATTTCATGCAAATTAGTTACTCTCTCCAAGCGAGCTTTTGTTATTGAATTTTTTGACACTTTATGCATCTCGATCCATATTAATTGTTTTTCGACCCATTATTCTCTATGTTTGATTAAGTATTTTGTTAGTATTGACTTGATCTTCTTTGCACACACTCAAAAGTGAAAGCTGAAAAACTGATAGCACTCACATTGAATTTATTTTATTTTTAAAGTCTCACGGTTTGTTAAGTGAAAAATCTTAAAAGTTTTAATTTATTACATTTCACTCAGTCATTTGAAAGATATTTTTAAATTTAAAACAAACAGTTTATTAAGTTTTCTTAAAAACATTAAATTTACCATGAATTTGACTTTTTAAGTCGCAAAACAATCGATCTATAAAACTTCTAATTAAATTTATGTCACTAAGAATTAATCTAGGCAGAAATGGACTTTCAAGAAAGGAAAAACTTTGCCCTTTTAAGATTTTTGACTTAATTAATTGAAAACGTCTTTGAGAATTATATGGCATAGAATATGTTTTTAGAAAGTAAAACATATTTTATATTATTTTAAATATAAGTCCTTGAAGTGTTAATATAAACTAAAATATTTGACGATATTATTAGTGATTATTTTGTAATTAACATAATAAAAAAATGAAAGAGTTTGTCAAAATTTTAAAAATAAGTTATGTGTTTCTTAATTTTTTTAATTACAAAAGATTTTAAAAAATTTAATATTTTATTTTAAGAATTTATAAAATTTTCGCCCAAAATCTTTAACAAATATTTTTAAAAATTTTGTACATTCTGGAAAATCTTATGAAATATTTCAAGTAACTTATTTAACCTTATCCAAATACTTTTATGATTGAAAAATGAAAATTCAAAATAGTAACATGAATTTGTGATCCTACTGGGACTTCATGCAAGGTATTGGATTTACCGATGATGATCGCAAGGGACGAGTAGTAATTCACCGCCTGCTACATGAGGAGAATAACTTTCAGTACCCACTTTTTACAATTCAATACTAATAATCACACTCAATTCAATATAAAATTTTACTTATAAACACCTTATCTAAAAGTCATATGCCTAGGCATCTATAACGAAAAGTAGGCGAGGAACAATTAGCCGAGGTCCAAGAAAGAGTCAGAGAGAGAACAGCCACAATCTTCTATATGTCCGTTGCAAAATTTGGAGTGAAATTTTTACAAATTGAAAATTGAGTGTTCCTATCGTTGGAGTATAAGGTAAAATTCTCTTGTATCTTTAATCAATTTATTATAGTTTTAACAAATTGCTAGTTGTGTGCTCTTCAGTTTGGGTGTGGATCAATTGTCAGCTTTTGTGGACTTTACTCGACTTTAGGTGGTGCTATGCTATGGGACACATACTTGCGCAGATTGTTCAGGTATCTGATATATTCGCAGTTCAACATGAAAGCTCAAACATGACATAGCAGGAGAAGACAGGGTCGCCCTACTGCTTCATTTCTTTTTTCCTTATCAAAATATATGTAGTTTTAATAGGTTTGATTTTATTTTTAAAGGTAATATTATTTATTTTCTTTAATCACACAAATATTTTTAAGTTGTGTTTAGATTAGAGGGTTTAATTTTGTGGGAATGATTGAAGTTAAAAATTTTAAGTAACTCCATTAATGTACATGTAGATATCAAATTCATAATCACTATTGGCAAAATGATTATAGTTGTTGATCGATTTTTCAAAATAGCACATTTTGTTCCTCGCACAAAGATCTCAAATGCTGCACATGTTGCTTATCTTTAAAAAATGTGAGACTTCACGAGATTCTAAAAACCATCATTTGATTGAGATTAAAATTTATGAGTCATTTTTGGCACACACTTTGGAGCAAGCTTAAAACTAAACTTTAATTTAGTTCTTCTCATCACCTTTAAATTGATAGACAAATGGAGGTTGTCCACAGAAGTTTAGAAAATCTTTTTAGAAGTTTGGTTGGTAAAAGTATTTGTAAATGGAATATAATTTTAGCTTAAGTTAAGTTTGCTTACAACCAGTCTTCTAGCCAAACAACATGAAGAAACTCTTTTGAGATAGTGTACAGTAGCAATCTAATTACTCAACTGAATATGGCTCCCTTTTTAATTACTCAATACTTTAGTAGTGATGGAGAGAATTATGCTAAGTACATTTAAAAGTTGCATGATCAGGTCCAATAAGAAATTACCAAAAATAATGAGAACTATTAAAAGAAAGGTTAATTAGAAAAAAATTCCTAATCCTACTTCCAATTTAGTGTTCAGTCTCCATTAGAATTTTTACACACTAAACTCCCAACTTTTTCATAAAAGTTAGGAATTACTCCCCATATCTCTTAGAAAGACCTATACACCCTTGTATTTGGAAAAAACAACAAAAATACTTGAGAATTGCGTTTCTCTCTTCAAGAAGAATGCTTTCCTCTTATTTTTTTTGCCTGAAAAAGATTTCTCGAGGCATGAAAACAAAAGGGCACGAAACCATTCTTCCTCCGCCATTGACGCGAGAACGAGAGAAAAAGAAGTGAAAAGAAAAAAGAAAAAAGAAAGACACCAAAATTTCTACCATTTTTCTGCGACAATGGAAGGAAAAACATCTGCAAAAAGAAGTTGAGTACAAAAAGAAATGAGCAAAAGAAACACATGTATGTTTTCTGAATTTGTAGTTTCAAGTAGCAGTGATTTTTCAGTGTTTAGAATTTTTATTCATTTTTAGTCGTTAAACACTTGAACCGATTTGATATACATATGATTTTTGTTGTGAGATAGGTAGTTTCTGATTTGTACTTAAAGAGTATGAAAGTTGGACTTAATCGTTTTTGGTTTATACTTCTTTTTTATCTAAAATTATATGATGAAATTATACGGTAAAATTATCAGAAAATGGTAGTGTATTATCTATAGAACAGAACATCCAATCTTGCAGTACACATTAGGCAAAAATGTAATTTATGATTTGTGTAACTGTAGTATATTTTAAAAGTAAATATAGTATAAAACATTCAATCTTGCAGTACATATTAGGGAAAAGTCTAGTATATAACTTACATTACATTTTAGAAGTAAATGTAGTATAAAACATTCAAACTTGCAGAACACATTATGAAAATGTCTAGTATATAACCTGCAGTACATTTTAGAAGTAAATGTAATATAAATATTTAAGCTTGGAGTACACATTAGGCAAACGTGTAGTATATAATTAGTATAACGACAGCATATTTTAAGAGCATCTGTAGTACAAAAATATTCAAGCCTGCAGTGTACGTTAAATTAAAGTATAGTATATAATCTATGTATCTACAGTATATTTGAGAAGCAACTGTAGTATAAAACATTCAAGCCTAAAGTATACACTAACTGAAAGTGTAGTACAATATGTTATGTTTTTTTAAAGTACATTTTAGAAACATCTGTAGTATAAAATATCCAAACCTGAAGTATACCCTAACAGAAAGTGTAGTATAATATATTATATGTTTCTAAAGTACATTTCAGAAGCATCTGTAGTACAAAACATTCAAGTTGTCAGTACGAATTATCTAAAAGGATTAGTTTATTATCTATTTATATACTAATTTTTCTTTATTTGATTGTAGCAAAGTCAAGACATTATGAGGTCTGCTTTCGTTGCTCCCCCTCCCCCCTCCCTAATTTTTTCAGAGTAAATTGGAGATTGTGAAGTCTAAGATGGGGTCAAAATATTTTGATGCATTGAAGAAGACCCCTTTCTATATATACATGGATATGCACAAGTTAAGTTCAAGCTTCATTCGGCTTGAAGCTATACTTAGGAGGTTTGATCTAAAAAAGTTGTTATTTCAATTTTTGGAGGGGTTTGAGGTTTCTTTTCTGCGGCTAAATTTTTTATGGTTTTAAAATTGCCATATGTGGGGCAATCTGTTGATATAACATTGAAGATAAAGTCTTCAACCTTTGACAACCTTTTTTTTTGGAAAGTTGCAGAATGTTACTAGATTTGAAATGACAAAAAAGTTTGAGGAGTATGTATATAAGGATAGTGAGGGGGACTTGAATAATTTTTCTAGGTTGTACATACTTTTTGTTTTTAATTATTTTCTATTTCCAATATCTAATGATTGGACTCCACGATTTCTCCTATCATACTTGGATAATTTTTCTAGAGTTGGTCTGTATGCATGGGGCATAGCTGCATACAATTTTTTTGTCCAAGATATGAAGAACCATTTAGGAATAGGTGGAGAAAGAACCAAGAAATATATTGATGGGTGCACAGTTGGTTTGATGGTAAGTGTTTGCTTTATTTTTCTAATAATATTGATTATATTTATATTCAAGTGAGTATAATTTTTTGATTTATGAATAGCAGGCATGGGTTTATGAACGCATCCCTTCATTAGCTTCACCAGTGAGTTTGTTTGAGTTTCCATGCTTTTACCAGTCGAAGGATAGCGAACTCCCACATAATGTGAAGGAGGTAGAGAACAAATTGAAACAAATCATAGCAAAAATGGTAATAATTGTAACAATTCATTGTTAGCTTTTCGTATAAGAATTTGAATTTGATAATTATTTTCATCGTAATAGGTTGTAGCTATCAACCTTGCTCTAAAGGAGTTAGAATTGGTAGTTTTGATCAAGAAATCAGAGGCTGCCAGTACTGCTATCAATGAAGTCCATGTTTGTGATCATATAGTATATGAAGCAATTATTGTAGCTAAAGTTGAAGAAATTAAAGCATTGAAAGAAAAATTACTTCATTCGATATGATGGCAATGAAAGAGCAGGGTGAGGAGGAAATTCAGGTTGTTGAGGACAAGACTGATGGGGAGGAGCTTGAACAGAAAGCTAGTGAGTTTGTACATAAGGGGGGGGACTTGATTTGGTAGATTATGCACAGAAAGAAGGGGATAAATCTGAAAACACAGTGGATGAAGAAAGTTGAACAAAATACCGTCATGATTCTTCAAATTCTCCTAAACCTTTGAAGACAGAAGTTTATGTACCAATTCAAGCGGCTAAATTTGAGGAATCTGAGATTTAAGTGGCAAATGTCATGTCTTTGATTGCGACAAATGTGCGTAATTGAGAGGATAGAAAGCCAAAACAAAAATCTCCAGATTTTGTTAGCCCCTATGAGCACCACACCAGCTAAAATAGCAAGACAAGTGACAAAGACCTATGGTCTTCCTCATCCTCATCCTCGTGCAAAAAAAATAAAGAACAAGAAGAGAAGAAGGCGTTGTCAACTACTTAATATTTTAAGTTTTTGCTATTTGCATTTCATTTGTAATTTGTCTGTTTGTAATAAATGTAATGATATCTTGATTGGTTGATATTTGTACTTAATGTGATCATATCTGATACTTCATGTTGGTAATATTTGTGCTTAATGTGCTATGTCTTTTGTATTTCAAGTTGGTGATATTTATATTTAATGTGCTATTCCTTTGCACTTCATGTTGGCAATATTTGTACTTCATGTGCTGATCTTTTATCCTCCATGTTAGGATCTTTGTACTTCATGTGCTAATCTATTTTACTTGATAGCTGATCCTTTATACCTAATGTGCTTGAATTTTGTACCCTATGTAGGCATATTTTGTACTCCAATAAGGGATACTTCAATAGTTGATACTTTGTACTTAATGTGCTTGAGTTTTGTACTCCATGTTAGCTATATTTTGTACTTCAATAGGGGATACTTCAATAGTTGATACTTTGCACTTAATGTACTTGAGTTTTATACTCCATGTTGGCTATATTTTGTACTCCAATAGGGGATACTTTACACTTAATGGGGATGATTTTTGTACCCCATGTTGGATATGTTTTGTACTTCAATAGGGGATACTTCAATACTTGATACTTTGCACTTAATGTGATTAAGTTTTGTACTCTATGTTGGTTATATTTTGTACTTCAATAGTTAATACTTTGCACTTAATGCGCTTGAGTTCTGTAGTTCATGTTGGCTATATTTTGTACTTCAATAGGGGATACTTCAATTGTTGATACTTTGTACTTAATATGCTTGAATTTTGTACTCTGTGATGGTATATTTTATACTTCAATAGAGGATACTTCAAAACTTGATTCTTTGTACTTTGTCTGCTTGACTTATGTAACCCATGTTGGCTATATTTTATATTTCAATAGGGGATACTTCAATAATTGATACTCTGTACTTAATGTGCTTGAATTTTATACTCCATGTTGGTATATTTTGTACTTCAATAGAGGGTACTTCAATACTTGATTCTTTGTACTTAATGTGCTAGCCTTTTGCACTTCAATTGTTACACTTTGTACCTAATGTGCTATATTTTGTACTACATGAGACCAAAGATATTAGTCCAATCTAGGTGGCAGAGGAACCAGGCAACCCAAAGATTGAAGCGCTTGATCTCTATAAATGAAGGACTGATTATAGAGGTCATGGACTTATTCCAGTAGAAGAGCGAGAGGTCATCTATAATTTTATTAGAAGAGATAACTTGGGATAACAAAATTTATTTGTTATTTTTCTTTTGGATAAATTGGTGTTTGAACTAACAATTAACAATTGTGTAGGGTGACTGTTTGAGAGACAGCAAGATAATTTCTAGATGGAAGAAACTTTTGTGAGCTCTTATTTGGAGAAAAACTTACTAGTGACATAATGGACTGCTACATGTCGATATCATGCAACCCATCTTTTTGCAACAAGTGTCACCACAAGGTGTGGTTTACAATCTCAATAGCGCAGGTATGTGGCAATTTTCTAACTTAATTTAGTTCACATTTCTAATTAGTACAACCATTTATTTTATACATCATAGGCTGATATATTAGACAAACTTGAGGGATGCAACTTAAAGGATATGACGGATGAAGAATTTGTGAAGATGATACCTACAGTTAACTCCTTCACCCATAAATATTTGGAAGACCTTACGTTGGATGTTGTAAACCAGTGTCATTATATAATCCTACCAATTTGTTGGCATAATCATTGGTTTTTGGTTGTCCTCGACACCTTGACTCATTTTTTCTTATATATGAATTCAATAATGGCTGCCAGACATAAATCGACAACTACTACCATTGTAAGTTTGCTTCATTTCCTTGTGATTTCTTCATAAAGTAGGGAGTCAATAATTGATTAATATTTTTGTAGGCTTCATTCTATTCTCGGTACATGAGGCTTTCATTAGGGTGTCATGTGGATGAATTAATGAGGCCAAAAAAAAGCAGACAACAAAGGATATAGTAGATTGCGGCATCTATGTGTACCTTTGGGTAGAATGTTTCATTAGAGACACCCTCGAGTTCTAGAAGTCCGTTGGAGAAATTAACATGGACAAATGCCATGTGACAATGTCATATACAATATTAAGTCATGAAAATGCCAGGATTTGGATCACACTTTGTATGTAAATACATGTGTAAATTGAAGCATACTTTGTATATAATATTATTTTGTATGTAAGTATAGTTTTCCATCAAATATTTATAATATTTTAAATTAAAATTGGGTAGTGAATTGAGTATAATTTGAGGAAAATGAAGTATAAAAGTGGAGAAGACAAAGTATAGCCGTTGCACAAATGTATAATATGCTCAGTTTCAAGAAAACTAGGCTTCAATACTTGATTACAATATGAGGAAAATAAATTACAAACCCCAAAAAAATAAGGTATACTCCAATTCCATTGAACACAAGGAGTGAATCTGAGTACAATTTGACAGAAATGAAGTACAAACTTAGAACAAACAAAGTATAAAATGTGTTTTGTTGAAGTACACTTCAGTTCAATTGAAAATGCCTAGTAAATTTGAATAAAATTCAAAGAAAATAAAGTAAATATCCAAAAAAAATAAAATATAAAATGTATTGAAGTACATTTCGATTTCAATGATAATTTGAGTACAATTTGAGGAAATTGAAGAACAAACCAAGAAAAAATAAAGTATAAAATGTGTTTTTTGAAGTTCACTTCAATTCAACTGAAACAAGGTGGGGAATTTGAGTACAATTCGAAGAAATTGAAGTACAAATCTAAAACAAACAAAATATACAATGTATTTCGTTGAAGTACGCTTCAGTTCCACTGAAACTGGCAGTTAAGTTGAGTAAAATAAAGTGCAAACCAAGCAAAAACAAAGTATAAGATGTGTTTCTTTAAAGTTTATTTCAATTCAATTGAAATTGGAAAGGAAATTTGAGTACAATTCGAAGAAAATGAAGTATTCAAAACAAATGAAGTATAAAATGTATTTTGTTGAAGTACACTTCAATTCCACTAAAATTGGCAGCTAATTTGAGTAAAATAAAGTACAAACCAAGAAAAAACAAATTATAAAATGTGTTTATTTGAAGTTTACTTCAATTCAATTGAGACTGGGAAGGGAATTTAAGTACAATTCAAAAGAAATGTAGTAAAAATCCGGAACAAATAAAGTATAAAATGCGTTTCATTGAAGCACACTTCGATTTCATTGACAATTTGAGTACGATCTAAGGGAATTGAAGTACAAACCTAGAACAAATAAAGTCTAAAAAGTGTTTCTTTGAAATTCACTTCAATTCAATTGAAACTAGGCAGAGAATTTAAGTACAATTCAAAGGAATTGAAGTACAAATTCGAAACAAAAAAAGAATAAAATGTATTTTGTTGAAGTACAAAATTTAACTAATTTACTAATTCTTTGCAGGTTCAATGATTATGCCCTGTTCTACCATACCTTTTACATTTAATTTCACGCTTCTCAATTTGTGATGGAATTCTCTGTATCCTTCTATGCCTAGGCTAAGATCGGCAATTAGGTGCATTAATGGCTCCATCATCATCTGGCTGGAACAGATTTATATCAAAATAGGAATAGGGTTTATCAATACTTGGTATGCTTGTTGATACATCTCAACTTGGTAGTATTGATCGGTAAAGTCATACAGTGAAAGTTACTTTGACTATGTACAAGCACAAGTATGTTTGCATGGTATTTATCAACCTGCCATGCTCTACATGAACAAACCTTGCCCCGTAAATCTACAACATATGATTTATCTTGCCCAATCACCTCAAAGCTCCAACCATTAAACCTAACAACTTTTAAGTTACGAGAACGCATATGATTAATTGTCAACTTTTTCTCTTGCTTGGAATATATTTGACCAACCATCTTATAAGATTCTTCTCATCAATCATGCATCATAACCATTATTTTCATGCACATGTGATCAACCATGGTTGCAACTGGCATAAATCGGGCTGGTTTAAACAAATTATTCCAACATTCTGCTTGATTATTGTTTATTACCCCTATTGATCTCCACTAAAGAAGGAATTTGCCCACCATGGTAGGTCAGATTGCATAATAAAGTCTTTGGCAAGCATCAACAACTCCAAGATGTTGCCAATATATCGTGTACACACCTGCCTTGTAGGCACATGTGCAACTTGCATAAAAATAGTGCACCAATGTTTTTTGTTATGTAGAGGGTACTTCCTTAATACTTGAATTTAAAATAATAGAGTAGTAATGTGCTAAATGTTATGAATTAGAGTTTATTTCACATAATTATTTCACAAACAAAGATAAAGTACACTTACTTATTTCTTAAAGTTATTCATTAAGTGTCTCAAATAATATGCATGGTGGCTATCGAAAAATATCATGGGAATGGCCTTAAGAAGACCTGGATGTCGATCAGAGAAGAAAGTGAACCTTGATAAGCAAGGCAGATATTAAGAATCTAAGACACTTTTTAGCTTGAAGTAGAACTAGTCTTAATTAATATCATTTTCAAGTCAACAATTGCATATGCTAGTGTGAATAAGTTATCATTAGCATCCTTACTGATAGCGCTAAATAAGCATTCTTTTTATTTATTTTTAGTATGGGTGCCATCTAAAAATATCAACAGCCTACATCCCCTAAGAAAATCAATAAGGTAGGCATTGAAACATATAAATAGCTGATGAAATTTTTGACTAATTGGGTCAATCTCATAGTCTGTAATACTTCTAGGGTTTGTCCTCTTTATAGCATCACAGTACCACCTCAACTTATCATAAGATCCATTCTCAATGCTATGGATGTCTTGCATAGCTAATTCCTTACCCGTTCATGCTTTATGGTACCTAAGTTCCACACTGTATTCTCTGTGGACTTTTTTCAATATGGTGGAGGGTTGATAAAATGGCATTGATCTCAATTTATCCTTTACAATGTTAGCAACCTAAGCAGAATTGACTTTAGGATGTCCCCTTGTCTGAAGATTAGCCTCACCACATGTGTGCTCTAGATTGCATTTTTGAATGCCAAATAATTTATCAACCTCATGCTTGATGCATACATTCTACATTTGCAATTTTTATTACTGCAAATGGCTATGATTTTTTTGTTGACATTTTTCTTGTATTTAAATGATCGTAAAATAGACACTGCATAATTTTTAAGCATAATTCTAAACTCCTGAGCATCCTTGAGTGTTTGACCCTTCCTATATATGCAATTCTTCCATGCATCAATTGAATTGTTACTTAAAGCCAATTCATTATGTGATGCATTGGTCGAGCCAATTTTTTCCTCGACTGCATTCTTTGAGGTTGACAAATGAAGTATAATTTCATTAAAAAAGTACAATTTTAATAAATTGAAGTATAATTTTAGAACATTTGAAGTATAAAACCCTAGCGACTGCAGTTTAATTTTTGATAATCTATTAGTAGAACACTTGAAGTATTAAAGTTAAATAATATAATACAATTTTATGTGAAATAAAGTACAATTTTAGATAAATGGAGCATAAATTTGTATAAAATAAAATATAATTTCTAAACATTTGAAGTATCAAACCCTAGCAACTGCATTACAATTTTGAATAATCAATAAATAGAACACATGAAATATAGAATTTCAATGAATTGAGTATAGTTTTAGGTAAAATAAAATATAAAATGAAGTATAATTTCAGAAAAAAAAGTAAAATTTTAAATAAAGTTTGGATAATCAATAAATAGAATACTTGAATTATAGAACTTCAATGAATAGAGTACAAGTTTAGGTAAAATAAAATAAAATTTCAGAAAAAAGCACAATTTTAGATAAAAGTGAAATATAATAGATTTCAACTAATTGAAGTATAGATTTAGATAAAATGAAGTACAATTTTCGAACACTTGAAGTATAGTACTTCAATGACCAAATTACAGGCTTTGTAAAATGAAGCAAGTATAATTTTAGGAAATGAAAGTACAATTTTACATATAGGAAAGTACAATTTTAAAACATGCGAAGTATAGAATCCCAACAAAAGAAATATAATTTTGAATAATCAATAAATAGAATACTTGAAGTGTAGAAAATCAATGAATAGAGTACATGTTTAGGTAAAATGAAGTATAATTTTCGCAAAAAGAAGTACAATTTTAATAAAATAAAGTATAATTTTCGAACATTCGAAGTACAAAACCCTAGCAACTGCAGTATAATTTTTGATAGTTCATTAGTAGAACACTTCGAGTATAAAACTTAAATTATAGAGTACAATTTTATGTGAAATAAAGTACAATTTTAGATAACTGGATTACAAATTTGTATAAAGTGGAGTAGCTTATTTATAAAACCCTAGCAACTGCAGTGCAGTTTGGGATAATCATTAAATCGAACACTTGAAGTATAAAACTTCAATGTATAGAGTACAAGTTTAGATAAAATGAAGTATAATTTCAGAAGAAAATGAAGTACAATTTTAGATAAAGTGAAGTATAATTTCCAAATTTCTGAAGTATAAAACCCTAGCAACCACGGTACAATTTTTTATAATCATTTAGTTGAATACTTGAAGTATAAAACTTAAATATTGGTGTACAATTTTTGTCAAATGAAGTACAATTTTATTTACAATGAAGTATAATAATATGGAATGCTCTAAAGTAGAGAAAGATTTTCAAATAAATAGAGTACACTTTTAGAACTCTTGATGTACAAAACTTTACAAACTACAGTATGGTTTAGATTATGTGGAAGTATTATCTTAAAACATCACAGCTCTTCTTGGCACTGCTGCTTGATTCATTCTTTCGGTTTACCAGGATGTCAACAATGTTTATCTTTAATGTCAAATGCAGTAAGATCATATTTAGGACATTTTTGTCATCAGTCAATGTCATGTACAATCTTTGATGTGGAGCTATGTATCACAAATTAAAGAGCTCGGTATTGATTTCACTCTATTTTCTTCCGAGATTATTGTACATATCCATTAAATAGTATCCTTAATTGACATTATATGGAGATGGTCTTTGTAGCAACAACTCTCCAACACTTGATTGAACACTCCAATTTCAAGATTGGTTGACATTGTCAAAAAAATATAAGAAAGTCAGAAGCAACTAAGAAGCAACTGAGAAGAAGAAACCTAAAAATAATGAAGAAGATACCCAAAAATGATGAAAATGAAAAGAGAAGAAGACAATGCAGATGTCAGGTTAGTGGTTGTTGGCTCTTACTATTATTCTTGTTTCCATCATGGAGCTGCTTGCATTTTTAATTTTCTTTCTATTTCTAGAAATGATACTAATATTGGTAGAGTTTACTATTGCCTTTTGTTTATGACAAAGAAGTGAAAAAAATGAGTGAACATATTACACTTAAGGGCATTTTTATCAAATCAAGTGAGTAGGGAGTAAACTCTAACATTCTAACAAAACTAGGGAGTTTAGTCTAAACAAAATCAAGTGGGGACTGATCACAAAACTAAAAAGTGATTTTGGTACTTTTAAATAAGTCTCCATTAAAGGAATGCAAACAGAGGTTGACATTTGACCCAACTCATTTTTAGCTACTCGTAGGCCAACTTAAGCTACCAATTGACTACCCACTAGTTGATCTTTTATATCTTATCATATCTAATCGTGCTCTGAGTTTCATTCGAGGGTTCTCAATTGTATGTAAGTTATATCTCTTATGTTGGCCTTAAGAGATAGAGGACTGCTTGTCCAACATACTAGCAATCACATTTAATGTGCCTGAGGCACAACATCAATCATCCATATCTGTATTAAATTATGCTATCTATGAATTGCACCTGCCAGTGCTTCACCTTTTGGGCACTTGTGCAACCTTTTGGTAGTGCTTTGCAAAAAGATCTCTGATACCCCCATAGCCTCAATAAGGGTTAATCAGTCATTTTGACCCTCCCCCCCACTTCAAGTTATTCTCTCCCACTATAAATACTCACAACATAAATGCTACGGTAAATTATGATATATAGGCTAAAAATTGCTCATAACTTCCTTATTTATCCATTCTTTAGCTCAATCTGACTTAAATATCGGAGGATTTCAGTTATGGTCATCTCGACATACCTAAAATGCTTATCTTTTTTAGTGTGGATTCGATTATGCTACCCCTACCAATTCCACAAGACAAGCCTTTAGGCTTAAATGGACCTCACTCAAAATATTCAAACCATCATAATCATACACATCCCAAAAATTAGACCTTATCATATTTTGTAATTTAACTTTGAATTATGACACGAAACAAGTTATATTTTTCCATGATTTTAATTAAAAAATAAATTTTAATTTGCCTAATGGAGGATTGAACGAATAGGAATTAACTTTAATTTGATTCAAGTTGAACATTATTTATTTTAGAAGCGTAGCCAAAGTTCAAAGAAAGCTATTCTAGAAGGAAAAAAATAGAAGATTTGGCACAAAAATAGAACATTTTGTAATATTTTCAGCATAATTAATTAATAGTCTTGGCCCATCAACATTGGGCCCATTTGCATTATAGGATAAGGCTTAATAGGTCATAGGATTGCCAATAGAGCTGATTTTAATTTGAATTCGATCTAATTATTTAGGATTTTTAACTAATATAAGATTCGATAGATATGATTCGATCAAAAACGTTCATGATCTTAAATAAATGGAGCAAATATAAATTTGGTTTGATCCAATTCATTAATAATTTGAATATGAATATATACATTATTATACATATATAGAGCTCGTTTGCTTAGTGTGTTTGGATTAGGCGTGATACACATGATTAAGATAAATAGTGGGTTATTGTATATTATATCTAATATTTGTTTGCATATTTTGAATAACTTGATATCCAATTTTGATTATTTGCTTGGCTTGACTATCCTATTTGACAAACATAACTTATTTCCAACTTAGGTTGGAAAACAATTACACCTAAAGCCTTGATTGTGAAGCCAACTTTGGTCTTAAATGAATGTCGGATCATAACTATATCAAGGATTTCTATAAATGAATCAAATATTAAAATTGAGTTAGGTTGTGTATTTATCATGCAATAGTAAAGCAAGTAAACGAGGTCATATAGTATTATACACAATTTTTACATAAGGTCCTATATCAATATCAAAAATAGATTTTTGGACAAAGGAAGTATTGAGCTCTTATGCAATATATCAAATCAAGTGCTTTTCATATAAATTTTTAGATTTTGAGCTTATACATATCATAATTGCATCAATTTTGTCTCTATTTTTATAACAGAAAATGCATGAAGAAAAATGAGTAAAAGCATAATATTAGATATGGCAGGAATGCGATGCAAATATTGATTTGATTAAAATAATTTTTTTTAAATAAAACTTTAAGTCTATAATTAGTTGATTGAAAAATTAAGCATAACTATGTATTTTAACGTCAAATAAATACTATCATCAGCACTAGAATTTAAAATGCAATGATTTGGTGAATGAATGGGATTAAGTTGTATTCTATTATTATTTTTAAATAATCAATATACTTGGAAAATTTTTCATTAATTGTTGTGAGTATGTTTTTTTAAGGATTGATGTTTTGAATTTGATTCTACTAAATTAATAGAAAAATAACAAATATATGATGATATTGAGAGCATTCGGATTTGAATTTTTTTCTTCGGATATTCAATTTTTATCTAGATTCAGATCCTTTAAGATTTTGGATTTGATATCATGATCTGATCCGAATTTGACCCATTGACAGCCCTATAATCTATTAATATCAAACCTCATCAAGTGTTTGGCTTTAGTATCTTAAGCCCTTAATGGATAAAAGGCCCAATCCACAATCCATCTAACAATTGATAAATAATTTCCATAATTTGGTCAAGATAGTGTAATCCTTTATCATGATAGAAAAAAAGTTAGTCATTTGAATTCGCAATATACAATCATAGCATCAAATACAGCATTATTTTATCTTTTATCCCCTATATATAATCACATCTATTCCTATCTATATATCAAAACATGCCCATAATGTTTTCAATTATCAATTAATTAGGATTAAATATCCACACCTAGTTTCAATTTTCATTTTACACTTCACTGGCTTTTTTAAACACTACACTCCTACTATTTCTAAAATTTTAGGAATCACTCCTCATTTCTTTGAAAAAAACTTCAATGCCCTTATACTTAGTCAAAACAACAAAAAAACCAGCAAAAAAAAGGCAACGTAATTTTTCATTCTAGAATAACACTTCTTTTCTTCAACAAGGAATGCAACTTTTCCTTTACCAAAAAGAAAAGGAACGAAGATGAGACAAAACAAAGAAGAAAAGGGGCATGAACAAGTTGCAAAAAAGAGAAAGAAGAAAATAGAGGTGAGGGTGCTTAAGTTTTAGAGGCTATTTTTTGCTACCCATTTTCGCAAATTTTGCTTTGTTTCATTGCCCCGGATTTCCCCTTTCAACAGTTTTGTAGGTAGATTTTCTTCTATTTCTTTGTTTGAACTCTTGTTTTAGTCGTTAAAAACTTAAACTCATTTGTTATATATATAGGTTTTGTTGTAATATCTAAAAATCTCTAATTTGTACTTAAAAGACATGAAGTTTATTTTATTTTTGAGGGGTTTATACTTCTTAAATCTAAAATTATGCATTGAAATTATCTAGAAACCCCTTATTTGTCATGAAAAGGCATGGGTTTATGCTTCATTTTCTCGATTTATGCTTCTCATACACAAACAAAAAAAAAATTCGACTCGTTTAATTTAGTCTAATAGTGGCATTGTTGAATTGAAGATTTGACGAAATTTTGGTATTTTTTATTCGTTAATATTCTAGTTTCTTGGGAAAATAAGATTAAGTATGTAAAGTATATTATACAAGAAATTATAGTACAAAATATCAATATTTTATTACACATTACTATAAGTGGTAGTATGTACTAATTTTTCTATATTTGATTACAGAAATGGCAAGACAAAATGAGGTTTGCTCTCCTTGCGTCTCCCAATAATTTCATACTACAAAATGAGGTTTGTATGTTGCGTTTTATTCTCAGTATCTATGTCATTCATTAGGGGTATTATGTCAACAAAAACATGGAAGCACGAGAGAGCCAACAACAAGTGGGATTGGTGGATTATAGGGACTTTGTATGCCTTTGGATAGAATATTTTGTTAGAGACACCATGGACTTTTGGACGTATGTTGAAGTTTGCTCTATGAACATGGTTAGTGCACATATAGCATACACAAGTTTAAGTAATGAAAATGCTCAGGTTTGAACTTTGTTGACATTGGAGGTTAATTTTGACTATTTTGTTGATATTGGATGTTAGTATAGTACAATATTTTATAGCAAAGCCAATGTGGATGTTAAGTACAAAATTTTGTACATCAAGTACATAAGCGGAATTAATAGAGTATAGATTGTAGTCAATTTAAAGTACAAAAGTTGTAACAAGGCAAAATACAATATACTAGAAATCAAGTACATAAATCGAACAACTGAAGTATAGATGTAAATATTTTGAAGTACACTTTGTGCAAATGAAAAATTAGTTCCTAAAGTTGCAGTGAGCTTAAGTATAATATGCTAGAAATAAGTACACAAATAGAACAAACTAAGTATAGATGGGGTTATTTTGAAATACACTTTGTACATTTGTTAATCAATCTATAATAGTTGTAGTGCGATTCAATACAATATGCAGAAAATTAATTACAAAGATTGAACTACCTTAATATATATTGGATTATTTTGGAATACACTCTATGCAATTGAAGAATTTGATCCACTCAAGTTATAATGAGGTGAAGTACAATATTTGAGAAATCAAGTACATAAATCTAAAAAATGAAGTATATATAGGGTTGTTTTGAAGTACTCTTTGTGCAATCGAAGAACTAATATAAAATAGTTATAGTGAGGTTAAGTACAAATATGCGACAAATAAAGTACAATGATTGAATAAGCAAAGTATAAATGGGGTTATTTTGAGGTACACTTTATGCAATTGAAGAATTAATTTCATTAAAGTTGTAGCGAAATGAAGTACAATATGTTGGAAATCAAGTACAAAGATCAAACAAATGAAGTGTATATGAGATTATTTTGAAATACACTTTGTACAATTGAATAATTAGTTCTATTTAAATTTTAGTGACGATATGTACAATATTTTTGAGACTATTAGACCAATTGCTTTAAGTATTTGTATAGGTGATTGGACGAATATAGCCTTCATATGCGAATATAGCCTTCATATGCTCATTGTGTTTACAACTTTGAATGCATAAGGATACTTTATACTACTGTGAGTGATCACTTAATTTGTTTATCGCTAGTAGTTTTCTCTTAACTACTTTAACATGTTTGTATTCATACCATACTAATATTTCATGCATTTATAGAGTTTTGGTTGTTTCTTCTCAAGAAATAAAAGGCAAACAAAACTCAAGTTCCATAAAAGTTAAAGCGAGGTGAAGTACAATATGTGGAAAATCAAATACAAAGATCGAATAAACAAAGTATATATGATTTTATTTTGAAGTGCATTTTGTGTAATTAAAAAACTAATTTATAATAGTTGTAGCGAGGTTTAGTACAATTTTGCAGAAAATCAAGAACGAAAATCGAATAAACAAAGTATATATGGGGTTATTTTTTAGTACACTTTGTGCAATTGAGGAATTAATTCCATTAAAGTAATAGTGAGGTGAAATACAATATGTGGAAAATTAAGCACATAAATCAAACAAACAAAGCATATATGAGGTTATTTTGAAGTGTAAATCTCCCCTAGTGAAGTACAAAAATATAGATATCTCATACAACAATTTGTTCAAGCAATTGTTAGTACATTTTCAGTGAAAATCAAATATATAATTGTCCTAATGAAGCACATATGTCTCGAAATCAAGTATAAATCTCCCTTAATAAGTACTGAAATACAGATACATTACATAATCTGTTCAGGAAACCACTAGTACATTTTCGGTGGAAATCAAGTACATAATTACCTTAATGAAGTAATATGTCCTGAAATCAATTATAAATCTCCCCCAATGAAGTACTAAAACACATACAAGTACTTGCAGTTGTCCACAAAGTAATTCACAAATACATTACAATTTCAATACAAATGATACAGCCTAAAGTTGTTCAAAATTTGTCTCTTTTTCATACACATATCTCCAGCAAACACTCTTTTCGTTGATTAAGAAAAAAAAAAAGACAAAAAAAAATCATGCATTAGTGAATGATGATAAAACTTAATACAAGGATAAGGATAGGAAAAAAATCTAAATTGACTAGTACATCGTCAAAGTTAAGCTATTTTAGTTAGTTTGCTAATTCTTTGCAAGCTCGATGATTATGCCCTACCTTACCACACGATTTATACTTCAAATATAACACTTCAACAGTGCAGTGCACTTTTAGATAAATGAAATATAATAGTAGAACACTTCAAGTATGAAAAGAGTTTCAGGTAAATGAAATCTAATTGCAGAACACTTCAAGTACAAAATTTTAGAAATGTAGTACAATTTAGGTACCGTAGAAGTATTGCCTTAACACATTACTGTTCTTCTTTTCATTGCTCAAATGTAGTAGGACCATATTCATGACGTTGTTGTCACCGCTTAAAGTGACATACAATTTCTAATGTGGAGCTACGTTGCAAAGTGAAAAGCCTGAGGTTGATTTCTCTCTATTTTCTTGCGAGATTAAGGTAGAGGTCCATTACAGTTGTACTATCCTTAATTGACAATATATGGAGCAGGTTCTTGTAGCGGTAACTCCTTAAAACTTGAGCAAACATTCCTCCTTCACTACTTGTTGACGTTTTTCAAAACTACAAGATGGAGAGAAGTTTAACATAATGAAAATAAATTGAGAAAAACTTGAAAATGATGAAAATAAATTGAGAAGAAGGAAATTCGGGTGGTGGTGGTTGCTCCGTCCAACTTGTCATTTTGCGCTGTTGAGCTCATTTTCTATTCTGCTATTTTTTTTCCTATTTCGAGCTAAAGACATAACAAGAAAAGGTAGGATTTAGTACTTGAAAATCTCTGTAAAAGGTGTTTGGTTGTGTGGATAGAGAAGAATTAAAAAAAAAAAAACAGAGGATGAAAAACATTATATTTAAAGGTATTCTTTCCAAATCAAATGAACATGGAGTGAACTTTAAAATTTTACAAAAATTAGGAAGTTCACTGTTTAAATATTTAAATGAGAAATAATTTTGAAAATGAGAAGTGATTTTGGTATTTCATAATAAGTGGCCCTTCAATTAAACTCAAAAATATAAATTGTATTATCTTTTGAATTTTGATTTTTATTAACTTTTGTGCATTGTTTTTACATATTATGATAGCATGGTTGAATGACCCCTTCCATTTCCCTCCGGAATTAGAAAGTAAGGTATTAAATGAGTCGGATGCGAGTCCGTCTGAGTGCGTGTGAGTGACAGACCGCATTATTAATTACTCTGCTTTCTCGCCCTGGGTAATCCCAATTAGGTTCAAAGAGCCGGTGACTTTTGTGGGCCCCACCGGAGCTTCCCTGGTGTCAACTCCCGCGCATTACTCCTCCATTTTCAGCCGTCCGATCAACCTTTTTCCCTTGACAACTTGCCCCAAAAAACAAGTGACCCCCAACCTAAAGTACTCTTTCCACACTCAGTCTAAGTGCTTCTCCTCCAATCCTCTGCTTATTATTTCATTTCTTTCTCTGCTTGTGTGATTCTGCATATTCTACTATGTGGCTTTGAACTCCAAAAAGGCATTCTAGGTTCTCCTGAATCATCGTTTTCCAGCCTTTTGATCTCTGATACTGGTCTTGTTTTCCCACCGACACGCTTTTTAATTTTATCTTCTGAGCTTTATTTATTTTATTTTCTTTCTTTCTTTTTCTCTGCATCTCCGTTGTAATAACTCGAGGCATGTTTCCTGCATTCTTTTTTTGTGGTTGGGATTTGTTGAAGTTCAAGAATGTGATTTTTCTTGGCTTGCTTGGGATGTGATTGTTCTTTTATTTTGTGGAACTTAGGTATCCCCTATGAGGTTGCGACTTGGGTTGTCTAGTTATGTTTGTTTAGTTCTGTTTGGTGGCCTTTATTCTAGCTTGAGGCTATGTTTTGTTGCTCGAATAATAAATAAAAGCTTAAAACATATCTGCTTTGTTGAGCAAATTGAGTTCTGGGGACTGTTTTAGACTGCTATATTGTGTTTGGATCAAGGAAAGCAGCGAGGAAAAGGGGAGGAAATGTAAATGGACAAATACTAACACATAAGCTTACATAATTTGAAACATAAAAAGAGTTTTACTTTGAATTTTCTACACAAAAATTTAAGGTCCAAACATAGGGCTAGTTATAAGTGCAGATGCTGAAGGGATGATTTTTGTTGCATTATGTTGCGGAATTTTCAATTCACTCCATTTCTTGCTGATGCCAGAAAAGCGTGCATTGCTTTTGGTTCTTTAAGAACTCTGTTTTTCTTTTGATTTTTTTTTTCCTTCTCTTTTTGCGTATCTGTGTTGGGGTGTTGGGGGTGGGGGGATTGAAGAAAAGAAAAAGTAAAGAAGCAAATAAGGTGCTTTTGAGCCAATTTAAAGTTAGAATGCATTATAAGAGTTTTTCCTTCACTCTATTTTGACATTTTGTTTTATGTGGAAAGAGTCAACTGTTGAAAATTTTGAAATCTGTGATTTATGATGGCTGTGAATTCCTGTCTTTTACTACGAGACGGTTTACCTTATCCTTAAGTGTAACACTTATGAGCATTTTTGGATCACTCAGTCTTGGCTATTGATTTGTTCTTTTGGTTCACTCTAGTCTACATGTGTCCTAAGCTGTCTTCTTGCTGCTTTAATTTATATAATCAATATGGGGCAAGTCAGAAGTGACATAGTTTGCCAGGAGGGAGGGAGTAAACCAACAGCTACCTAGAATCTTTGCTTGATATTAATTTGAGAAATGCGGGAAACCAGGTCTTATATCATCAGTAATGTGTTGATCCTTATAATGTGATGCAGATAGAAAATATAGAAAGCGTATGAATGCTGTAAGGAAGAAGAAATTCGGATCTCAATGGTAATTTTTGAGTTCCTGGTGTTCTCCCCTTACCAAAACTCTGATGGAAGTAGCATGAATCAATTTGTTCCTCTGTGGAAGAGAAGTTTTATTGAGCTGCATTTTCTATAATGCCTTCAGCAGTATGAAATTGGTAAGACAGATGTCGTCTAATTTACGTACACTTTCAAGCTTTGTCAAAATTTCAAATGTAGAAGCTTAAATGATCTTCAATGTTGGGGCCCATAAACCTAGCTGAAGGAAAAATGAATTAGTCGGTAAACAACTGGACTTCCCTTATGTGTGTTTTGATTCTGCTGCTGTATTTGTTCAATCAATGGGAATCTTAGAAGTTTTTGATGTGGCAGTTTACTGATGATGAAATTTAAGGCGTTTGCTTGATGAGTTGTTTCAATTGGTATAGCCTAGAACAAGTTGTTCTGCCTGTTGTGGTTAGAGTTCATTGCAAACTGACGCTCCTAAAGAAATCCAGGGGATTCTTGAAACAAGGAGCTTTGGCCAAAATGTGCTTACAGCTGTTGATCATGTGGATCCGATTGGAACCCCATGATCCAATGGTTTGGGAACACCTGGAGCGCAGCTCCAGGTGCTCCTGATATCACACCTCATCTGAGATTCTTAGAATTCTGGTGCAAGCACTGGTTAAGTATGCTTTTTTCTACTTTTGAATAATCTAAAGCTTATTAATTTTCTTAACCCTCGAAAATTGGGGTACTTTGCCTATTTCTTTACTGCAGCATGGTCAGGATTAACTTGGCAGGCAACCTAGGATTTGATGCGTTTTATACAGCATAATATTATGTCTTTGTGTTGTTGTGCTGCTTTCTAATTTCTTTATGTGAATTTTTGGCCTTCCAAAGATTCAATTCTCTATTTTTCCTTTCTACCCCATCCTTGAATCAATCCAAGAAATACATGTGTTGTTTGGTTAATATAAGTTATATCTTGAGTAAGTTATCTTCTAATTTAACTTGAAGATGTCTAACCAAAATTAAATTGTCTTTTGATGAACAATACATACATATATACATGCATTAATGCATGCATAAATACATCTATATATGTATATATAGTGTTTGAATGTGTGTGTGTGTTTGTCAATATATTTTGCTTGAAATGAATTCATTTTCAGTTTCTCCTGCCTCTTCCACGGTTATTTCTTGGTTTTTTGACAAATCATTTAGTTTTTTTTTTTTTTTCTTGAGAGATGACTAAATTACTTTCTTAACTTCTGCTGTCCATAAGTCACCAAAAACACAATGCTTCTGAAAGTGTTGAATCTAATACTACATTTTGCATAATGCATTTAGCAGCCATATGGAGTTTCATTCAGATTGTGGTGAAGAGTCAAATGACCAAAAAGCAACAAGGAAACTTAATACTTGTTCATCATCCCAAGCAAAACAAAGCAAGAAGTTGGGATCCATATTGAACTTTGATAAGTGTGAAAGGTTCTATGATAGTATCCATCCACAAGTTCTAAAGAATGCAGATAAATCTGAAGGATTCCATCAGAAGCAACAGGTTGGAAGGGAGTCAGATAAAAGTGAAGAGCTTGTTAAGTACATGTCATATTTGCCTAGTTATTTGGAGAGAGGAGAAAACCTCAAGGAGAAACCTTTCAACATTGGGGTCCTTGATTGGCGCCTACTTGAGAAGTGGCAAAACAACCATAATGGCACCTCTGATATAGATGGCAAGCATTCACCATCCATTAACAACACTTCGTCATATATCTCTACTCAAGGGTCATCATCCCATTGTGGCAGAGGTAATACTTGGTCTTATCATCAGCAGAAAATAATCATCCTTCTCTAGCATCCCATTTAAATGCACCTCCAATTGAAGCTATTGGCTCCAAAATTCTTGCAGGGAGTGCAGGAAAGTTTGTGGAGTGCAAAAATGGCTCAATTTATCTCTTAAAGCTGCGGCAGAGTGCATCGCAGGTGGCTCAGACTTCTAGTCTGGACACTGTGAACAGAGTGATAAACAGAAAAAATAAAGACTCAGACGTAGGGAGAGTTCCTGACACTAGACCACAGCATTTTGAAATGGATGGCATCAGATCTGGTTCAAAAGGGAATGGCAGGATTCACAAAGGGGAAACCTTGAAGGCAGAAGAGCAGGTTCCATGTTCTCCTGTTACTGATCATGATTTCTCTGAAAGATGCAGAGTAGTAGTGACAGAGTCAAATGATGATCCAGGAAGCAGACATTGTTCATCAGGGCACCAATCTGTTTCATCAAAAGATGAAAACTATAGATTGAAGGAAGCAAATTGGCACACGTTTTGTGTAGGTTCTAGTGTGAAGTTCCACCAGACCAAGTTCACATCTGATTATACTCATTGCTACTTCCTTCCCAGTGGAACTGGGAAGAGCAAAAGCTCACAAGTAGAAAAATCCTGCTCCAAAGAAATAAGGAGACTCAATTGTGCATCCAGTAGAGAACAGACAATGCTGTATCCTGGAAGTGTATCAGCTAGTCCCTCCAGAAGGAACAACATAGAAATGAATTCAGGCTCAAAACCAAGAAATTTAGCTGAAAATGAAGTTTTTCAGGTGAAAGTTGGCATTTCAGAGTCCACTAAGGTTAGGAATCCGTCACCAACTCGACGATTCACCTTTGGTGTGAGTAGAAGTGGCAAGAGTTCGAGCTCAAACTCTTCAACTACACAGTATCTAATTTCCAAAAAGATAACTGACTCAAAGGTAATTTCTACTTCAGCTAGTTTGTGTGACTCAACTTTTGAAAAATCAAATGCTACCAGCAGAGCCAGATCAAGTCCTTTGAGAAGGCTACTTGATCCATTATTGAAGCCAAAAGGGGGCGACTCTCATCATTTTGCTAGATCATCAGAGAGAAATCCATTGACAACAGATAGGATTGTAAAATCATCCAGCAGACAAAGAGAATCCACTTTGCATTCAGTTAAAGTAAAATTGGATTTGAAGGGCTGCAGAACAGATGATATTGGTGGACCACATGGGACACAGAAGAATGCATCATCGACAATGCAAGCCCTCCTGCAAGTAACTGTAAAGAATGGCCTTCCTCTATTCACATTTACAGTTGATAACAGCAGTGATATTCTAGCAGCAACAGTTAAAGAATCAAGTTCTAAGAAAACTGTGCACGCTTGGGTTTATACATTCTTCTCTTTCAGTGAAGTGAAGAAAAAGAATGCTCATTTGATAAATCAAGGAAGCAAAGAAAGCAATCATGGTTACATATCAAACGTCGCACAGATGAAGGTTTCTGACATTCTGTGCATTGCTTCAAATGGAAAAGGATCTGTGAATAAACCTAGCGTAAGGGAGTTTGTTTTGTCTTCTATGGGTGCAAGAGATGCTGATCAGTCATCATACTCATTGCCAGGTGATGAGCTTGCTGCTATTGTTGTAAAGTTTCCCAACAGGATGAGTGGACAGTTAATCCAAGATGGCACACAGAGGGGTTTGAAAGAGCCATTTCAGAAAGTGAGAAACTGCTCAAATTCAAGAGACAATGAGGGGAATCAATCTGCAAGTGCTGATGTTTTTAGTGCGACAGTTATACTTCCTGGCGGTCATCATGGGGTGCCTAGCAAAGGAGAACCTTCACCTCTGATTGAGAGATGGAAATCAGGGGGATCATGTGACTGTGGGGGCTGGGATATGGGTTGCAGAATAAGAGTTCTTGCTAACAACATTCAGTTAAGTCAGAGACCCAATTCAACAGAATCCCAATCCACTGCCTTCAAGCTTTTCTCTCAGGTAGCTTACCTTCGGATTTAGTTCTAATGCCAGTTCTTTAGTCATGCTTGATAGCTAAGAATGCAATGGTAATCGGCGTATTATCTGATTTCAATATTTTTGCTTTGTACAGGAAGAAGTTGAAGAGAATAGTCCCATGTTCATCTTGTCTCCATTTGAGGATGGAATATTTTCAGTGGAGTTTAATTCGTCACTCAAACTCATACAAGCGTTCTCCATCGGCATAGCAGTTCTGAATAGTCAGACATCAGCCATCCTATCATCGAACATGTCCAAAGAAATCTACATGTCTTCTGAAAATAATGTGTCCCCGGTTGAGGTTTCTGCAAAATACGTATCATATCCTCCTCTTTCCCCTGTTGGAAGAGCGTGAATTTGCATGATTAAGTAGCAGCCATAATAGGTGGAAGTTCTGATTCTACTGTTTATTTCCAACATTTCATGGAAGCCAAATGCAAGGCTCAACCTTTGAAAATCGAGGAGCGTTTTTAAGAGTGGTACATTAGTCATAGTTTAGGTTAATGTTCCGGAAGTGATGATATTATGAGGAAGAATAACAAACAGTTCTCGTGGTTGGATTTGGATTGAAAAATTTTAGAGTCAGGAATTTAAATCTATAATAAATATTATCCCTTGCATTTGTTTTATATATTTCAATTACTATGAATTTCTAAACATTTTATCATTCATTTTTTAATCTTTAGTTATTTGAATGGATTTCAAGTTCATTCAAAGTAGAATCGTCGGACATTTTTAGATTTAAATTTTCTCTCACATTTAAGTTCTATTTCTGAGCATTTTTTATAACTAGCTTACAAATGGTATCCGCACGCATAAGCAATTCTAAGTGCAACGTATTTGTTTTATGTAAATTTTTCATTTAGTGTGATCAAAGTTCTTGGATATTTTGTTTAATCATAATTATTTTTGTCATCACATTGCAATTTGAAAGTTACTAAAACTATTTATTCAATACATTATTAAATCAAAAAAATCAATCTACACCAAAATTAATATAAAAATTTTAAATTAGTTTTTAATTATTTTTTTGTATTACAAAAATATTAGGACACTAAAAGAAGTGGTATGGTGAAAATCAAATATCAAATTAAAATTGCTCGACTTGCTACCAAATTGAATTTTCTAGTTTCAATTTAATTTGATTAGCTTACAAAGTGTCGGTGCTCTTAATTTCTTTATTTTATTTTGAGGACTAAATACATTTCATCTCTTAAAAATGTCACCTATAGCACTAAATCCCCTAAAAAATGAATGAAGCTTTGCATATATGAAAGATATTGCTAAGATTCTATAATTTATCAACCGGAGTCCTACTACGTCAAATTAACCTATATAAAATTACAACTACAATTAAATCAACATAAATCGACCAAATCATATATATTCATACAAAAAAAAAAATAAAAATAGAATGCATTGCTTGTATGACGTCTTTTCAAATTACAGCAATATCCATAGTTAACAGAAAAAAAAAATCTCTTTCTTGCCCAAATGGAGCTTCTCATTTCTAGATCCAAGATGGTCTCCCATATTACCTAAGTTCATAGAATATCAACATTTTCTTTTCTTTTCTTTTTTTGTTTAATTTTCATGTGCTTTAGTAAATAAATACACTTGATGAAGCAACTTTTTGTGAGGTAGGGAAATTGTCTAGGATTTGGGTCGACTTCCTCGAGCTCACTGGGTTGGCCTACAACACTGAGTAAATGTTAGGTTTGCCGAGAAGCCCTCGGCTAAGGCCCTCCAATGCTTAAGTTAACAACAGGCTGATTACGTAATAGGAAGTTGGTTAGAAGGGCCAAGCGGGTGTGAAGATTGCATATTTGAGTCTAGGTTTTGATCCGAAAATTTATAGTAGCTGGGCTAGGTGTTGAATTTACTCTTCTACTTGGTTAATGCTATCTGCATCCTTGTTTGAAGGGTAGACATGGTCTTTCTATAGTTTTGATTGGAATGACATACCTCTGGGCTTTGGTGAATAGTATTCAGAGGTGGTAGAGGATGGTGTGGCATGGTGCGTGTTTTTTTATTTAATGTAGAGGTTCTCCAAGGGGAACAACATTAAATGTGGTAGATCTTACCTTATGTCAGCTTTGCCCTAGATTTAACACCCAACTCCACCAATCCCCGACCACCTATCAATACGGTCAAGACCCTGCGCTCATTGAAGGTCAAAGGTCGAATCTTAGGAGATCTTTGCATAATCGGTTGGCCACAGACTAACACATAGATACTTGATCTTGTCATTTGTGGGGTTGAGATCATTGATGACTTTCGGGGCACAACATGAGTCCTCTCACTTTTTCTTTGTGTTCAGGTTCTTTTTCTTTTCCATTTTATTTTGTTATTTCCCAATGAGGGTAGATAAGGTTAGTAATAGTGGGGATAGTGGTTTACAGGTCGAGGATGATCCTAGTACTAACAAGTCTGAGCATACTGATGGTATTGAACCCATCTAAATGAGTAGTGCTAAGGCTAATCTTAAGAGAGACAAGGCTAATTGGGTAGAGATTGTGGTGGCATTAGCTGATGAAGGTGAGAGTGATTTGCAGGGCTTAGGGTGCTTAAGGTTGATCAGCCGTTCTGAAGTCGGTTTATCTAGGTTACAGAGGAGTTAGTCAATTTAGGTAGGATAGCCCCCATGGTCGGTCCAAAGGCTGGGGCTTTAATCTCTGCCAAAAAATGAACCTCTTATAAAACCTAAACCTCGCATTCCAAAATAATGTCTACCATTAAAGCAGTAGAATGCAATCATGCCTGAAGCCAATTTCATATCCCCCTCTAAATTCAAACTCATTTGACTCGAACCTCACAAGCACATGCACTAGGCCTTCGAGAACTATCTTGTTGTACATCATGCCACCCTACTGAAAGTGAGATAGGCACTAAGATCTATAATTAAAACTTCAAAACATAAAATAACTAGTGCTTACAAGCATTACATGGATCTAATCATGCCTTGGATTCAGATTTAGATAGAGGATTACCTTG
>JACGDI010005369.1:728430-858555 GCA_014898725.1 Jacaranda copaia
GAAATCACATTTCTTAGTGAGAATAAAGGACCTAATGACTTGCCAATAGACCCCCATGACAGAGTACCATCTACAAACAATCGAAGGGTAAGTAACTTTTGCTAATTGCATCTCATGCAACTCTTGATATATTTTGCCTCACTTTTCATATAAACCTATGTGACCGTGCACCATCTATACTACTAAGTGTTAAGTCAAACCCACCAATCAATCTTTATTTTAAGACAGCCTCAAGATATCTCCCGTGATCGAGTGCCAATGCGTGAGGGTTCCCAAGTCAAAGTTGCGTCTCATGCTAAGTGTATGCTCACAGTTTTTCTCCTAAGTGTGACCCCCATGACTAAGTGCCATCACACAAAATTGGTAGCATCATCATGGCATACACGTTTGGTGGAAGGCTTGGATTAATTAAAACTCTTTTAATTTGTATCCATTTTGACTTAATATTGAAAATACTTAGATGTTCTAAGTGGAGGTTTTTGCTTGCAAAGATCTCATTATTTTTTCTTTTTATTTAGGTTCTTTATATCCTAATCATGCATCTTATACATTAATAGGGTATGGAAAGTGTAAATAAGTAAATGGCCTAGCATACTCCTAGGCTGCATCACTTTGGTTGATTTTAAGTAGGTTAAATTAAACTAAACTATTATATGAGTGTATCCCATACATTCATGGGTCTTTAATTGGCCTCCATGCCTCTATTGGACTTCTTGCTCCATGCAACATTTACATGAAATGGAAATCCTCACCCGTAGAAGTTCTACTCTTATAACTTTTACAAGATAGAACAAGAGGCATGCAAGCCCCATTTAATAGAACCCATTTCAACAACTTTGAAACAAATAAAATCAATTTAAAAAGGCTCATGATCATCCCTATTCATTCAATAATTAAATGAACAACAAATAAATCTAGAATTAACAATTAATTCCATCAATTAAATGTTCATCTCATAAACAAATAATTGAACCAAGCATAACACTTATGCCATTAATTGGAGATCAACTTTAATCAATTTTCAAAAGCATTCAAATATGTCAAACACAAATTTGAGGCTTAGCACAACACTTGTGCAACTAATGTGTATTGTGCTAAAACTTGTTGAGCATTAAAGGAGTTAAGAAAACAACTTAAAGCTCACCAATAACACCCAAAATAGAACTGCCTGGCACCCCTTGGTGCACCGCTTGGCAACCCATGCACATAGTGTGCACGCTGCCTAGCCAGCGCCCAGGAGTTGCCGGCAACCCTAGCTTTTGGTGTTCAAGGTTTGCCAAGTGTGTTCTCCACTTAACTTTTATGCACTAACAATTTTAGCTCATGTTCTAAACATCATAACACACATTTCAAATCAATTTTCAGATTCAAAACACCTTTTAAAACTAGAAATAAAAGTGCTCAAACATGCTTTCAAAATTTGGAAAACGTAAGAATCAAATTCTTCAAGTAATCTTCAACATAATTCTAATCAAATTGAATCCAAAATAGACCAAAACTTTTTCCATCATAAGCTAACATGCTATATCAACATATAACATCAATTAATGCCAAAGAACATTTCAAAATTAATCACTATGAATTAAAACATACTAACAACATAAATTAACACTTAAATCACATAATAGCATGCTTTTAATTCATCAATCAAGGAGCCACATACAAATCAACCAAATTCCCAAATACAAAAATTGAATTGAGAATATGTTAACAAAGATCAATCCATTACATGAATTAATCAACCAAGCAAAATCCAAATCTAAGCATGACTTTGGCTCCGATACCACTTGAAAGCGAGATAGGCATTAGGATATATAATCAAAACTTCAAAACATAAAATAACTAGTGCCTACAAGCATTATAGGGATCTAATCATGCATTGAATTCAGATTTAGATAGAGGATTACCTTGATAAGCAAATCCAGAAAGAAACAAGTGAACATTTTACTGATTCCAGAATTTGCGGCACAGTGAAAGTATTGCGATGATCGCCTTACCAAATCACCTCCGAAAATTCTGGAAAAATTACTGTAGATATCCAACACATTGGAGAATATCTAGTGAAAAATTTAGATCACTTGGTCATCTGGATAATCCTTGAGAAAATTGCAAAGTCAGACCTCACGCAGAGAGCTCTCCAGAAGCAGAGCAAGGCGTACGTCTTGCCTCTATTGAAATAGTCCACACACCAATGAAACTTTATTAATTCTATAATTCATAAGTTGGAATAGAACTAGAGAATTGAGAATGGATGAGGTCGAAAATTGGTAGGAGGAGAAAGAAAAAGCTAAGCCTTCAACTCATGAAATGCTAGCTTGCACAATGGGTTGTTTTTGGAGAGAAAGTTGAAGAATCTAATTCTTCACACCTTTTGCACGCCTTTTTCTCTCTTTGGTTGTGAACCTAACTATATCTATATATAGATTTGGATTTGTGTGATGCCGAGGTGGCATCACACATTTCATGAATGGGGGGGTTGGTGGCCAAGATTGCTTAGGTGGCAAAGGAATTCAAATTTCATTTGAATTTCATTTGTATTTTAATTACATTTGAAATCTCATTTCAAATTAATTAAGATGCCATCTCAAATATCATTTGAATTTTTCCTCCAAAAATGCATTCCTCATAATTAATCAAATTAAACTCTTTAATTTAATTAATTATGCTTTGACTTAACTCTTTAAGTCAAACTAGCTTAACTCTTTAAGTTTAATTATTAACTTAACTTTTGAAGTTAACTTGACCAATTGATGGTCATGTTGGCACCAAATAATTAACACCTTAATTATTGGTCTAATTTAACTCTTTAAATTAGTTGATCAATTTAACACTTAAATCAATCAAACCAAAATTGATCTTCAAACTTGGCACCAAAATTCAGTCCATTAGGATAGAGAGATCTCTTTTCTAACTCTTTAGAAAATTCTCTCCATCAATTAGGAAGTTAATTGGATTTTGTGTGTGATTGAATGGGTTCTACCATTCATTGGATATGGGCTCACAACGTCTTGTGACTTTTGAATATCTTATATTTATTCTAGTTTAAAACTCCTTTTAAACTAGTTAACTTAATTCAATTATTCTCATTAGTCGAAGAGTACTTAATCTCCATGGTCGATGCCCAACCTCAAGCCCATAGAGTCTAACTAATTAGCAGAAATAAATATTCTGAAGAATTATCATCGCTTTATGCGTGCCATGTAAAGATGGTCTTTCTGTTTCCTATCTTTCAAAAGAGGCTTAAGGTAAGATATTTGTTGGCTCCCCATTAGCCTCGATATTATGTCTCTATTCTTAATGTTCAAATCCATTTATGTGATCTCATCTTTTGAAAACTCCTTTTCCAAATTATCACACCACCTTGTGCAAGAATTTCTTGGAATTGATCATTATAGAACACATAGGAGATATACCCGCTCATCATAATAGTGAGGAGTCGGATTCCATCTTAGATCTGACAAACTTTCATGCACAGTAGTGCATACCCATTCTCACTTAAAAGACATTTTAAGTGGTTAAGGATGAGTTATAGCATGAGGACCGAACACAAGGTTACCTGGATCTTCATGCCAGAGGACTAATAATATGCACTAGCGTAAGTAGGAGAGTTAGCCACTACCGACTTGTTACTTTGACTATCTAGTGAATTCTCTGATAGGTCTTTAGTGCGTTGTTCTTTAACAAGCACCCATTAACATGCACTCATATCACATACAACTGCTCATGGAATAGAGCAATCTCCAACCTTTAGACTTATGCATCATTAGTACAAGTCTATTCTGATCTTAGATGCCCTATCTTATAGGATCCTATGGCTTGAAAGTTTTAAGATCATGACCTTGTGAGGCTTATTCCATGGTCACCAAGGCAAGTCCCATAGTCTAAGGTGATCTAAGGGTTTCATCTAAATACAAGTGAAGTATAATAAAGGATTAAATGAAGGTGGCTATATAGAGAATATCATTCAATCATGATTGTCTTACAAGGTTATGGCCAATCTCATAGGCTTGTAGAGTATAATTACAACACCTACGATGTGGCCTTAGGTTTTTAATTACCTTGAGGTAAGGGCCATACTTAATGGCAGAGGAGTGTGCCGAGCTTAAT
This sequence comes from Jacaranda copaia, assembly GCA_014898725.1. NCBI lineage: Eukaryota > Viridiplantae > Streptophyta > Magnoliopsida > Lamiales > Bignoniaceae > Jacaranda > Jacaranda copaia. Next base: position 732,538 of record JACGDI010005369.1, read on the forward strand.
TGGTCCCAAACTTTTTCTCTTTGATCTATGCCTTCTTTTTTCTCATGAGAAGCTATCTTAACAACTATCCTTTACTATTTTTTCCTTCCTCTTCCATATGCCTTCATCAAGTAAATTGACCACCATGTCGGATGCAATTATTACATCATCACTCAACTTAGTAAGAAAGTCGTAAACCTAAACTCTTTTTTCTACCAGAAAGTTTGGTAAGGTAAATGGTTCTACCTGAGGGTGACTAAGAGAAAGAGTATATGAGTCCTGAGGTAGTAGATATTAGGCAAGATTAATTTGAGCATGAGAGGTTTATTATCATAGGATAATAAGTTTGTCCTATATTTAGTCGAAAAGGGTCCTATCGATGCCTTTAAATTGGTGATTTAACGAGTGTTTGCCTTAGTTAATCTATCTCCAACTCCATCTATCATGATTTTAGACTGGCAACTTAGGGGATATCTTTATCTCTTGATCGGTCTCTTCTTTGCCCTTTGTTTTTAATTGACTAATCTCTTTCCTTTTCCAATTTTTTTATTATTATTTTGATAGGTTGAACATTGATAATGTCTACTAGAGACAAGAAACTTGCTACCATTTATTCTAATTATTTTTTCATTATGGCTAGACTTGCGAAGTTGAGGTCGTAATCATCAATCACTCTACCCGCTGTACCCCTTAGTTGACTCTAATAAACTCCTCAGACCTCAAAGCATTAGTAGGGCTTGAAAACAACACTTGATCCCAAGCTAATAGTAAGGTCAAATCACTCATTGGAGGGGATGGGTTTGGTAGTCCCTCTTGCTAAAATAGTGACCACCAAGGACAAAGAAAAAGGGGCCTACTCTTCAAGAAAGCTTTTTCGATCGAAGCTAATGGCCGCTCTCTTTCAACATGGGCCTTGCACTAGATATATTGAAGAATCAGTTGTCAAACTTATTTAGGATGGTGATGTTCTAGGAGCTATGCTTTGGTTTCCATTATGGTAGTGTTAATAGTGACGCCTCTATGATGGATGAGGGGGTCATGTGCCATATTGCTTGGGCCCTCATATAAGCGGGCATTTTTGAGCTTAACTAGAAGAGGATGGGCTAGGAAAGTATTGAAGTAGTTGTATTATCATGCCAACATGGTCGGGGTCGGCTTTGAGAGTTTGTGTGTATCTTATTTTAATCTTATTTTGACTTTATGATCGATTTTTCCTTGTTTGGCTTTAGAGATTAACTGGCTTAGATGGAATTTATACCATTGGTACAAGTACACTTTTTCAAACTATAACACTTGGAAAAAGTAGTTTGAAGGTGTGGTAGGTGATGCAATCGAAGTCCTCAAGGTGAAGGTTGAGAACTTATAGTCTTATGAAACTCTCACTAAAAAGCTAAAGCGCAAGAATGTCAACTTGAAGGTTGATGGCAACTAGAAGGTGATAGCCATCATGCTTGGGAATATTAGGCTGCTCAAGCTCTAGAAAAAACTCTTAGATATCTAGGATAAGAGCTACTATAAGGGCTTTCAAGATAGAAGGCTAGCCGTAGATGATGAGTTGATAAATGCCCACCCTTTTTCATCGAGGAGCTTTTCAAAAAGTTTATTTGGGGTTTAGCATTCGACGACTATTATTGTATTATAGAGGAAAATAATTAGAAGTATGGGTTTATCAAGCTATTACCCAACTAAAGACTTTGGGTGTCAACTTTCATGAGTAAATGTTAAGCCTGTGCTTGATAGTTTGAATTTTTGATCCCTATTGTGCAAGAGATTGTTGATGTAATCTTAGGGAATGCTGACGCCCCACTGGCCAAAGAACTCCTATTGTTAGGTTTGACTCAACTAGTTTGTCAACCTCTGTTGCTATTTTTTTGAGCTCTATGGCTAGTTCTACTAATGCTAGAGCATTTGTTGCCCTCATGATGTCTTGTTGGTCCATTGACGGTTCCTAGAGATGCCTTGACCTTTGGAGTTTGAAGATTCAATGCTCTTCTTTTGCTTTTTTCGGCCGACTAGAGGAGGTTGGCTATCTTTTTATGTACCCCCTTTTTATGTGCTTTTTTGAAGCTTTTGAATTTTGATTGTACTTCTTCAAATAGGCTATGTAACTGATTTGGTCAATGAAATCTCCTTTTGTTGGTTTATAGATGTGGTATGTTGATTTTTTATTTTCTTCTCATATTTCAATCCCAAGCTTAATTACTTTGATTTTTGATTTCAAATATTGCTTTAATTTCAACACCATTTATTTCTTTTGCCTTTTTTTGAGGTACCTTTCCTTTCTCAGCTTATTTAACACACATTGTGGGCTAGCACATTGGGAAAACAATACTTAGTTGCATTTATGTTGAGGTCGGGAGAAGTTTATTAAGTTCACTTAGTTGCATTATTGGGTCAGACAACCTTTGAGTGTATATTCGAGCAGTATAAGTAAATATCATTATGTAGATGATTGTGATTCAAACACAATGATACAAGCTTAGACTTTAAATGTGGTATATTGCTACATAGGCGATTCACGATCAGCAGTGACTTTGATTACATCAATCACTATAGAGACGATTCGTGGTCAAAAATAAACTTGATTGCGTCAATTACTACAGAGGCAATTTGTGGTTGAAAATAACCTTGATTACATATAAGATTTCTTGAGGCTTGTTACATTCCATGTCCTTGAATGTTAGATTCCTCTCCAATCTACTAGCTAATAGATATTGTGTTTTGCGACCTTCAAAATCTTGAATGGGCCTTTCTAGTTAGCATTTAGTTTTCCACATATTTCAAGACTTTCACTCTTTTGACGACTAAATCATTGACCTCAAAGCTGTGAGGTTTGATATTCTTGTTGTAAGCTTTCACTATCTATCTTTTATAGTGCTGAATTTGGAGGTACGACTATTACCTTTTCTCTTTTAATAGGTTGAGCTCTAGGGCTATAGTTTCTCTATTTACCTCAGGCTCATGATTTAGTACTCTGGTTGTTTCTTTGATAAATCTTGATTGGGAGCATAGCGCTTGACCCACAGGTCAAGCTATACAGTATCTCACTTGTTTCCACTCTAAGTATTATGTAGTAAGCCTAACATACTCTAAGAGGCCATCTGCCTATTTACCCCGAGCTTCTTGCAGTCTATTTTTTGATATGGTCGATGATAGTTTTGTTGGTCACCTTAGTTTGCTTGTTGCTTTGAGGGTTGCTTATTGATGTGAAGTTTGTTGGATCCCTAGGTCTTGACACCATTTGATGATTTTCTTACTCTGATATTGGGTGCTATTATTGGATATGAGCGATCTTGGGAGTTTGACCTTGCATATGATATTTTTCTAGATGAAAGCTTAAACTACAACATCAATTATCTTAACTACTACTACGGCCTCCACCTATTTTGTGAAGTTCTCAATCACTATAATAAGATATTTTTTGTTGGCTAGTGCCGAGAGAAAATGGCCCTACAATGTTGATGCCTCATTGCTTGAATTGCCAAGAGATTTTGACGCCAACCATTAGTGTTGTAGGTTAATGGGGACTGTCAGCATGGAATTGGCAGTATTCACACTTATAGCTGAAGTCAATAACATCTTTGATCAATGTTAGCCAAAAGTAGCCTTGCCTTGGTACTTTATGGGCTAGAGTTCAACCTTCTAAATGGTTTCAATAAATATCCTCATGGATGTCATCGATTTGATTGTCCACTCCACAAGGAAATTTGCCAACACTTAGGCTTTGATAGCTATTCTTGGTTCATAGTTGATGTTGAACTCTCCAAGTTTGATTGCCCATTTCAAAAGTGTCCCTAAAGCACTTAGTTTAGTTAGTATATTCTAGAATGGTTGGTTAGGATAGCGATGTTGTGCTATTGGAAGTAACATTTTAATCCGCGTGTTGCTATCACTAGACTAAGGGTAAACTTCTCGACCTCCATGAAGTTCCATTTAGTGCATTGCAAAATTTTTCTCAAATAGTACACATGGCAACCCAAGACCCAACTGACTACTTCAGGGGAAACAGGTAGATATAATGTCTCTTTGAGGGTTAGTTTTGCTAATAGTGGGGGCTTGGACAAGTACTTCTTGAGATCATCTAGGGTGTTGCTGCATTCTTCGATCTATTGAAAATGTTGGGCTCTTTGTTATATCTTGAAGAAGGGTTAACTATTATCTATTATCCTCAACAAGAGCAATTTGAGGGCCACTATCCGACTATTTAGCCTCTGAACTTCTTTTACCAACTGCAGGGGTGTAATATTTAGTACAGCTTATATCTTTTTTCGGTTAGCTTCGATCCCCTTTTAGCTAACCATATATCCTAAAAATTTCTTTCCTCAAACACCAAACATACACTTTGCTGGATTAAGTTTGAGGCTGTATTGACTTAAAATTAAAATGGTGTGTGCTAGATTAGCTAGGTAGCCATCATCTTCAACACTTTTTACTATTATGTCATCAACATAAACCTCCATCGATTTATCGATCTCTTCCTTGAACTTCATGTTTATGAGTCACTGATATGTTGCTTCGACATTCAAGTCGAATCACATGATCATAAATAGTATAGCCCATGGCTACCATAAATGTAATTTTATCTCAATCTTTGAGTGCCATAAAGATTTGGCACTACCCTTAGAAAGCATCTATTATGCTGAGTAAAGTGTATCCTTGCGGTCAAATCGACTCGAAGGTTGATATGGGGTAAAGAGTATGGATATTTTTGGTAGACTTTGTTGAGATCAATAAAGTCAGTACACATTATTCATTTGCCCTCATTTTTAAGTACGAGAATGATGTTGCATAGCTATTTGGGGAATTGCATTTCAATCACATAGCCTGCTTTAAGGAACTTCTCGATTTTATCATTAATGATCTTATTATTTATTTCAATAAATACCCTTGTCTTTTATTTTACCAATTTGGCAAAAGGGTCGACAATTTATTGATGAATGATCACATAAGGATTTGTTGCCTTGCAAGTTGGACACTGACCAGGCAAAAATATTGAGATTTTTGCTGAGGAAATTAATGTTGCATTTTGTGTTTGGGTGTAAGTAGTTACCAATCTAAGTGTATTTATTCGGATTGACCCAGAATGGCATTATAAGCAAAGAGAACATCCACCACTAAGTATTTGACTATTATCATGTATTTTTTAGGGACTGTTCTAAGAGAAGTAATTAGCTTGATTGATGTAAAAAGCATAGTCTTCGATTTTCCAAAACCCAGCAACAGCATGTTGATAGGTGATAAGATGAATTTTTCTAGGTCCATCTTTCTTAGGGTTGAGTAAAAAATTGCATTATCTAAACTATCATTATTGGTGTGCATTTTTCTAATTATTTAGTTGGCCATTTCTGATGTGCTTGCTATGGGGTAGTCTGGTTTGTTCTCAACGTGGGGCATCAAAATGTGGTTAAGATCTGCTTCTTCGAATGTGAATATCTCTACTCTAATTGAGACATGGAAAAATGGCTTTGTTCTTTGGAAGTTCTTTAGAGTACATTCAACCTTTTTTCCTGGAAGACTTTATATCATCTTCAGGTGGTCCTTCGACTATGGTATCGATAACTTCTCTAATATGTGAGGCATCTTTGACCAGCTAAGGTTGAGGGTTGACTTGTCAGGGTGGGCCTTTGGATCTCTCACTCTTTAGGGGTTAGTCATCGGCTTTTATTTGTTTAGCCACATATTTCTTTAGATGTCCCTAATGGATTAGTCGTCTAATCTCATTATGTAGTTGAAAATAATTGTTCGTATCATGCCTTTTTTTATTTGAGAAAGTGGCAATACATTTTGGAATCCTTCATGCCGAGTCTGTCATGCAACGTTTTGGATTTTTTGAGGAGTTTATCATTTTGAATGGTCATTAGGATCTCTTTCCTTGATGTGGTCATATGTGTAATAAGATAGCAGTTTCCATTCTAGTCTAATTTATCTTTTCTTAGCTACTTCTTCTCCTTTTGTTTCTTATCCAAGTTTTGTTGTCCATACTTGAGGTAGTTTATGTCATCTTGTGCCATGTATTGATCCGCTAGGTCAAGCAAAGCCTTCATGGTATGAGATCTTTCTTAAGCTAAGGTATTGGCGCATTTCTTGTTATGTAAGCTTAAGAATAGGACATTGATGAGGAAATCGATCCTTAGTTTATCAATCTTAAGGACTTCATTGTTGAATACCATGAAAAAGTCTCTCAATAACTCACTCTTATTTTGTTTAACCAAATAGATATGTGTGTGCAGGAGCTTTTTTTTCTCTTACTAGCAATTAAATGCAAGAACTTATCACATAAGAGGTTATATAAATTGATTAAACATGACTCGAGCTTCACAAGCCAGTCTAACACCACATCTTGGAATGTAGTCACTCACAATTTTGCATGTATATGATCGTTATGCCCATGTAGCTGCATAATGTGTTCATACTAGAGGAGATTTCATTAGGGTCGATTGTCTTGTTGTATCTTGATAATTTGAGAAGTGTCTTCACATCTATAGCGATTATTTTTATTAATATTCTCTTGGATGAAAGAGAACTCTCTTTCTTGTCGATGGGGATATGTCGCGTCAAACCTACAATGGGTATGGTCTAAATGGCATCTGGATAGATCTTTTATTTAGTGGTGAGTTGCTATACTTGGTGGGACATCTCTTCCCACTCCCCCTGCTCAACTCTCCCTAGGTGATATAGATTTTCCTGAAGGTGACCAAACCTATCATTCTAGGGATGGTAGTGTTGGGTATCTACCATCAATCTGTTATTTTTTTTATTTATTGATGATGGAACTTATGGGGATCTATTTAGGGAGCTTGCTATCGAACTAGTGCTTCCTAGTGGGCTAAATTTTGAGGCTGGTGTTCTAGCTCATAGGTCACGCTCATTGTAGCAATCAATTGTTGTTCTCTTTGCAATTGGAGGACTTATTCGACCTAGCATCCAATGAATTCATTAAGCCATTCTAGTGAGATAGCAATTACTTGTTTTAGTTAGGTGTTAGACTTTAGAAGATCTTGGGGGACAAGACGGCACTTACTTGGGATTCGGTGTCTTCTTCACTACTTGCCTCCTAAATTAAGCTATCTAGATGTTGACCATTTTTTATTGCGAGGCCTATGGTTTTTCATAAAAAGCACTAATCAATTAAGCAAATTTTTATGAGATAGAGAAACTGTCTAGGATCTAAGTCAACTTCCTTGAGCTCATTAAGTTGATTTATAATATTGACCATATGTTAAGTTCATTGAGATGATGAATTTACTCTTCTATTTTGCTTTCTAATTCTATCTGCATTTTTGTTTGAAGGGTGGATGCAATCTTTTTATAGTTCCAATTGAAATGACATACCTTTAATACTCAGAGGTGGTTGAGGGTGGCTGGCACATATTTCTTCATTTAATGCAGAGGGCGCTCTAGAGGAGGTAGCATTAAATACGGTAGATCTCGCCTTATATCAACCCTGCTCCATATTTAATATCTAAATCCCTTGATCCCCAACCTTCCATTGATATAGTTGAGACCCTATGCTCATTGAAGATCAGAGGTCAAATCGTAGAGAAATCTTTGCTCGTTCAGTTGGCTTAGACTAACATGTTGTACTTTAGCCATCCATTGTGGGGTCGAGATCATTGGCGACTTTTAGGGGATTACAACACCTAAAATTGTTATCCAAAAAACAACAAAACAATGAAAGAAGTTTATACCAAACACAAAACTAACCATATACCGATGAAGACTATCCAATTAGAAATAAACCCATCTGTTTCATGGGTTTCTTACAAAAAACTCAAGAGGACATTTGATCCTAAGGCAAGTTGCTTGAAAAGTCTAGCTATGATTTTTCTAATTCACCCAGTCTAGGTTAGCTTAAACCTGATCTAATTAGAGAAAAAGTTTATAGACTTAGTGAAGCACAACATAGACTAAGGAGATAAGGATTTTTGTTGAACAATCAAGGGCTGGCTTAGGATTTAAAATTGCAGAACCAGTCAGAATATATGTGTCAAAGAAGGATAAGTACGCTAACATCTAATATATTTTCGTAGAAGGTCATGTGAAGCAAGAAGAGCAAGAACATAATAATTATCAAGTTTCTATATTGGATTGTCTTGGTGCTCCGACTACTCATCCTTCTATCTTTAGAAAACTTAGTGCTAAGCATCAAAGTAGGCTTTGTACAAGTCTATGTCTAAGAGGTTCTGTGTTTAATCAGTTAGGAAATAATGCTGCAACAAAAATAAGAAAAAGAAGTGTCGATGACAAGATTGACGTGTTGGAGTTGAAAAGTAAGGGTAGACTATTCACTTATCTTAATCAAATGGAGCAAAATCTAAAATCCTAGCCATCAGTATGAAGACCTATAAAAATAAAGTAGCCCATCGCAAAATATTCATACAGAGAGAATAATGTGGATGAAGATCAAATGAAAGTCATTGTTAGCTCTAGTTACGCAAGTGTTGAAGAAAAGTTGGATTTTGCATCATATGATCCTTGTCTTGAAGAATTCAATAGATTTGTGACAAGTGATTTAATATAAGTAACAAACTACCCAGTATGGATAATTGTGTCTGTCCTAGTTTAAAAAGAAAAACAGCATTACATTCCAGGGATTAAGAGTTGTTGAGATTGAACAGTTATATAATGAAGCAGATAATGAGTTACAAACATGTAACCACATTGTTGTTGATAAAGAACCTAGTTTAGGAATTTCCAAAAATGATGTCCTAAAAGTTTCTCCATAACTTAAAGATAGTGGAAAAGTAACTATTAACAAACTCAAGGAGTTGAATCTTGGCATGATAGAAGAGCTTCATCCCATATTTGTTAGTAGCTTCTAAATCTTGAAGAGGGGGAACAATACTTCAAAATATTGAGCAAGTGTTAAGGATATCTTTGCTTGGACATATAAAGAAATGCCAAGGTTAGACCTAAAAGTTGCAATTCGTTAGCTTAGCATAAAACATGGGACTTGCCTAGTAAAGAAGTTGCAACAAATGCTTCACCTGAAGCTTGTCCTTCTTATTGAAACTAAAGTTAACAAGCTTCTTGATGCAGGATTTATTAGAGATGTTAAATATCCAACTTGAATCTCTAATGTTGTACCATGTCCAAAAGATGATTTTCTACTACCTAGTATCGAGCTCATAGTTGATGTAACTATTGGATATAAAGCTTTATCTTTTATGGATAGATCCTCTATATACAATCAAATTATAATATCACCATAAGATGAGAAGTGTACAACTTTTTGCATTCCATTACTGCTACAAGGTAATGCCTTTTGGGTTGAAAAATACAAGTGCAACTTATCAACGAACTATGGAGAATATTTTCAATGATATCCTACGTACAAAGGTAAAGTGTTACATTGATGATCTAGTAGTCAAGACTAAGAAAATAGATAATCATTTGGAGGATCTTTGCATGTTATTTGATCAACTGAGGAAATACAACTTGATGATAAATATGCTTAAAAGCGCTTTTTTGGTGTTATGTTTGGCAAGTTCCTTAGCTTTATAGTTCGCCATCGTGGAATTGAAGTTGATCCTACTAAAATTGATGCAATCTAGAAGATGCATCCATCAAGAAACCTTGAAGAATTATGCAGTTTACAAGGTAATTTCGCATTTATAAGAAGGTTCATATTAAATCTAGCAGGAAGATGCCAATTATTTAACCACTTAATGAAAAAAGATGCTCTTTTCATATGGATAAAGGTGTGAAAATGCTTTTGAGAGCATAGTGAAGTACCTCATGAATCCACTAGTTTTAGAAGCTCCTACAGTTGGAAAACCATTGATGTTGAACATTGCAGCACAAGAATGGTTGGTTGGTGCTTTATGGCTAAAGAAAATGAAGAAGAAAAGTAGGAAGCTTTATATTATCTGAGTATAGCCTTAGCTGAAAATGAGTTGAAATATTTCCCTGTCTAGAAGATTTTCCTTACCTTATTTTATGTAATTAGAAAGTTGAAACACTATTTTGAGGCATATTCCATCCGACTTATCTCATGTGCTGATCCTGCCAAGTTTGTGATGTTAAGACTAATGCTTTCAAGAAAGTTGGCTAAGTGGTTTGTCATATTCAACTAGTATAAGATCACATAAGTACCTCAAAAAACTATTAAAGGACAAGCTTTTGTTAATTTCTTAGTTGATCACCCCATTCATGCAAACAAGGAACTATCTAATAAATTACCTGATGAGGATGCCCTCTTCGTTGAGATCTTGCTAGCATGAACAATGTTATTTGATGGAGTAGCTCAATTTAATGGAGTAGGGAAAGAGATCATCTTTGTTTCACTAGAAAGACAAGTTTTGATATATTTTATTATATTAAATGAATTATGCTTTAATAATATTGTAAAATATCGAGCTATGATTATGGGACTTGCAATGGCACTAGAAATGGAGATTTTGGAAGTTGAGGTCTATGGTGATTCAAAACCGGTTATTAATAAGCTTTTAAATGTTTATGAAGTTAAAAAAGAATATTTGATCCCTTATTTTCTAGCTAGCCTCTTGTTTGTTGAAGAAATTTGAAAGTGTTGTCTTAAGTCACATCTTGAGCTTGATCGTGAGCATGCGAATGTAATATCAGTCTTATTTAGTGAAGATGAAGATTAGAGAACATCACTAATTAACTATCTAAAGTATGGAAAATTGCAGCAAGACCCTCATCGTAAGACAGAGGTATGTTAGAGGTCATCTCGCTTCATTTTATACAAAGATATATTATATCGTTGATCTTATGAAGGTACTTATCAGTGTTGTTTGAGTGGTGAAAAAGCAAATGAAGCTATGACTAAAGCACATTACAGAGTTTGAAGAGCCCATTAATCAAATCCTATCATTATAAAAGGATGGGCTACTACTAGTGTACTATAGTTAAAGATTTTATAAGTTATGCGAAAAGATATCAACTTTATCAGATACATGCTAACCTTATACATTAGCCTTCTAAACCCCTACATCTACTAGTTGTTTCATAAATGTTTGATGCATGGGTTCTTGATGTTATAGGACCCATTACGCCTAAGTCATCAGCTGGTCATGCATATATATTGGCAGTTATAGACTATCTCTCTTAGTAGGAGAGGCAATTCCCCTTAAGGAAGTCAAGAAAGAAATTATTGTTGAGCTCATTTGCTGCAATATGATTTTCAGGTATGAAGTACCTCATTACATCATTATTGATAATAGGAAACCTTCCTACAACAAGTTGATGGACAAACTTTGCACACAAATTCAAGTAATACAATTCCTTGATGTATAATGCAGTTGCAAATAGTTTAGCAGAGGCATTTAATAAAACTTTATGCAACTTACTGAAGAAAGTGATGCTAAAATCAAAAAGGGATTGACATGAAAAAGTTGGGGAAACTCTTTGGGCATATTGAACAACTCATCAAACTTCTACCCAGGCTACTCTATATTCATTAATTTTGAAGTTGAAGCTATTCTCTCTCTAGAAAGTCAGATACCCTAATTTCGTATAGCAATTCAAGAGAGACTTACTGTTGAAGACAATGTTATCTTCGACTTGAAAAATTAGAAGCATTGGATGAGAAAGACTTGAATGTTATTAAGAACATATGACAAGGGAATTTAAAAAGAAATTTTGTTTGTGATCTTTTCAAGTTAGAGATTTGGTGTTGGTAGTAAGAAGGCCTATTACCATAACTCAATGAATAGGAAGTAAATTCACGTCAAAATGGGATGGTTCATATGTTGTAAAAAAAGTTTACACAAATAGTTCTTACAAGTTGGTTGGCAAAGATGGATTGCATGTAGGTCCTACAAATGGTAAGTGTTTGAAGCGAAATTACCCATGAAGAAGTTTTTTTGTTGATTCATGAGCTTAAATTGCATGTTTCTCCTTGACGTATGATCCTAAATTGCATGTTACTCCTGACTTGCTTAAGTGTAAACTGTATATGGTATCCACCAAAGGTAAAATAAGTGGTTAAACTGCAGACTTGCCCCACAAATAAGGTATTTCATGTAGATAAAATGTTAAATACCCCACCTAGTCTAAGGTGGTTAAATGTTGCATGAGTATAAACTGTGTATGGTATCCACCAAAGGTAATATAAGTGGTCAAACTATAGACTTACCCCACAGATAAGGTATTTCATGTAAATAAAATGTTAAATACCCCACCTAGTCCAAGGTGGTTAAATGTTGGATATTCTTAGCTTAAATGAGTATAAACTTTAAAAGGCACCCACACTAAAAAGAATGTTTATCTTTGAATTACATAATGACTTGATCTTTGTAATGGGGTATACAGGCAGCTTGGGAGTTATTTCCCAAGTTCAATGATATTACTAGAAAAAAAGGGGTTGGATGGCTTACCAAGTTCAATCATATCATTAGAACAAGTTTAGATGACTTCTTAGGTTCAATCATATCATTGGAACAACTTTGGCTAGCTTCCTAAGTTCAATCATATCATTAGAACACGTTTGGATGACTTCCCAAGTTCAATCATATCACTGGAACAAGTTTTGATGGTTTTTCGAGTTCAAGCATATCATTGGAACAAGTTCTAATTGTTTTCCAAGTTCAATTAGGTTATTGAAACAAGTTTGGTCTATTCATTAGATAACCAATTTTACTCATAAGCTTAAACTCAATTATTGGGGGCATGCAATACAGTTTTTCTTTGACGTTGACATAATTTGAAGAAATATTAGATAAACAAAAAAGGAATATACAAGGAGAATTTACAAAAAGAACAACGTTTTTATTGCATATGTAATAATCAAGTATTTTTTTACATCAATGATGCCAAAAGAAAAAAGGGAACCAAAAAACAAATTTGCTAAGTAGCTAAGTGCTCATGCGAATATATCAAAAGCTATTAGTTCCTTGCGAGATTTTTCCTCCATACTCTTTAAAGCCTCAACCTCTTTGTCAGTAAAAAATGGAATGCCATCAAACTTTAAAATTTTCTCTCTCATGGTGGTCACTTCTTTTGGAATAATGGACAAGTTTTCTTCAGCTTTGTGGAATGATAAGTTTGCAAATTCTTCCTTACTGCTTAACTCAGCAAGTCATATTCTCAATTCCTTTTGCTGTTTGGTGATTTAAAGAAGTTCATCATTAGGACCATTCATCTCCTCAAATTTTTTATTTTCTATTGTCTTAGCCTAAAAAAGATTCTATTGTGCAAGAAAAAAAATGGTTTCTCATAGGTTTATTTTTAAATTGAATTTGACCTAACTTTTGTGTAGTTAGAAGCACCCTTAAAGAAAGATTTTAGGTGATTATCCAAAGATAATGAGTATTTTATGTATAATCTCATCTCTATGATCAAATCATTAATTGTTAGTTTTATTGCCGAAAGTTGTTTAATTGGAGTTTTCATGATTTTTTGACATATTCGTTCCCAATAAAGTTTGAGTAATATCTGTTTAATTTCAATCTTTATAACTTGAGGATAAAATTTAGAAACTTCAATAGCTAGAAGTACCTGAGATGGAACTTCAAATGTCTTTTCGGGCTTGCATTTCTTGGTAAAGGCCTTCTCATTAAAAATCTAGGATAATGTTACCTTTAGTCGCTTATTGAAATTAGAAGTATGATGGGTTACTTGCATGTCATCATCAAGAGGATAAGGAATGGTTGTTTTAAGCAAGTTAAAAGGATTGACCCTATTTATCAAACCAACATTACCTTAACAAATGATTGGGACTGGTACTTCAAGATTTGCATGCTACAGAAAAAGAAGAAGAACAAGAACAAGAAGAAGAAATTAGTGCAAAGGATTGTCAAGTATTTAAAAAAGGGGAGATGCGTGCTATATAAAAATAACTTTACATGTTTTGCTAATTCATTTGAAGGTAAAGAAGAACTTAGGACATTTGTAAAGAAATTAATACTGATATTATCTAAATCTAAAACCTTTGATTTCTTCTTGAGTATACATTGGCTACTGGAGTCATTATTTGAGTACGAAAGTGCAAGAATTATTTCATTTTCTTCCATTGGAGCATCAGTGGATATAAGTATGGGGGATGAAACCTCGAGCAACCTATAACACTTTTTAGATGACACATTGGCATGGTCAGCAATGTTATACACCTTAGGCTCCAAATTCCACCTTCAACTTGCCTTGAACCAATAGAATTTTGAAAAGTTGAGGTTGCTTGGCTATAGTTGGGATCTTTCATTAAAGCTTGTTTAGGAGAAGGTGGGTTTTTTCTAGGATGCCCAGGCTTAGATGCATGATGTTCAAATCTCTCCCTAAGTTGATTTGGATTGACCACAATTTGATTCCACATCTTTTTGATTGACTTTGAGAACAAGTTTAGTACCTTTTGTTTGTGAAGTCTTCCAGCGTTTGTCTCACAAATCTATATATTCCTTTGTGGCCAATGAGAAGGAAGATATATTGCCAGAATGATAAGTTTGTAAGATGTGTTCAGCAATATACATGACTGCCTAAGTCGAACAAGCTCATGCAAATCACAAATAAGAATCTCTTTTTTCAAGTTATCCAAGACATGTTGACAAAAGCAACATTGTCGAGTGAATTGATGTGGCTATAAGCTTCAATGATATGCTTATTTCCACATCAAAATGTCAAATGGCTAGAATGTAAAGCCACAAAAAATCTTCACAAGTATTTGATATGCATGGGTTATCTATTACTGTAAACTACATGCATGGATACAAGTATAGATTTTAAATAGCTAAAGGGTTGATACTAAGGAATAAATCTTGTGCTTTTGAAAGATTAACATATTTGGCCATGTTCTCCTACACATATTTGGCGATCTCAGCTCCTCCAACATCAATCTTAGACAAACAGTGAGTGCCGAGGTAGTGCCCTATCCAACTATAAATATAATGAATAGGAAAGATAGAAATAGACTCATGAAGACTTGGCAAAGTCGATATATTTCTCAAACCGGAGTAGATGCTCACCAATACAGGAATTGCAAGAAAAAAAGTAATGCTATTTGCTATTCTACTAGAAACTTTGAAGGTAGCGGCATGGATTAGATTTTCTTTGCGATGAGGTAGAATAAAGCTACATAACCAGAGTGAAAGGAAGATAGCTAAGAAGGGAAACTCTCTAATATCCTTTTCAACCTCTAACATCATAAATGGATCATTATGTTCTATAGTGTAAGGCAAAAGTGATGCATCGATTTTTCCACATGGATTGTGAGATCTTGCGCTTGGTGGACCTTATTTGGGAATACCTTAAATGGGCCTTTGTGTATGTTGTTGGTCTTTCAAATCGAAAGTTAATCCAATCAGAAATAGGTATGTCATCAGAGTCCTTTGAATTCATATGATAAGCCAAAAATAGATACTTGCAGCTTCGTAGTATAGAAGGGGCATGTTTGTCATCACTAAGTAGCTCCTTTGTAGTCAGGATAACTTTATCATAAAAACCTCCACACATAGGCAATCTACCAACTACATGAAGATCCCCTAAAGAGATTGAAAATTTATGAGTAGCAGTATGTAGAGTGTTTGTGAAAGGGCACCATAGTTTAAGGAAGGCTTGGAGGATGTTCTTATTGTAGAAATATGTGAAAAGTGAGGCATGGACTGTTGCATTGATCCTAGCTTTACGGAGAGTGTCTGCATGATAGCTTAGCATGTTCTCTATCCATTCCTAATAACTTGCATGAAAAGATATTTCACCAAACCTTGATGCAGGGATTCTCAATGGACGTTCATTGATGCTGAGGTGAAGACTTGCAAATGAAAACTTTGAACTCATGGATTTGGCATCATGAATTGAGAATTTCAATAGAAGGATCCTGGAACAAGATGTAATGCTAGAATGTGGATCAATCACATCCTTGATTGCCTGTTCGAACCATTTTTTGATGTGTATGGATGTATTCGATGGCTGAGGTATGGAACAAAGAGTATCATTGGCTAATTTGTGGATGACCAATCTGGGACTTTTAACTTTGAGGCTCTCTTTGCCACTTCCAATGACAATGGATGGAGATGGTTCTTTGTGATTTTTGATATACATTTTCACAATTTGATGTGAGCAAGGTTAATGAGCTATATTTCTTAGCCTACAATAAGAAAAAGGAAAAAAGAGACGAGAATGAGAAAGTCTAAATAATTAATATAGGAAGAAAATATGAAACATCTCTTACTAATTACAGGTTGCTTTGGATGTGTTGGGGAGGATAGAAATAATGTGAAGATTCCCTTTGATTTCAGTCCTGCAATGAATATGAAAAGGTTTAAGGTGGGTTTTTTTTTTTAAGAATGGAGAAAAGGGAGAAAGAAACAATTTGCAGCAACTGGACCTTTAGTGAATGATAGCTGTATGTGAGGCTTTCTTCAGACAATTGGTGTGTAGGAACGAGCAAAGAGATGGGCTGCCGATTGGCAAGGCAGATAAACCCAAACTCCCAACTCAAATTATTGATTGCTTTGAGTAAAATTCATATCACATCAGCTCGGTTTTATAATACTCCTTCCAAATGTTTTAATTAGAGTGAAATTAGGAAATGAGCTTAATTCAAAAGCTATTCGATCTCTTCAAGCAATATTGATAAGATGACTATGAATTCGAGTTACAGCTAAAGTGTAAGTCTACAAAAGGAGCGGAAGAAGGAGACCGTCACAATTTGGTGACGCTTAGAGCCTGCTGAATCACGTCCACAGTAGTTCTAGCTCCACTACAACTATTCTATGATTTGCTATAGTGGGTTGGTTTGCAATTCTTTTATGGAGTCAGACTTATTTGATAACAAGCGAAGGGGAATCCGTTTCCAGTGGAGGAATAAATTTGCAATTGAGAATCTGTGTACAATTGTGATATATGTAGGCCACGATAACAAACTGATGGCAATTAAATTAAAAAGAAAAAGAAAAGAAAAGAAAAGAAAAGAAAAGAAAAGAAAAAAGAGAGATGGAGAGAAATATTTGAAACAAATTTTGTTGATATTGAGCTTGGTGCTTATCTTCTTACTATCCAGACACTGCACTACAGCAGCATTCTTTCTATAATTGTGGATTTTAGAAAGAATTGTGCATAAAGTGATTAACTCCTATTTTTAGTACAATACAAATTTAATGATGAATATTTTTTTAAAGAGGAGGAAATTCTCAAATATTTTAGACCTCGATTCATTCATGAATCATCAATACATTATTCATTAAGTTTTGAAGCGGGGGTATTTTTTTATGAATTAATTTTGGGCTAATTAAGAAGTGACAAGTGTAACATTACATTCTAATTATTAATTTAAAATTTTCTATTTATATTTTGAGATGTGTCAAATTTAATTCTCAAAGATAAATAGTTAATTTTAATTAATATTTTAGTATTTATTTTATACAAATCAAATGTTAACAAGCACCGAGATAAAGTGGTACAACCAATCAAATCAAGTCTTGTAGCCCAGCACTCTCGAACAAATCAAGTTGTGACACGTGGTATATCTATGTACGTCGACCAATCAAATAAAAAATATTTAATATTATCTTTTAATTTGCAAATCAAAGAGATATTTATCAAATAAGTCCAAGTCATTTTGAAGTCTCTGGTTAAACACCTATATAAAGGCAATGATAGAGGTTCACTAGAGACATACTCTCACATTCACATAGACATATATTCTCAAATCCAAATCCCAAGTTTTCAAAGTTCTAGTTTAAGACTCAAGTCTTCAAACTTTAAGTTTTTGTTGCGACGAAGTATTGTTACTACGAAGGTTCTATATTTTTTAAAAGTATTAAATCATTAAGTCCTTTAATCTCGAAGTCAAAGTTTGAGTTTAAAGAAATTTTGTAGTGTTCTTTTACCAAGTCAAGGATATTACACTATTTTTTCAAGAACAGGCTTCAAGCCCTTGGATTCTATTTTGGGAGAAGAATAAGGGGATTAGTTTTGTTAGGGGATTTATTTTTTCTTTGAAAAATTGTAATTTTTTAACATAAATTCAATTTGTCCATTATTTTTCTTTATCATGCGATTTAATTTTTATAGCAACGAAATTTGTGTGAACACTTATCATCAGAAAAAATATAATCATATAAACAATTTTAACAAATTTAAGAAAAACAATAAATAAATCAGTAAATTGAAATTGAAACTAAACTTAAAAATTTTCAAAAAAATTATAGAGCTTCATGCTCTTAGCTTAAAAGGACAATGTACTTTTTGGTTAAACAAAGAACACGGCAATCCATAATGTTAGCATCGCGCGCACACAGTGAAAAAAAAATAAATTATGATGTACGAACATTTTTCAACTCTCATACATACAAAGGAGAGACAGAGTAGTTGCCTTGGTGACTACGTCCTTGTCTTTTCATAAGCACGTAACCCAACTGATGCTGGCTCTCTCTCTATTGTTGTATTAATTGGGAAGTTTTCATTCTAATTCATATGTTATTTGCATCAAGGTACCAAAAATGATCAAATAATTAATTGTTTGAAATGAAGTGATCGCTTTTCAGTTTAAGATGGAAAGGCCGGAGATAAAATGCCAGTTATGATTGAAAATATCTAAAGGGAGAGGAATAAGTGGGTAAGGAGTTATAAATAATGGGGTTGGAGAAATAGAGGGGAAGGAGGTATAAATTATGGGGAAGGAGTAATATATATTAATTAATTGAGTTATTTTATGTATACCATAATTTGGTGTTACTTTCTAAAACAGCCACTTTTTAAGGATAAAATATCTTTCTTTTCTAATAGCATAGATTATATATTTTAATTTATTATTTACTTCAAAATAATTATATATTTATGTTTTAATCTTATGTAGCAACCACATACCCCTAATAATAATACTGATGCTAAAAAGAATAATTTTTCAGAGCACCAATTGAAAAGCAAAAAGGTAATCTTGCATTTCTGATAATTTCTGTTACATAATATTCACAAAGTCTTTTATATAACTGAAAGTCCCACTAACTGGGATAATAACCGCCCATTATTCCACTAACTATTGGCATACAATTGAAACAATGAAATGAATCAATGTGTGGCTCATGTCCCTCCTTTCCTAGATCAGACGTAGCTCAGCTCTTCCCTTGGGTGTAGCTTGGCTTCCCTGAGTGTAGCCTGGTTACCTCGAGTACAGTTCGGCTTCCTTAGCGAAGCTCGGCCTCCCAGAATGTAGCTTGGTTATCTCGAGTACAGCTTGACTGGTTTAACTTAGCTTAGCCTACCATAGGAAGGGCTGAAACTTAGATCTTCCTTAGCTTGGGCTATTACATTCATATCACATCTCGTCCTAAAATATAGTTCAAAAGAGGTTTGAACTATAACCAAGTCCGAGCTAAAGGTGAATTAGGCTTAATTAGGATGAAAAAAACAACTTTGTTAGCAACTTCACTAGGACCAAGAAACTTCCTCATCTTTCTAGCCGAGCTGCAGTTTTGCAAGGTCTACCTGTTGAGATGACACCTTAGTTGAGCTGCTATTCCATTTCTCCTAAAAATTACCCCTTGTTATTGAGACAACGCTGTGGTAGAGGAGATTGGCGCCAATAGTTGCTAACACATTTTTGTACTTTTTGCAGAAAAGATAGCCTATTAATTTTCCTCTTTCCAAAGTCACATCCATCAAGTAAATTAAATGGGCTCTCTCATCTTGTGCATCCTGAGTGCCACTTATATGGCTGATCTTGAAATTGAGATCCCAAAAGCCTTTTACTTCTATAAATTCCTCATCTCTTCTTCACTTTTCACTTTTTCTTCCATTCCTCTTCCTACTCTTCACTTCTTCCACCAAATCCTCTTCGCCACTGGACCCCGAATTTCTTCCATCACCTTTCTATTTGCACTTTCTTGTTGACAATGAGCCTAGGTTCTTTTTAAAGATCTGCTCTTCTCTTTTTTTTTCATTCTCCCTCACTTTTTTAGTTGGTGTTTCAGAATACCTTTATTTTCATTGTGTGTATTTAGAAATCACCTGCTATGTCTGCTAACTTAGATAAGGGAAGTGATTCTGAAGGGTCAAATTTTAGCATTCTTGTAGAGGTGATGCAACAAACTAAAAAGGGGATGGCGGGTATGGGTTTACCTTATTATGAAGTTTATTTCTCTAGGATGACCCAACATAAGAGTGGTAACTTAAGAGAGATTATGGGTACACCCCTAAAAATTCAATAGTGGTTTCCAGGTCTCCAAATCGGCCGCATCTACCTCCCACAGGCTTTCTTTATTTTTATGTAGAGCAAATGTGCGGCCGTTTGAGCTTCCCTATCCCTAAGCCATTGACCTCCATCTCTAGGGGTTTAGGTGTTCTTCTTAACCAATTTATGCCCAACTCATTTAGACTGATGATCAGCTTTATCATCTAGTGTAGGCATCTCCAAATAGAACAACCACTTCATTGTTTCACTCTCTTTTTTATCCAAAATCTTTAGGTCAAGGTTTGTTTTACCTCACATCTCAGGAGGATGTGCGCTTTCTATTCAAGTATCCTACCTTTGTAAAGAATTGGAAAGAGCATTACGTATTTATTTCTTCACTCGGACTGTGGGGGTTCCTTTCAAAATGGGTAGAATTCTTGCCTAATGAGAGCTCTCCCTGTATAAGATCCTTACTAGGTTGGCAGCAACTTTTAGATAGATTAAATAGTTGCCAACTACACCTCTCTTACTTGGAAAAATTGGGTTTCCTCTACCATTTTACTTTAAGTCCAAAAGCAAAGGAGTTTACCAAACCATTTGGTCTTTTACTTGACTTTGATACATTTGCTGCGACTATAATAGGCTACGAATGACACAATGCTCTTTTCTCTCTTTTTTTCTTCTTTTTTAATTTTTTTATTTTTGGTAAAATGACTATCCACTGAAGCGTTCCTTTTGGCTAAAGCAACTGCTCAGTTAGGGAGGCAAAAAATAAATCGGCCTCCCAAGCAGACTGGTGGTGTCAGCTCTTTTTGAGGGCCAGCAGTCGAGGTTCATCTAAGAAACGCTAGACTCACGCACTGGAGGCTCTTATACCTAAGAGGCTAACACCAGCCCCTAATACGCAAAATCTTGCTAAGGATGTCCCAAAGGAGCCGAGCTCCATCAATTTGCACTGGAGTTGCCCAAACAACTATTAAGATATCCCAAAGGATATACTAATTCACTTCTTATTTATCAAAGGTACGAGATAAACTTTCCTCAATGTTGGTGGCTCAGTAGCATTACTCATACTATGCTTAACATTACATTTTTTAGGTCAGCATTCTTGCGGGGAGCATTTTAGCTTGGTGGGAGGAAGAGCACCAATAGTTGGAGGTTGACAGACAAAGGCTGATAGCCGAGCTGAGCAGGCTTTAAGCTGAGGTAGGTAAGTTTGTTGAGTTGAAGAAGCAACTCACTTTTCTTCAAAAGAAGAATGATGAGCTAGTCACCAGCCTTGCTAAGTTTGAGCTTATCATGATCGAGCTATTATCACAACAAGTCGAAGCACCAAGGAGAAAGGACATCGAGAAGAATGAGACACCTTTCTTAAGGTGTTTCTCGACACTGAGGAGGGAAAAACCTTTTGGGAGGGCTATTGGCAATCACATTTGGTAAAGTATTTGAAAAGCAATGAATTCAAGCAGATACTGGTTAAAAAAGCTTTGAGGTACCACTACCAAAGCATTAATATTTGCGCTGACTAGCTAGAAGTGAGGGGCATATTGAAGCTCGATCAATTGGAATAGAATGTTGATAGTATATATGGCCTTCAGTCTCTCTTATCGAACTTGAAAGATAAAGTAGCTGCTAGTGCTAAAGATGAAGGCGCATCTGTGGAAACATCTTGACCCAAAGAGCCACATCCGGTGATCAAGATATCCACTGTGGCTGAGGTACCTATTGTAGTCGAGTCTTTCAACTAGACTAACACTACTGCTGAGGAGCCTCCAACTAATGTGGCTGCCTCCAATGTAGTCACTGATCTTCCCAACCTTTCTTCATCTTAAGAGCAATACTATATTTTACTTAGCAGCCAGTCTGTTATGGCTCATGTTTTTGCTTTCGTATGCTTGAAAGTTGTATACTTTTTGTAAGGAAGCATTGAATGGAACTTTAGGTTACCAAGTTTTTTTGTAATAAGTATCACCTTGCTTCTTTGAATTTTGGCCGTGCTACTAATAGGTCACCCAACAAGATTAATCTCTTTTTTTTTTTGGCTCTCTCGAGCTGATTTGGCATTCATCATTCACTTGGACATTCATCTATTGTCTACAGATAAGCTAAGCTGATTTTAGTTTGGCATTCACCTTCTTCACTTGGACATTCATCTATTATGTTTCAATCAGCCGAGCAAATTTCAGTTTGGCATTTGCTATCTTCACTTGGACATTTATCCATTGTATTTAGATTACCCAAGATGATTTAGAGGAATGAAAATAACTAAATTTCAAAAAAACTTACAAAAAATCGAAATTGACCTAACTCAACTTATGAAAACATCTAACATAAAATAGGACTAGTAAGGCAGACTAACAAAAATAAATTACATGTAAAAACGCTGCAAGTTTTCTATATTCCACGGGCAAGCTACTATTTTTCCTTCAACTGTTTCTAGCTCATACTCTTCTCTCTTCAGCACTTTGATCACCTTATAGGGCCCTTCCCAATTCGGTTCTAGCTTTTTGACATTCCATGCTGTACCTGCTCTTGTCAGCAACTAATCTCCCATCTGAAATTTGCAAGGCTTGACCTTTCTGTTGAATGTGGTTTGCATCCTTTGCTTGTATTTACCCAATCTAAGGCAAGTATTTTCCCTTTTTTCTTCAATCACATTCAGGGAATCCTTGAGCAACTCTTTATTCTCCTTGAGATTATATGCCAATACTCGATGTGATTCTAGACCCACCTCGACTGGGATCAATGCATCCATGTCATAAACCATACTGAAGGGTGTTTCATCGATTGACACTTTAGGTGTAGTCTTGTGTGCCCATAATATGTTGGGAAGTTCATCCACCCAATCACCCCCGGCTTAGTTCAATGTTTTCTTCAGACTTCTCAAAAGATCGCGATTAATGGCTTTTGTTTGCCCGTTGGTTTGTGGATAAGTTACAATGCTAACATGTTGGACTATTTTCATCTCATTGCATTAGGCTTGCACCTTGGCCCCTTGGAATTATCTTCTATTGTCTGAGATCAGCTCCCTGGGGATGCTATATCGACATACTATGTTCTTCCACAAAACTTTGAGCACTTCATTCTCACTTATCTTAGCTAGTCGCTCTACCTCTACTCACTTGCTAAAGTAATCTACTGCTACCAATAGAAACTTTCTTTACCCAGATGCGAGGGGAAAGGCCCCACAATATCCTTCCCCTATTTAGCAAAAGGGTAGGGAACACTAATTCTGTGCATTGGCTTAGTCGATACGTGGCTGATTTGGACATACCTCTGACACTTATCATATCTCTTTACCAACTCCTCCGCATTAGCTTGGATAGTAGGCCAAAAGTACCCAACTCAAATAGTCTTGGAGGCTAGTGCTGTCTTGCCTAAGTGATTTCCATAGCACCCTTCATGAATTTCTCGTAGGACGTATTTCCCTTCTTAAGGGGATAGACACCATAGCAATGACTGAGAAAAAGCCCTTTTGTACAATAGTCCATTTACTATAGTGAACATGGTCATCTACACACACAACTTGTGATTAGTCCTCGAGTTATCTCTCTACAGGTATTAGATGATAGGTGTTTCCAAATCCTACCCCTCTTCCACAGTAAGAATTTTAGCTTTGAGACTTCTTTTATCTAGCTCATAGATTGTTATTTGCTAGGTGTCGCACTTAGTTAAGGAGTTAGCTACCGTGGCTAAATAATTTGCTTTGCTATTTTTCTCCCAAGGGATTTAGGTTATTTGAAGCTTAGCCAGCTGCTGTCTTAGTTGATCCACCAGTCACAGGTATTTGTTCATCCTACTCTCCTTAGCTTCATACTGTCCTTCAACCTATTTCACTACCAATTGTGAATCCATAAACACCTAGATACGTCTGGCGCCACTCTGCATGGCCATTCTAATACCCCATATCATGGCCTCATACTCTGCTTCGTTATTGGAGGCTTTAAAATGGAACCTTACTGCGAATTCTATCTCTTCCCCTTCAGGATCAACTACCATAATTCTAACTCCGCTAACCAATTTGACTGAGGATTGTGTCTCCTATCCAAACCATGTCCTAATGAGACCTGACTTTCTGCCATTGCTTCTACATCTGCTAAATGAGTAGGGATCCCAATATCTGCCTCCTTGGGTATGTCACATGCACCTCCTACTTTTCTTGGCTCCTCTAGTGTTCTCTCTGCTAGTGCCACTGTTACCTCATACCCTTCTATGATTAACCCTGGATTATTGGGAAAAGGTAGCCCAACTATCACTGTGTCTTGCTCAATTGCTCTTGACACCAAAACAGCCTTGGGACTTTGTACGGGGGTTTTGCCAGCGGGCATTGCGCTATCAGAGTGACTGTCGCCCTTGCTGGAGGTATAGAGTTAACTAACCCCAGAAGAGGTATCGAAGTATGAAGGGGTGGAATGTCGGGTGCCACTCCCGATAGATAAGGAATGACCATAGGGCTTGGCAACATTGGATGGGGGGGCACGTGCATGGCTCCAATAGATTGGGTGGAGGTGATAACACTAAATTTTGACCATAAGAAGTTAGCTAACTATTTTGTAGTCATTGTCTCACTATCGGAGATATTAGGGCAACTCTTCCCTCAATAACTACCATCGGCACCGTAGTAACTGAGGGTAGGGCGACGGTGGCCATGGGCATCTGCTTACTCTGCGATATCATCCTTATACCTATCTCCTAGTTGTCTCATGAATTGCTCATTCTCACGTCTTGACTCCTAATCTAGTTCCCACAAATGGCGCTAAATTGATGCTAAAAAGAATAATATTTTAGAGCACTAATTGAAAAGCAAAAAGGTAATTTGAATTTGTGATAATTGTTTGTTATATAATTTTCACAAAGTTTTTTATATAACTAAAAGTCCCACTAATTGGGATAATAACAGCCCATTAATCCATTAACTATTGGCATATAATTGAATCAATGAAATGAATCCATGTGTGGCCCATGTTCCTCATTTCCCGGATCAGACGCAGCTCAGTTCTTCCCTTGGGTGCAGCTTAGTTCCCTAAGTGTAGCTTGGTTACCTCGAGTATAGCTCAGCTTCCTTAGTGAAGCTCAGCGTCCTTGAGTGTAGCTTGATTGCCTAGAGTACAACTCAGCTGGTTTAACTTAGCTTGGCCTACCATAGGAAGGGCCGAAACTTGGATTTTTCTTAGCTCAGGCTATTACATCAGTATCAAATACATAACATACGTTGATCATACCATAAACTAAACACATACATTAATTTGATACCATAAATTAAAAACATACATTACTTAAAAGGATATCTAAATTTACAAACAAATATTTATTAGATATCATAAATTAATTTTTTTTAAATAAGTACAAATAACTTAATGTATTTTTCTTTGGGAAAAATGTTGCAATTAAAGTATCTATTTTTGGTGGTTTTTTTTTTCAATTAAACTATTCAATAAGAAAAAAGGTGAAGACTTCTTTTATCATAGCAAAAATACCTCTTGGAGTCTTGAGAATCACCCTGCAGAGGGGGACAATAACAAGACAAAAACTAATTTTAGTGAAGAACTAATTAAAATTAAGCATAACAAAGGACCAACCAATTTTTTATTTCCATACCTCAAGATGGAAGGATTAGGTTGTAGTAATATATATAAGGAAAAGAAACTCTCACTCAACGACATGTCGATCGCCATCATGAACAGCTGGGGGTAAAAAAAGTTTAGAAAGCAAATCTATGATGCTTGAAACATTAGAGTTTAAATATCAACAAGTTAGAATTAAAGTTTTCAAGACTCAAAAGAACAAAAATAGGGAACTTTTCAAGTGAGGCTCAGTTCGGCGAAGTCTTGCATTCCTCGGATATTGTGTATAGCGGAAAAAAAATTAAAAGCACACATGAAGGTTCATTAATGATTTCTCTCATTCCTTTAGTATGGATGCATATAATTCACTTGTACTGTCCAAAAACCTACAATTTCATAATCATACAAAAGTTTATAAAAGTATTTTAATACGTACATCAATTCTATTCGTAATCTGTGGAATCAAACACTAGTACTGTTACTGTTGTAGAGAGCCTTTGTGAGACCCTAGACACAACTTGTACTGATTGAAGGAGTTATGAATTGCAATAAGAGTAAGAATAAGTGGGGAAAAGGAATTACATATATTGAGCAGAGGGAGAATTATTGGGGGGGAGGGGTCATAGTTTAAATATTTGAAAGGGAGTGAATGAGCAGGAAGAGTCATGGTTAGTAGGGAGAGTTATAATAAGGGTATTTTGGATAAACACTATTTTGGTGAAACATAGTGAAAACCATCATTGGTGAGAGTAAAATGGCTTTCCTTTTTAAATAGTATAAATAGGTATTAATATAAAAAATTGAAACATATTAGTAATTAAAAATTACAAATGTAATATAGCGCTCAAAAAAATTAGAAGGTGTGATTGTTTGTATTTCATCAAATCAAATACCAAATATGCCTTTCCTTATTATTGGAAAAATTATTAGTCCAATGAAATTTTTGGGGTTTTGCCTTTCTCCCAAGTATAACGTAATTCACCGAAGTATTGAAGGTTAAAGGCGAAGTATCATTTCATAATTTGCGCTATGGAACAGTGTTGAGAAGAAAGCAAAAATCGTCTACATAAAGAATGATCTTTTATAGTAAAATGTATGAATATATTTGTCATTAAATCAAGAATTAACATAAATAAATATGGTAATATCAAGAATGATCAAAAAGAATTAATTGACAAATAGGTATATAAATCAGAATATTTTGTGAGATATTTCCACCAATCTCCTTCTTTTCTTGAAGTTTTGACAGGATGATGCCAACAAATTTTAACTTACTGACAGGAAAATATTAAATAGGGGAAACAATATATTATGATATTGCAAATTATAATAAACATCAAAACATATATTGCAAAATTCATAATAAGTACAAAAAAAACATGCTTTTCAGAAATTATTTTGAAATTATCCTTAAGAGTACAAATTAAATGATTATCTTTGGCACATAACAAGCCGAAAAGTACGCAAACTGAAAATCCAATGGAGTGTTCATAAATCAATATAAAGGAAAACATAATCTCCCAACCTTTGATATTGTTGTAATTGTCACAATTAGCATAGTTAATTATTAATGAACTTTGTATGGATGTCAATTATGATTGGAATTTAAAGATTAATTGTGGTGGTGCAATAAAGGAAGGAAATTGGTTAAGTGTTTCTTGTTGAGTTGTCTCACATGAAATACTTGAGAAAGTGGAGGTTTACTTAGATATTATAAAATCAAGTGGAGGAGTTGAAGGGTTATTCCAATCCTTCACTTTTTCCACATTAGTTTTATAAACTAGTGTGGACTAGTTTATATTGAACTCAAGTAAGAATGCTTGATAAAGTGTTCTTTAAAGATTCATATGAGTGGACCACATAGGCATCGCCGCCGCCCGGCTCGGCTCTGGGTCGCAGGTGCAGGCATTAGGGCGAATGTCTCAATCTCAATCTTATCTTTTTGGGACAAATTCAATTTGAATTTTTTAAACTTTACTTTGAATAAGGGCTGACTCGATCAATATCCATTGATAGAGATTAAGCGGGATTTGGCAGAAGGACGTAGGATATGTGGCGTCATACTGATGGACGTGTGACATGTGTGGGACATGTGGCGTGATACTGGTGGATGTGTGTGGCTGACGTGGCAGAATATCATTAGTTGGGTGACGTGTTAGAGGCCATTAACTGGTGGACTCTAACCTTAATCCTACCTATAAATAGACTGTCTCTGGTAGTCTTCAAACACACAACATTTACCTCTCAACACGCCTAAGCATCCTACGTCTGTCCACTTTCTTGCTCTCTCTCAAGAATCCTTCCCTTCTCTTCCCAAAAATATTCCCTATCCCGAATTCAGATATATATGCCTATCTCATTCTTATTTGGCAACTGAGTACTGTTTGAGGTAAACGAGAAGAAGTGCATTTGATCATTCTGGATCATCTCATCCTGGAAGGAGCTGTGTTGTACCCATTGCACTGGTGAGTCGGGGTGCTTGTTTCTTCAAGGCAAATAGAATTTCTCTATGATTTGGTTATCCAATTGATTTTGTTATGATATAGAATTCTTAAAATAAGTTTACTTTTAAATTTGGTATTTACTTTAGATAAAACTAACAACATGCTTTATTGCTTTTATTGCATCGGTTGATATATGAATTTTGGCTTTTTCTAGATTCGCATCTGATTAAATAATTGCTTAAATTCTGATTTGCCTTGAATTTGACGTATATTTCTGAACACGCATGCTGTATATTTAATTTTGACGACGCATGTTATGTGTATTAAATATGATATCGCATACTTAATTTGAATTTCATATTGATAAAATATACATTGTGCCTCAATTATGATTATTTGAATTAATTCCTAATAATTTAATTTATATATTTAATTCCATATTGATATATCCTACTACGTAACAGCAGATATTACCATCTATCTAGTGTGAAAGTGAGAGCCACGTCGAATTGCTAAGGCGGCGGCGGAAATGTTGTGGAAAAGTACTGCAGCCAGCTGCCATGACCACAGGAATGTGGGCTCTATTATATTTCTCTTCTCTTCACACAAAATTTCAAGGAAACCAATTATCATTATATAATTTATCAAAAATTATTTTAAAACACACGTTGATCTCATATGTTTTTTTTAAAGACATGAAATTGCTTCCTTTGGGTTGGAAATCTTTGGAGAACTCCAGTTGCAGTTGGAATTTATTGAAGGAGTTATGAGTATTGAAAAGCGAAAAAAATTAATGGAGAGGGAGTAGTGCATATATATTTATTTATTTGTTTTTTTTGTGGACACTGAATAGAGAAAGAGTTAGTTAAGGGAAATAATGATATGTATTTAGAAGAGAGAGAAATGAGTGGACAGTGGATTAAAATTTGAAAATTTTGATTGGTAATTAATTTATTGAATTTTGCAAAAATAAAAATAGTCTTAATATTAAAATTAAACAATAAAACCACAATTCAATTTTATTTTTTCTTATTTTAGTTTCTTTAAAACTGAAAAAATAATACAAAAAAATATATATTAATTAATTTGGTATCTGGTGTTAAATAAAATTAAATGGAATATTAAAACTTTATAAGAATGAAAATGAAATATCAATTTAAAATTGTAGGGAATGCGTCTTTAGTTTCATGAGTTTACCAAGTATGAAAATATTAGTTTTTACATTTGAAGGATACAAAATACATTTTCTATTCCCAGAACAATGAATGAAGCTTTGCACATATGGAGAAATAATTAGGATTGTAGGAAAGGATATTAGATTTGAATTCACTAAAAATCGCATTTAGATCAATATACGTAAACCAACATATTATCTATCAACCTTATCACACACACACACAATATAAAAAGAGAATCAATTCAAATAAAGTGATCAAGTAGTGAAATATTATGCTAACCAAAATTTGTTGAGACAAATCTTCAGTTATAGATTTATCTATGAAGAAAAAGGAATCTTATAAGCATGCATTTTGAAAAGCATATTTAAACACAAATAAGTAAAATATACAGAAAAACTTTTAACTAAGTATAGAAATAAACAAAATTTCTACCAACAAAATATCTAACAACCACTTCATGTATATATAATCATATAAAAAGAGAATCAATTCAAAAGAAGCTACTCCAAGGAGTGAAATATTATACTAACCAAAATTTTTTGAGACAAATCCTAAGCTGTAGATTTATCTACAAAATAATAATAATAATAATAATAATAATAATAATAATAATAAAAGAAGAATCTTGTAAGTGTATTTAAACACGAATAAATAAAATATACAGAACAACTTGAATTTAACAAATCAATTAAAATAAAGAGCGTAGTAGGTGGTGCGCAAAGTTAAACCAACATGAAGAATAAGTTAATTACTAACCAGGCATAGATCTTCAATCTCTACCTTTCTTTATCTGTATGTATATGTGCTATTATGTGTATGTATATCTATACATATCATTTATATATGAATTAGTCCCCACTTGAACTTTGTTTGTCTCATTCCCCGGTCAAAGCTTTTTTTCTTTTTTTTGAATGCGCACCCCATTTGAATTAAAAAGATGAAAACAACCCTACTTAAATTAAAAATATCAAAAGACACTCCACTCAACCACTTACAAACACGTTTCTTTAAAATTACTTCCTCCCTTCATGTTTTTTCTTTCTCTTCCCTCCGTCTTCAAAACTGATTCTCACTTTTTGAGACAATGTTGTCTTCACCTTTTTCCCACTGGTGCTGCAACAATTGGCTTTCTTCTCTCTTCCCTTTGTTATTTTTGAACTAATTTTTCACCGTTCTTTGTGTTGTCCAAGCTAGAAGGGTTTGTATTTTCATTCATCAACTGCATAGTCTATGAGATAAGTTTTGTATTTTTCTTTTCCATTATTTTCTATTGAAATATTGAAAGAATTTTTGTACATTGCTTTGTCCGCTTCTTGTTTTATCTTGATTTAATTATTTTAGGCTTGATTTTGATATGCTCAATTCACCCACAATCAATCTCTTCTTTTATAAAAACCTCTAATGTATGTTTTTTTCTACTTGAATATTTTTAATTTATACTTCATTTGTTATTTTAATTATATATCTCAATTATCAATTATCTGAATTTAATAATTATATAATTCATATAAGGTATAAAGTACATTAATTGTTTGTAACTAAATTTTAAGAATATTATCTTGTTTATGGTGTATACAAAGTGTATAAATTATGTTTAAACATTTATTGGGCATCCATTCTTGCAAACTCATCATTAATATGATAAATATTATTTTCAAATACTATGGTAGCAAAATTCAAACTTTCAGTATTTAAATTGTGAGATACAGTATCAAAACCTCCAATTCAATATTTATGTAGTTATATATGTCTCTCTTGTCTGTAGAAATAATGGCTAGTACTTTTATCGCTTATATTCATAATACATTCATCCAATTATTTGTATAAAAAGAACAACTACTTTTGTAGGGGTGGCCTGTTTGGTTTTATTTTCATTTCCATCATTTTTAAAATTTGAAAAGTTAGTTAGTGGAAATAAGTTAAAAATGAATTTGTATTTGGATGAAATATTGAAAATGTAATGAATATGTTGGTTTTAATAGGTTTTCGATGGATAGAGATAGAAATAATGGAATAGATAGAGAAGATATATAGGTTATTGGGAGAAGATATATAGATTATTGGAGAATGTGTTTTGAAAATGAAAATAAAGTTGGGTGAAAATATGTAAAAAGTAATGGTTTTTATTTCTGGAATAGTAGAAAATGAAAAAAGTGGCTATGGAAATAAAACCAAATAGGCCTTATTTGTGATTGGATGCCTACAACATTTATAGGGGTATATTGTAGTGTGAAACAAAATGCAAATATGCTTTAGTCACCAACAAAATGGGGAGCTGAACTGTGGAGCTTATGTATTTCTTTAGGCAAAGTGTTTCACAAAAAACACCAAGGATTTTAAGGAATATGCAAATGAATATTCTATAGACACACATCAAGCACATGTTATTGCAAAAATTATAATTGATGAGCATGGTTTAATATATTTTAGGGTTGAATGATGATGTTTGGATGGTTATTATTTGGATGAATTTACTTTTTATGTATGGATATTGAGGTGAATATTTTAGTATTTTAGACATTCTTGTTGGATACATTTATTATTCGTGCATTTGAATAACCATAATGGATGGTGTTTACAACTTATGATGCAATTTAGAAATTTATTTATATATAGATACTGATAAAGATATGTATGTTACAAGTTGGTTCAAACATAGTACAATTGTAGATGTATATGGTATCCATATTTACATAACTAGTACTGAGAATGAAAAAATGGTACTAGGTATAAGGAAATACAAGTATAAAAGCAAGTACAAAAACATACAAAATAAGTGCAAAATATGGGTGAACACAATACAAAACCTTAGAGATGAAGTATAAAAATCCCAAAAATTAGTATTTTTTTTTATCAATTTTCAATATCATTCTTAGAGCATTAGAGATCAAGTTGAATTTATCTTCATTTGGTGATTGCATGATTATTAAACCATTATGCATTAGTATTGGGACTGATACAATTATAAGAGGTTCATTAGTTTTCAATGGTGGTGTCGAAAGAATCCATTTTGCTCACAGATGAATGGTTTATACTAGTATGAATAACAACAACACAAGTGGTTCGATGTGGGTGTTTATGTCCCCAACTATTTGAACACATGCTACATGACCATTACTTGAAGAAAGGATGATCTTATTGTATTAAAAGGTCTTATGTGTTGTTCCACCCATCAAATAGAGGTAAAAACAACAAAAGAAAGAGCAAGTACAAAAATGCGCAAAATAAACATAAAACATAGGCGAATTCAATAAAAAATTGTAGACATGAAGTATAAAAATCCCAAAAATTGGAATATTTTTTTCTTTTTGTAGATTTTCAATATTATTTTTAGTACATAAGAATTAAGTTGAATTTGTCTTCATTTGGTGATTGCATGATTATTAAACCATGATGCGTTAGTACAATGATTGATATAGTTATAAGAGGTTTGTCGATTTTTGGTGGTGGTGTCGAAAGGAAATATTTAACTTATGCATAAATGGTTTATAAGAGTATGAATGAGAACACAAGTGATTGGATATGGGTATTTGTATTTCCAACCATTTAAACACATGATGTCATGACCATTACTTGAAGAAAAAATGATTGTATTGTATTAGAAGGTCTTATGTGTTTTTCCACCTATGGAATCGAGGTAAACTTGACCAAAGGAAGCAAACGCACAAAAAACATGAAAAATAAGTATCGAAGATAAGCGAATTTAGTACAAAACTGCAAAGATGAAGTATAAAAATCCCAAAAATTGGTATACTTTTGTCGATATTTAGTATCATTCTTAGTACATTAGAGATCAAGTTGAATTTTGTCTTAATCTAGTGACTGCATGATTATCAAACCATAATAATTAGTACTAGGTTTGATATAGTTATGGGAGGTTCATTGGTTTTCGATGGTGATGCCAAAAGGAAAATTTAGCTCATGCATGAATGTTTCATATTAGTATGAGTAAGAACACGAGTAGTTGGATATAGTTATTTATATTCCCAATAATTTGAACACATGCTATCATGGTCATTACTTGAGGAAAATGATTTTATTATGTTAAAGGGTCTTATATGTTGTTCCATTCATTGAATTAAGGTAAATTCGGCCAAAGGAAAAGCAAGTACAAAAACATGCAAAATAAGTGCAGAACCTTGGTGAATTCAGTACAAAATAGCAAAGCTAAAGTATAGAAATTCCAAAAAATTGTATTGTTTTTTGTAGAATTTCAATATCATTCTTAGTACATTAGGGATTAAGTTGAATTTGTTTTAATTTGGCTATTGCATGAGCATCAAGCTACATTATATTAGTCCTAAAACTGATATAATCATGAGAGGTACATTGATTTTTGATGATGGTGTCGAAAGTATTCTTTTGGTTAATGCATGAATGGTTTATACTAGTATGAATGAGAGTACAAGTGGTTGGATGCAGGTCATTGTGTTCCCAACTATTTGCACATGTACTATCACTATCATTACTTGAACAAAACATGATATTATTGCATTGGAGTGTCATTTCACACTTTAAACTAAGTTAGATTGGCCAAAAGAGAATCAAGTACAGAAACACGTAACATAAATACAGAATAGCAGAGATAAAGTACAGAAATCCCAAGAATAGATATTTTTTTTGCCAATTTCTAGTGTCATTTTTAATAAACAAGAGAAAAATTGAATTTAACTAGTTAAGCTATTACATGACTATCATACCATGATTTATCAGTCCTATAACTGATTTAGTCATGATATGTCTATTAACTCTTCAAAGTGGTGTTAGATTCATACATTTACCTTGTACACTAATAGTTTATACTAATATGGATGAGAACACAAGTGGTTATATGTGGATAGTTGTGTTTCCAACCATTTGCACATATGTTATCACTACTGTTATTTGAAGAAAACATGATATTATTGTATTGGAGTGTCTTATGTATTTTTCCACACTTCGAATTGAAGTAAAATCAGCCAAAGGAGAATCAAGTACAAAAACATGCAAAATAAGTACAAAATTAGGGAGAATTCAATATAGAATTGCGGAGAGAAAGTATAGAAATCTCAAAAATAGGTATTTTTTTGTCGATTTTCATTATCATTCTAAGTATAGAAGAGATTAAGATGAATTTAACTAGTTAAGTCATTGCATAACCATCACACTATGATTTATTAGTTCTAGGATTGATTTAATCATGATATGTTCATTGGCTATCAATGGTGGTGTTGAACTCATATATTTACCTCATACATCAGTGATTTACACTAGTATGAATGAAGCCAAAAGTAGTTAGATGTAAGTAGTTGTGATCCCAACCATTTGCACACATGTTATCATTACCATTATTGAAGAAAATATGATATCATTGTATTGGAGTGTCTTTGTGTCTTTTCACACTTTGAGTTGGGGTAAAATTGGTTGAAGGAAAATCAAGTACAAAAACATGCAAAATAAGTACAAAACTAGGGTGAATTTAATACAAAAATGCAAAGATGATGTAAATTCTGAAGTATATTTTTGCCAATTTCCAGTATCATTCGTAGTATGTAAGAGATTAAGTAAAATTTAACTAGTTAAGTTATTATATGACTATCAAATCGTGACTTATTCGTCTTAAAACTGATTTAGTTATGAGAGGTTTATACATTTACCTTATACACCAATGGTTTACACTAATATAAATGAGAATACGAGTGATTAGATGTGGGTTGTTTTGTTTCCAACCATTTCCATAGTTCTATCATATCATTACTTGAAGAAAACATGATATTATCATATTAGAGGTCTTATGTGTTGTTTCACACTTCAACTTGAGCTAAATTCAGCCAAAGAAAAAGCAAATAACAAAACACGTTGAATAACTATAGAATAGGGAAAATTCGGTAAAAAAATACAAAGATCCAATACAAAAGTCCCACAAATAGGTATAAAAATCTAGCGAATTTAGTAAGCTAAAAAACACTTCTCTTGCTAACCACATGTACCATATACGAATTTCTACAAATATGTATAACAATCATAGATACAAACCTGCACAATAGCTAAAAATACAAATTTATGCCAAATAAGAAATCTTAGTATATTATCTAAAAATCTTCATATACTACAATATATAAACAATCCAACAAATTTCAACATATATTAGTACATAAAAGTCCAAATAGTCTAAAGCTATCATGTCTTTCTAAAAGCAAAACTTAGCAACTGTCATTGGTAAACATCAAGCATATATATGCAACAAAATGGTTAACAAATACATCATCAAGGTCAAGCTAAGCTAGCTAGTCGTAACTTCTTTGCAAGTATGATGATTATGATTGGCTCTATCATATGTTTAAACTTGATAACCCGAATATCAATTTGAGATAGAATTTTCTATATCCTTCTACGACCTAGTTGAGGTATCACATCAGGTGTATTAACGGTTGGTTTTTCCTTTACTTGATTGGTGCATGAATTGAAAATAAAGTATTGCAGTATTAGTGCATAAGTACTCAAATGAACAAATCCAGTATTTAACATGTAAGAGTAATAAGCCTAAGAGGGGTTGAACTACAAAATTATTGTAACTTTAGAAATAAATGATAGGTTTAAACTCGAAGTTCCAAACCGAATAACATAAATTTAAAGACAACAAAAAATTAAATAAGACACCAAATTTATAGTGACTCGACAAGCCTACTCCACTACCTAAGCTTTAACTTGGGATTTTAATCTACAAATTTCACTAATAATTCCAAAGAGAATTAGTATAAATAAGTTCAATAAATATGAACAAGCAATTCAATCCAATTGAAACTATATTAAACAAACAGATATAGTAGAAAGGAAGCAATATTCCAAAGTCCCTAACATAAAAGACTACATGGCTGATTGTGGTTTCAGTTGGATATAAACAGTCTACCGTTTTCTTTTCTCCAGTACAGTTCTTCAAGAAAGTTGGTAATAAGAGCTAAATATATTTGTAAAATACATCTTTTTGGGATTAAAAAGTGAGTCTTGCTTTTGTAGGAAGTTCCAACAGTAACTTCCATAAATAGACTATAACAGTAACTTATCATGTTGGAATGACATTCTTTTATGCAATGAGATTTTTCAACTTTCATTAATGGCTCCAAAATATACCTACCATTTGAGAGAATGTAAAATTATTTTGCCAAAGAAGTATATTGGATTTAATATGGAAACAATCATGATTTTCTTTAAACAAGGAAATTAATATTTCATACTATCTGGCATACATCAAAACATATAATTGAAGAATCCTAACACAAAATGTAATAGATAAGTACTAAAATGAACAGTTTTAACATTCAATAAGGAAGAGCTAGGCATTGAAATGAACAGTTCTAATATTCAACATAGAAGAGCTATGTAACAAAATGAACAATTCTAGTATTTAATATAGAAGAGCTAAATATTGAAATGACCAAATGCAGTATTTAAAGTATAATACCTAAGCAGAGAAAAGCCAACAAATTCAGTATTCAACATAGAAGAGCTAAGTTTTGAGATAAACAAATTCATTGTTTTACATAGAAGAGCTTAGTATTGAAATAGCCTAACCCATTATTTTACATAAGAGAGCAAGTTTTGAAAAATAGAAAATTTAGTATTCAACATAGAATATTTAAGTATTGAAATGAAGAATTTTAATATTTAATAAAGTAAAGCTAAGTACTAAAATACCTATATTCAGCATTTAACAAAGAAGAGCGAAGTACTAAATTTAACAAATCCTGTATTTAACATAGAAGAGTAGAGTAATAATAATGCAAAGAGATACCACTTGTGACAATGGAAGTATGCTAAACAATAAATGCAATATGAAATTGAAGATATAAAGCATTTACCTACTCGTATAGCTACTTTGCCTTCCTTATCTACTACCTTCACTTATCTGCACAACCATCACGTCAAATAAGGTCATCTTTCAGCACAAATGTATACAAATCATGTTGGACACATCTTTGTTAGCATTCAAAGTCACATGCATTTTTTGAAGGGAAGCAATTTATTGGACTGTGTGGAATTGAGAACAAATTCCAAATAATTTTTTCTCAAGTTGGAAATATTGCTCCATTAGGGTCATGCTCTCAAAAATGGAAATCATAAGGAGTTCCCTATTATACAAACAACTCCATAATAGTTGAATTTGAGATTTTTCCACACTACCCAATATTTTTTCAAGCTAAAAAAACATGAATTGTTGTTATGAAAGAGTAAAATTCTACTTCACTGTAAGGAAATGGAGATAGAACTTTCTTGTTCTTGCTATGATTTTGTAGGCTATTGCATAAAAAACACAAGAAAGAAAAAAGAAGAGATGAAGGATTGCATTTTGGCGGGAGTGAAACAGAAGATAAAAGGCAGTGTGAGAGAGAGATGGGCTAGGAATTAGGTTTAAGTTTTGGAATAAGCAAATTTTTGTCAATTTGGGTGGTTAGGGAGTTAACTCAAAATTAAAACTTGAAATGGAGAGTTCAAAATAATAAAGTGATGACTAGGAACTAAATTCTAAAGTGGAAGTTAGATTGAATATTTTTAAATAAGATCCTCTCTTTTTAACTTTCTCTCTCTCTATCTCTCTATTTTTCTTTTCAAAAACTCCACAAAAAAAAATTATTTGATATTACCTACAAAACAACTAGCAAAAGCCATTAAAGCAAAAGAAAATTAAAACCCCCTCGAAGAGGCCAGAACTTTCATTGTGATTATTAGATTCCTTTCTTGCCTTTGCTTCGAACTTTATATGCTTTTCATTATATATGTATAGAATTATTTATGAATTCCATCTCTTGACACATATCTACATTAAAGAAGGATGTTTTACAAATAATTAACAATAATATTTTATTAATAAAGTCCTAATAAAATTGTTGGCTATTATAAACCAAAAAAGTAAAAATTGAGCATACCTTAAAGCATAGAGTTATTTGTAAATTCCATCACTTAACACAAATCTACATTAAAGAAGGATGGTAAATAAATAATTAAAGAATGATGGTAAATAAATAATTAACAACAAAAAAGTTTGAACAAAATTGCTAGCAGCTATAAACCAAAAAAGTAAAAATTGAGCATACTATTGGAATAGTGCCCCGTAAGCCAATTAGATTGGCATGTAAACTATTTTTCTTGTGATATAATCTTGATTGAATGGTATTCATCAAATGGCCATCTTCATCTTTTGTTTATATTCACTTCACTGGCATTTGATTGATGCCCTTAGATCATACAAGACTGTGGGACTTGGTTAGTATACTCAGTGATGATCATGAAACAAGTCTTACATGGTCGTGATCTTAAATCTTGCAAGTTGTAGGATCTTATGAGACAGGGCATCTAAAATCCAAATAGACTTACAGTAACGATGTATAAATCCAAGGGTTAGATATTGCTCCGTTTCATGAGAAATGCTATGTGAGATATGGATGCATGTTAGTAAGTGTTTGTTACAGAATATGGCACTAAAGACCTGCTTAGAGAATCCATTAGATAGCTGAAGTGGAAAGTTTATAGTGGCAAGTTCTCCAACTTACGCTAGTGCATATAATTAGTCATTTGACCTAAAGATCTATGATAATGTTCTGTTTCCTGATGCTTTTATTATTCCCTGGCCATGTAATGGGTCGTTTAGGTGGAGATTGGATATCATGTGCTTAGTCATGGAGGCTTGTGAGGTCTAAGATGGCATCCAACTCTTATCGTAGTGAAGGGTGAGTACATCTCCTATATGTTCTATAATGATTGATTCCAATAAATCTTTACGTAAGGTAGTATGACGAGTTAGAAAAGAAGTTTTTGAAAGATGAGGTCATGAAATATCGAGGCTATTAGTAAGCCAATAAATATCTTGCCCTAGGTCTTTTTCGAGAGATAGGAGATGGAAAAACCATATTTATATGGTACACATAAAGCTAGAATGATTCTCCAAAAGCATTAATTTCTACCAAATAGTTAGGCTCCATGGGCTTGACGTTGGACATTGACCATGAAGATTTGGTACTCTTCAATTAATGGAGATTAATTGAATTGAGTCGATTAATTTAAAGGAGTTTAAATTAATGTGAATATTTGATATGATAAAGTCACAAAGAGTTGTGAGCTCATGTCTAATGAATAGTAGAACCTAATAGGCCATACACAAAAGCCAATTGTAAATCCCACTTGATGAAGTGGAATTTCCTAAGAGTTAGAGAAATTCCTTAATTGATCGATTTTGAAGGTAGACAATTATTGTCATTCTTGGCTTGATATATTTAATTATTAAATTGATCTAATTAATTTAAAGAGTTAACCAATGAATTAAGGAGTTAATTATTTGGTGTCACATGACTACCTATTGGTCAAGTTAACTTTAGAAGTTAAGTTAACAATAACTAGCTTAAAGAGTTAAGTGAATTAAAGAGTTAAGTCAAGGTAATTAATTAAATTAAAGGAGTTTAATTTAATTAAAATGGAGATATAATTTTGGAGGGAAAATTTAAATGAAAGGTTCATTTGGTGTGGCATTAGAATTTATTTAGATGACATTTCATGAGATGAATTGAAGATTCCAAATGAAATTCAAATGCACACAAAATTCAAATTCATATGACAACTTGCATGCTAGTTGGTGCGACCCGTTGAGGAAGGTGTGATGCCACCTTGGCATCACACTATCCTCCCTATATATATAGATATAGAAAGAGGTGGCCCACACACATGCTTGCATTACATTCCATGTGAATTAGATCTAAGAATTAGATTCTTCAATTTTCCCTCCAATTTTCAAGTGTTGCTTCATGTGTTGAAACTTCACTTTTATCTTTCTCCTATCTCCAAATCAAGCTTTCATCCTTGCATTTCTCCTCTTTATTATCCAACTAATATTGAGGAGAATTGGATATTGCATTGGTGTTTGGATCTTATTATTAGAGGCAAGACAATTGGATTGCTAAGCCTTTTGGAGATCCAATCTCTGGCAGGGACTGGGAGGTATCTCTAGAGGCAACATTTAGTTTCTGATAGATTCATCAAGGTGT
The DNA here is from genome assembly GCA_014898725.1 of Jacaranda copaia. Classification (NCBI taxonomy): domain Eukaryota; kingdom Viridiplantae; phylum Streptophyta; class Magnoliopsida; order Lamiales; family Bignoniaceae; genus Jacaranda; species Jacaranda copaia. Next base: position 772,780 of record JACGDI010005369.1, read on the forward strand.
TGGTGTGTTCCAGCAAAATTTTCAGCTCGAGAAAAAAATCATGTGGTGGGCAAAAGTTGCTCTGAAACTGTTGTGCCGCTGAGGAGACAGTTTCAAGGAGTTGAAAGCTTTTTCCTATTTTTCCTTGGATTTAAGGGAATCAAGGAAATCCTCATACCAAATTTAAATCAATGGCATGTTAAGATCCTTGAACTCACGTGTAGCCTAGTTATTTTGGCCTTTTGTAGCTTTGATAATTGGATCCTAGTGCTACATATGCCATCATGTACCACTACTAAAAAAATTGCTCTTTGTGATAGAAAAAATTTGTTGCAAAATCTTTGGTTGCAACAATATGTAACGGATTGTTTTGCAACGGAAAAATTTATCATAAATAGTAATTATAATAAAAAAAAATAAATTTCGTGATGAAAATTTCCATCGCAAAATTTTAAAAAAGCTTTTTTTTTTCTAAAAATTATATACATCCTATCAAATTAAAACCTATTATTACCCAATATCAATAATTCTTTGCATTACATACTAATCATCCCATACAACAACATTTAAATGTTACTTTACATAATAATTTTATATCACCATAAAAGTCAAGCCCAATAATATAAAATTATTCAATATATAAATCAAGCCCTAACTAAAATGTAAAATTTATAAAATAATGCCAAAAAAATTATCTTACAAGACTTATACTAAATTTCCATGCTTTGAGATATACAAGCCTGCAATATTAAAACAAAAACAAAATTGCAATAATAAAAAATAGAAACATAAATAAACTAATAGATAATTCAATATAATAAATCAATATATAAATTCAATATATAAACAAATCATAATCGAGCACATAATTCATAAAATATAAATTCAAATGCTAATCAAACATATAATTCAAAAAAATATAAATCTAATAAATAATTCAATGTAAATGTATAATCTAATACATGTAAATCTAAAATATTATTCAATATAACCAAACATATGTCTCATTATAAACCAACATATAATTTAATACAAGTCCAACGCATAATTCAAATCATAATTGCACATATAATTAACAAAACTAACAAAATCTAACACATAATTCAATATAAATGCATAATCTAAACACAAATAAATTTAATACATAATTTAATATAATCAAATACATATCCAACATAAACCAACATATAATTTAATATAAGTCCGATGTATAACTCAAATCCTAATCAAACATATAATCCATAAAATATAAATTTAACAAAATCTAACACATAATTCAATGTAAATGCATAATCTTAACATATATAAATCTAATACATAATTCAATAGAATCAAGCATACATCTCATCATAAACCAACATATAATTTAATATAAGTCCAACATATCTAACAAAATTTAACACATAGTTCAATGTAAATGTATAATCTAACACATTATTCAAAATAACCAAATATACATCATATTATAAACCAAACACATAACTCAAATCATAATTGTACATATAACTCAAAAAATATAAATCTAACAACATCTAACATATAATTTAGCATAAATGCATAATATATCTTAACACATATAAATCAACCACATAATTCAATAGAATCAAACATACATTTCATCATAAATCAACATATAATTTAATAAAACTCCAACATATAACTCAAATTCTAATAAAATATATAATTCAAAAAATATAAATCTAACAAAATCTAACACATAGTTCAATGTAAATGTATAATCTAACACATTATTCAATATAACCAAACATACATCTCATTATAAATCAAACATATAACTTAAATCCTAATCGTACATATAACTCAAAAAAATATAAATCTAACAACATCTAACATATAATTCAGCATAAATGCATAATATGTCTTAACACATATAAATTTAATACATAATTCAATATAATCAAACATGTATCTCATCATAAACCAACATATAATTTAAAATAAGTCCAACATATAACTCAAATTCTAATCGAGCATATAATTCACAAAGTGTAAATCTAACACATAATTCAATATAAATGCATAATCTAACACATAATCTAGAAACAATCATAAATGTATAAACATATATTTTCCTTCCATAAAATTCAAATTGCTGAAAAAAGAAGACTTGACATAATGAGTAGTATCATTTCAATTGAAAACAATTAATAATATTTGCAAACACATAATGGCACATAAAAACTCCCCCTTATGCCCATCATCATCATGTAAGCAATTAAAAATTAATCAGCAACAAATGAGAAGGTGCCACCCCTTCTTGCAACATTCCATCCTCCTTCTTGATTCCACCAATTCTAAATATTTCTAATATATTGTACTAAAAAAATATATAAAATCAAAATAAGGTATGCAAATTTATCTCTAAATACTCCACACAACTCAACACTTACAAAAGATATTCACCACAATTGAGATAGCCTATATTACTAGGCACATGTTACAAGTGCACATATTTAATCATAATTCAATAATCTAAATTAAAATTTGAAAATATAATATAATTCAATATATAGTACCATAAAATTTAACTCAACCCAAAATTCTAATAAAATTTTTAATCCAAATAAAAACATAACTCGAACAAATATAAAAACATTTAATACAAATATAAAATTTACCTCAAAGTTTAATTAATATATAAGTCATTATTTATGTTAAATCAAATTATATTACTAATAAATAAATTATTTTGAGTTTAACTAACACATAAATCAAATTTTAACTAATTTGGATAATTAACTAAAATATACTGGAGATAACTAAAATATTATCAAATATTTTAAATAAAACATAATCAAATTTTAACTAAAATATAATCAAACATAATCAAATTTTAATATAGTTGTGAGAATTACCTTAATTAATGGAGATAGAGAAAAATATAAATTCTCTAAACCTAAAACATTAAACAAACAATAACATTAGCATTTTTAAAAATTAAAACTAATTTTTTCAAAATAAAAAATAAAAAATAAAAAATAATATTCCGAATCTGGTTGGTTGGTGGCCAGAAGCTAGTGCGCCGCACCGGCTTGCACTAGCAGTTGCTGGTGTGCCCTAGTAGTAGCTGGTGCGCACTAGTTGCTACTGGTGCACACCTGCTGCTGGTGTGCGCTAGCTGGTGTTGGTGCACACTAGCTAGCCAGTCGTTTTAACATTTAAGAGAAAAAAAAAAAAGAAGGAGAAGAAAAAGATTTTAATTTTCAAAAATTTGTTTGGGTGGGAAATGGGGAAGGAGGGTTTTAATTCCCCCCATTCAATAATTTGCAACGGATTTAAATCCGTCATAGTGGATTTTTTATTTTTTATTTCATTTTTTCCACTTTTGCTACGGATTTGAATCCATTGCAAAACTGCTGTTTTGTGACGGATTTTTCCATTGTAAATTTCACAATTTTGTGACGGATTCAAATTCGTCGCAAAAATTGCATTTCCAATGGATTTTTCCATTGAAAATTGTTTTTCTTATTTTTTTCATTTTTTTAACTTTTTGCTACAGATTTTCTGACAGAAATTTTTTTAATGAATTTTTTCCGTCACAAAACAGCATTTTTTTAGTAGTGTACCTTAAAGCATAGAATTATTTGTAAATTGCATCTCTTGGCACATATCTACATTATTAACAAGAATTTTTTTATTAAGAAAGTCTGAAGAAAATTTCTGGCTACTATAAATCAAAAAAGTAAAAATTAAATGTATCTTAAATCATAGGACCATACATGCAATTAAGCTATCAGGGGAACATATTCAATATATTGAAAATGAAAAAGTGGAAATATTAGCACTACGGGAGATTAATTTCCTATCTTCATAGTAATGTGAAAGAATAACATCTTAAAAAATCTCACCTATTGTTGAAATTACTTGGAGGTTATGGATAATGAGACCACTTACTTTGTGGGGAATGAATTATTGGTGATGGAGATGAGTTGGAGAATGAATGGAGAGTTATGCATAGATAGACTTAGGGATATATTAGACAAAATATATTTTGGTGTAACAATGCAAGAACCCTGTTTTGAGTGCGTAAAGGGGGTTTCTTTTTTAAATACTATAAACTATAGATAGCCAAGAAACCAATTATTGTACTGGGCTTGTTCAAAATGGGAAAAAAAATGCGATTCAGATGTTGCTATAATGTTCACACGAGAAATGCTTTTAATGCTTTATTTGGTTCAAAAACTTTAATGAAAAAGAAAAATATTAGGAATAATATAGACAAAAGAAATAAAGAAGTCAAATTTAATTGATTGTCTAATAGACAACATTAAAGAAAGAGGTGTTTTAAGAATGAGATTAGGATGAATATATTGGAGAAGAAGAGAGGATCGAGCTTTTTATCATTTTTATTTTTGTATGAGGAAAAACTTTTATAATAGTATTTTTCTAGAAGTCAAAATATCAAACTATTTTTCTTTATATATTTTTTAAAATTTTTTCATCAAATTTTCAATGCCAAACATAGTAATGATATTGATCTTTAATGAGAATTTAGTGGACAAGCACATGCAGCACAGTGACCTTATAATTACTAGAGATTAAGACAAACAAGGAAACCCTCCTCGTTATTATTTGAAATGATTAATTATAAGAATCACACATGAGATTTGTCCTAATTATAAAAATCATTCTCCTGAAGTGTAACGTATAATTGGCTCTCTAAATGTTTGTCTTCATCTCATACATTGGTCCTAGCCTCGCTCAATTTCACAAAAAATGTTGGTGTCACCAAAGCAAATGGAGATTTCTTATTTTCCCCTTTTGGCTCTACTTCACAATATTATACTGAGATAAAAATACACTTAAAACTAATTATAATATTTCACAATACTCAGAAATATAATCGTTATATTTTTGTATTCACTCTACAGAAAAGGCTTAAATGTAATTTAGCTATAAATTTATTATTTTTACCAAGGGAAACACATATCCAGAAGTCTTTATTGAAATCAAAAACTATCAAACTCAAGGAAAATAACAGCAAAGAGTAGAAGACAGAAACTGTGGATAACCAGAAAATGAAGGAGGAGAAAACTCTTGGTGATCATTTGAGCTTTAAGCCCGACAAAAAGAAGACGAAGCAAAAGGCTTATAACGTGCGGGAAAGGGGGGTGTTTATAAGCAGTAATGAGAAAGAGACCGAGAGAGAGAGAGAGAGATACAAGGCACTTATATAACCCAACCTCTCCTCCCCCTTCCCCGCAATTCTTTCCTTATTAGAGAACACTTCAACCACTTCATTTTTATCGTGATTTCTGCTAGACTTTGTTTTTATTTATTTAGAAGGAGAACTTGAGAACTCATTATATTTTGCAGGCTCCATAATGCTTGCTTAGTGGAAAAAATTGAACTTCCTCAACACTTAGAACAAACAATATGCATCATATTATTATCTCAAAAAGAATTAATTATGCGAACATCAATTTGAACGGTTTAAAAACTTTATCTTAAAACATTCAGTTGATACAGATGAAGACATCTAATGAATCAAAATTCACTCAGTCATTGAGAATTATGAACCCTCTGTGATTCCTAACTACTCACAACACGACCACTGAGCAACAATCCAAACCCAAATTTTCATGAGCTTCAAAGCTCTAATCCCTTAGTTCACATCAAATTGTGATCAATCAAAGTTAACAAATAAATTTTTTAAAATAATCTTGTTATGATCAATGTATTTTATGGTTATTTAAGCTACTTATTAAAGTGTTGACCAACTTTTTCTCACGTGGAAATATTTTCTTTGTTATATTAGTGCATTTGGATGAAAAGCCTAAATCATACATAACTACAAGATAAGGGCATATGTTCTCAAAATGGTGTTATAAAGTATGTCTCCATACTTTTAATATGGGGTTTTTCGATATAGTAAAATCCAACTAGACAAGGATATTGATGGACTCGAACAAATTTGTACAAATAAGCATAATCCAAAAATTGAAAAAAGTCTCACTTCATAGGCAGTGGCGTAATGAAACAAGAGGATTTCATATGGGAGCACATGTTTCCAATCAATGTAAAAATTCTCTTGTTTAAGATGGTACTGCATATAAATGGCTCTTGGATTTAAGGTTCCATGACAATCTTTTATACAAATACTTTGATACCTTTCATGAACATGTGGCGCGTTATATGGGATTTGTGAGGGCCAATTTTTGGAAATTGATTTTTTTTGACCAAATATTTAAGTAGGATCAGAGCATTAATTTTTAAAAAATTTGTGATTGTCGTATACACCATGGGTAGATGTCAATAATGTAATCAATTGGTTGAGACTAATTTCAAGTGAGTGAGAAATTGATGATTAAAATAAGCTAGTTAATAGTTGATCGAAAGGGCTAGCAAATAAGCTAATGGATTGGGAAGATGGGAAGAATCTATCCCATATTGGATGTTGAGTAAAAGATCAATCAAAATGAATTGCTCATATGTGGAGATAAGGAATGGGCCCCTTTGGAGTACCACAAGTGTTTGAAGGGGAAAGAATTTACATGTTAGTGGATTTGATCCAAGCCATGTGCGTGCGCCGCTCCCCCTCCAACTGATTGGGCCTAGGCTTGGGCTTGGCTTGGTGAGGCGTGGTGTGGTCGTGGATTTGGGATTGGGCTTGAATTGAATAGTCTTAAGTCCATTATTAAATTTTTGGGCCAAATTCAATTGATATTGAGCCTAGCCTATTTCTTTTCTGGCCTAACTGGATAATCCACTATACTCTCCAATATTTACTTGAATATTAAAAATTTCCTGGAAATTAAAAGCAACTTATGAAAAAAGCTAAAAATGAGTAGGATAAAGTCCTATTAGCAACCTCATCCTCTCTCCATCAAAAGATGTATTCTCGACTGCATCCTTCTAGCTTTACTATGTCAGAAAATGGCAACAATAATAGGCTGCCATTAGTGCCATGACTTCAAAACTACAGTTTCATCCCTATAAATGGTCTCTAAAGCTGCATTATTCTACACCAATAAAAATCATCAACGTACATACTTGAGGCATTGTCCAATTTATAAAAAAGAGAATATCAATATGCTAAAGTTCGCTTGATCAAATGATTAGTAGTGTTGCTAGCTAATTCATCTTAAAGATAGAGAGATCAACTATCGCCTCGACTACATGCTACTGTCCGATTATAGATTTATTTTACCCACCAACAAGTTTAAGATGAATTATCTATTTCTTTGATCATGGTGCCCAACTAGCCTTCTATTCCTCTAACCGCCACTGTTACTCCAGTCACTTCGTGAGTTTAAGCTTACATGGGAAGGCCAAAAGAATTCATTAGGGTCCCTTTTAAGATATGGCAATAGAAGATGCCCCTATCATGCTCCTCCCATAGAAGAAGCCCCTCCAATAGCCTTGTAAGGTTCTTGAAAGAAGATGCCTCTATCATGCCTAAAGGGGACCCTAACGTCCAAAAACAGGTAGATTCCGATGCCTTGAATAAAAGTGACTTTTTGTGTTGAAACTTGATCCTTAACAAATTGGAAAATTTTCTGTATAATATTTACACCATATTAAGATAGCTAAAGAGCTATGGAGTCACTTGTTAAGAAGTATTAGATAAAGGATGCTTGGTTGAAGAAGTTTGTAGTTGGCAAATTTCTAGATTATAAGATGATGGATTCAAAATTTGTTATGAGATAAGTCTAAGAATTACAAATAATTATGCATGAAATACATGCAGAAAACATGACTTTAACCAAATTCTTCTAAGTAGATGCGATGATTGAAAAGCTACTACCGTCATTGAAGGATTCAAGAACTATTTGAAACACTAGACAAAGAACTTAGGTCTTTAACATCTAATCATCAAACTAATGATTGAGGAGGATAGTTGGATGTTTGAGATCAAGACAAGGAAGATCAAAATGGAAACCAAAGCTAACTTGGTAGAACCAAGCTTAAGTATAAGCAAAAGAAAAAGCGGCAGGGCCAGTCAAATTAGCAAAGGAAAGAAGCATTGGAGGCTCTAATGAAACTGTTATAACTATGGAAATTCAAACCACAATGCAAAGGACTGTCAGTTCCAAAGAAGAATAAACCAATCCAAGCCCATTTGATTGAGGAGAAGTCTATACCACTAGACTTATCCAAGCTGAATCTCTCAGCATCATTTTTTGAAGCCAACCTTGTCAATAATTTGAAAGAACGGTGGATTGACATCGGTGCCACTTGGCATATATGCTCTAATAAGTCTATCTTTTCCACCTATACTCGTATCACATAAACAAGGTTGTATATGATGTCAAATGTAGCACAAGGATCTAATACATAAAGCGAAAAATAGCTAAATTAACTTGTCCACACTTGAAGCCAAGGATCTAAACATGCTTCTAATTCAGATTTGGATGAAGGATTACCTTGAATGCTAAAAAATCCAAGGTAGAGTGGAAGAACACTTGAAAAATTCAAAGCTATCTCCAAGCAATGCAGCAACAACTCGACAACACTTGCCTTATCAAATCACCTCTAAAATTGCTGAAATTTGGACACAACTTCCTCAACACCTTAAGGAAGATCTAGTAAAACATTTAGTAATAATTGAATCCAACAAGCTCTAGAAAAAATCCTCCAAAGTTTCTACCCTTGCAGTGGATCTCCAAAAGCCATGCTATCCAGGTATCTAGTATCTAATGTCAAGATCCACACACCAATGGCAAATACAAATCACTCCTAGGTCAGCTGAAAACTAAGGAGAGAATAGAGAGGATGAAGGATGAATTTATAGAGGGAAAGGTGAAGAAAGTTTGAAGCCTCAACTCCTGAATGAATCACATAGAATTGGTGGGAAAAATAGAATCTAGCACACATTCTTCACATTGGCCACCTACTCCTCTATTTATAGAGGTGGGGATGTGATGCAAGGTGGCATCACACCTCCCATGAGGTTGGCGCCACCTAAGCAAGACAATGTTGCATTTGAAATGTGAATTTAATATGCACTTGAATTTCATTTGGAATCTTCATTTTATCTCATGAAATGTAATCCAAATAAATTCTAATGCATTCGAAATGAACTCTTTCATTTTGAATTTTCATACAAAATTAATTCTTCACTTTAATTAAATTAACCCCTTAATTTAATTAAATGGACTTGATTTAATTCTTTAAGTCAATTAGCTTAACTCTTTAAGCTAGAAATTGTTAACTTAACTCTTTATATTAACTTGACCAAGTGATAGTCATGTGGCACCAATTAAGTTAACTTCTTAATTTAATTGGTCCAATTTAAATTCTTAAATTGTTTAGATCAATTTAACAATTAAATTGATCTAGCAAAAATGACCAAAAATTTAGTAAGTCATTTCCATCCATAAAATCAATCAAGAGGAATATTTCTAACTCTTAGAAAATTCCTTTTATCAAGTAGGATTTTTAGTTGGCTTTTGTGTGTGACCCATTAGGTTCTATCATTCATTGAATATAGGCTCACGACTTTTATGATGTTCAGAATATCGAAATATTCACATTAGTTTAAAATTCTTTAAACTAATAACTCAATTCGATTAATCTGAATTAATTGAAGAGTACCCAATCTCCATGGTCATTGCCTAACCTCAAGCCCATGGAGCTCAACTAATTGGTTGAAATGAATATACATTTGGAGAACTATTCTAGCTATACACCTGCCATGCAAATATGGCCCTTTCAACTCCTATCTCCAGAAAAAAACTTAGGGCAAGATATTCGTTGGCTCTCTAATATCCTCAATAACTATATTTTTATTCTCAATGTTTGATTTCCCTTTATGACCTTGTCTTTGGGAAACTCCTTTTTCAAATTATCATATTACCCTGTGCAAGGATTTTGTGGAATCGATCATTATAGAATATATAGGAGATGCACTCATCCTTAACAACGATGAGGAGATAGATCCCATCTTAGATCTCATAAACCTTTATATCTAAGTAGCTCATACCCATGCTCAACTCGAAAGACCCATGAAGTGGTTGAGGAAGAGTCAAACATGAAGACCTAAACATAAGGTTACCCTGCATCATCAAGTCAAAGGACTAGTTATATGAACTAGCGTAAGCTGGAGAACTTGCCATTACCAATTTGCCATTATAACTATTTTATGGATTCTTCGACCAAGCCTTTCATGAACTTGTTCCCTAACAAGTATCCACTGACATGCACCCATGTTTAAAATAGATTTATCACGAAATGGAGCAATATCAAACCCCTTGGATTTATGCATCGTTAGTAATGAGGGTGTGAATACTTTAGGGTTAAATTAGGTTAAAGTCTAATCTAATCAACCAATGAGACAGTTAATGAAAGTGCTAGGTGATGTGATGGGGTTGAGTCTTACAACCAACAGCATATGTCAAGCATACCTCAGCTCTGACGCTCAAGTCAGTAAATATCTACTAGAAGATAAAGTAGTAGAGTGAAGACTTTAAGTGATAATGAGCATACCTTGTTGAAGGCTAGGAATGGGGTATTTATATCCTTCCTGGTGTGGTTGATATGTCCATGATGCCCTTGTTACACAGAAAGGGCTTTTGTCCTTACTTGATGACCTTTAAATTATTTCTAACTTGTATACTATTTTAGGTGGTGCTATCCCCAATTCCCTAGGATAAGCTGGTATGATGGAGGTGTGCACTAGCCTGACATGGTAGAATATGTGGTATAGGTTATGGCATGCACCATTAATGTGGAAGCATATCATTTGTCACAACATTTAATATAGTAGAAAGGTGGTCGTGTCTGTTCAATCTCTCTAGTGAAGGAGAGCTTCCACAACAAGTCACTCAAATAGATTCTAGTTGATACGGTGAGAATCCATTATATTCAAGCATCTCTTGAATTGGGCACTAAATGAGTATTCTCAATAGAGTCGACCATGCTCCAGTCAACTAGGCAAGATATTGATATCCATACTGGGCAAAGAGTCCCAATAGGCGTGAGGTAGGTCAACTATCTAGTTGATTGCTAGTAGGTCTGGCTCGATGAGTAATTGAACTGTTTTACATTGTATCTTTGGTGTGGTCGAGCATTATTAGGTTGGGCCCTTTGGGCTATCCGATATCATGAGTGCATCCCCACTTCTGAGTCCTGATTGAGATTATTAACGAGAAGGAGTAAGGAGTAGTTGATTTTGAAAAAACTTGGTACAATCGATGAGAGGTTCAACACGCTGTTAACATTTTGATTTTAAATTTGACCAGGGTTTGAGTGCATTTAATGCGGCTATTACATTAAGCTATGCAAAGCATCAGGTGGCAATTGCATAATAATTATAGTCGTTTAGGTCTCCACACATTAAGGCCTATACATAGGGTGCAGCAAAACCCTTCATTTTTACTTTGATAGCATTCCTAGAGGTTGAATTCTAAGCATTTACTATGTGTGTTCTCATTGAGCTTTTTTTTTTTATTCTGCTAACCACATAAGTGTTCTTTTTTATGTTTTGGTCTCGTACCTTTTACTCTTTTATATCTTGATCATAGCATATTTTGTTTATCTAATCATGCTGGGGGTATTTAACTGGGATGGCAGCCAAGCAAGCAACAGTGAGGCTACTCGATTAGATGTGGGTTCGACAAGGGTTGTGGATGGCTCGACTAGTGAGTCAAGTAGCTCTTCTAATGATAGCTCAACCTCCTCTAGTAATTTGAGTGGTAATCGGGGTAACCCAAGAGATGATGTAGGACCGAGCCATCCTCTAGTATCATGTGGTCAATTGTTTACTCCCGACCATTATAGCGAGATTATTTCAAAAGTTACTCCTAACGACCTCATGTTGATCAGGTAGTTCTATCATGTTCCCTCAGAGTATGAGTTGATCATCTATGATCCCATTAATAGGATGCATTGACCATCGACTGGTTGTATAACTATGTTCGAGAAAGCTTTTAGGTCTGGGCTTAGGTTTTCCCTTACCTAACCGATATTTAACCTACTGATGGGTTTACCAGTTTGCATAACTCAACCCTACCTAACTATTTTTCAACTTTATATAGCTTTGTTGTATGGATTCACATATACGACTAGCCTCCTACATTTGCTAACGTTTTCAATATTTTCCACTTTTCCACATCCTAGAAGTTAGAAAGCACCAATAAGTTGGGATTCTGTTACCTGATTTCCCGTCCTTGTCAAAACTTCTCAGTGATCCTCTTGTCGTCCTATGGTCAAGAGTGTAAAAAATGATACTTTTAAATTCGGGTGCCTTGGGGTTTTAATATTCCTACAGGGTGGTGGAAGGGATATGTCGAGATGCCAAGTAACGAGACCCCAACTTGGCCTAATTCTTTTATTTGAGACTTAGTTTAGTTTGAGTAGACTGAGGCCTTGAGGTATATCGAGGAGAAGAATTTGGTATTGGTAGGCTTATTGCCTACCCAGTTAGGTTTACCAGTAGACGCAAGACTATATAGATATCTTTACTAGCTTTATGATAGCTTCTTGCCCAATTTTTGGTCGATGTTGATGCCTATCTTTTACTTCTGCTTTTCTAGATCAAGTAGAAATAAAAGTTAAACCAAGCATAGGCAATGGCATATGCATAGAGAAATCAAATGCGCCATTAGGGAATGACTTATTGGAAGGTTGCTCCACCATTACAGGCAGCATTGCCTGCTCTCGTTGCTCAACTATCTCAACCTTCTATCATTAGGACCAGTAGCCCCTTAGTGTGCCAAAAAAAGTCGATAGTCTAGCAGGCTAGGCTGGGCCTACTTAGAAGAAGGCTATCACCAACAAAGGGAAAGGAAAAGTCAAGGCATTAGATAAACCAATTGGCTTTGGTCTCTTTGGGTGCCAACTAGATAAGGAGCTATTCTAGCAAGTAAACTTGCCTTCACTCTAGTTTGGGACACAAATGGTAGTCTATGATTCCTGGTTGATGATGTTGTTGAGGTCGACTAGATCAGTACCCTTGAAAGTGATGATGGTTGAGCTCTTCAAGTCTTACTAGATGAAGATGATGGAGATAACCTAGGTGGAGGCATTGAAAGCCTTATCGTACCATTCGAATATGGTATGTTTTTAGTTAAATTTTATTCGCTCTTTGAGAATTTGCTGGTCATTTCTATTTTGGTGATTGCATATATGGACTAAGGTTGCCTTTGTTGTAGGCCAGCTAATTGGGCTATCACTTTTACCGTAGGGCCAAGCTTACCCTGGATGATCAGGAGAAGTATAGTAAGAGTGAGATTATAAAACTTAGCTCGACTCTGTTTAGTCGAGAATCGAGCAGCTGATGAAGTAGCTCAAGGACAAAGATGTGCATCTCATTGCTGCGGTGACTGTGAGGAGTAAAGTGGAAAAATTGCTACATAAGGTGAGGTTGGATATTCAAGCCAACTATGATTCTAGTCAGTTGCACGGGCACAACATGGTAATGAATTATGCTAAGTCTAATTTCTTTAGGATGCTACCATTCATTCAATGAGAAACTGTGCAACAATTTATGTTGTGCTTGGCATTTCATGATGCTAGTGTCATCTTCTCCATCGAAGATGCGAATGAGGACTTTTGGGAAGCCATAAAGCAACTAGAGTACTGAAGGCTAGAGTAGTATTAGGATCCAATAATTAAAACTTTGAAAGCTAAAATTAACTAGGCTACTCAAACTAATAAGGATCTAAACATGCTCATAATTCAAATTTAGGTAGAAGAATACCTTGATTAACTCAATTTTAAGGAGAAAGTGAAGAACTCTACTACAATCCAGAATTTGCCGAGCAATAGTGCAGCAGAATCAATGCAATGTTTGCAAGAGTCAAGCTTCTTCAAAAGTTTTGAATAAATTATAACAGCTCCTAAACTCCTTTAAGGATGTACTATGAAAATTTTGGATCAAAATTCCTTTTGGATCTTTTTTAATAAAATCACCAAGTTGTTATTCCTACAGGTAGATCTCCAAAGGCTCAACAAACCATTTATTTTGCCTCTATCGAAATGATCCACACACCAAAGAAATTTTCAATCACTCCTTACAATTAGCTAGAGATTGATATGAGAGATGAGAGGTAGTGGCCGATTTTAGGAGTTGGAGAAGAAGAGGAAAGTGAACTTCAACACATGAGTGAACAACTTGCAAAATTGAGGGAAAATGTGAAAGAATTCAATTCTTCATTTGCAAAATGCATGTGCCGCCTACCTCACCTATATATCTATATATAGAGGGAGGGAGGTGTGATGCCAAGGTGGCATCACACCTTCCTCAAGGTGAGCAAGTTGGCAAATTCAAATCTATTTTGAATTTTGTGTGTATTACAATTTCATTTGAAATATAATTTCAAGCAAACTAAAATGTTATACCAAATGAATCTCTCATTTGAATTTCCCTCGAAAAAGGATTCTTCTCACTAATTAAATTAAATAATTTAATTTAATTAATTAACCTTTGACTTAACACTTAAGCTTTACTTAAGCTAACAAGCTTAACTCTTTAAGCTTAATTTTGTTAACTTAACTCCTTAAGCTAACTTGACCAATTGAAGGTCATATGGAACCAAATAATTAAATCTTTAATTATTGACCTAATTTAACTCTTAAATTAGTTGATCAATTTAACACTTAAATTAATCAAGCTAAGTGGCACTTTAATTTTTGGTCTCCTAAAAATTGGTCATAATGGAGTGAATTTTCTAACACAGAAAGTTTCACCATGATTTTAGAAATGCTATTAGCTTTTGTGTGTGACCTAATAGGTTCAATCATTCATTGGACATGGGCACACAACTCCTTGTGACTTTTGAATATCGTATATTTATTTTAGTGTAAATTCGTTTAAACTAAATCGACTCAATTTAATTAAACTCCATCAATTGAAGAGCCCCTAATCTCTATGGTTGATGTCCAACCTCAAGTCCATGAAGCCCAACTAATTGACTGAAATGAATGATTTTGGAGAACTATTATAGCTCTAGTGTATCATACAAATACGGTTATTCCATCTCCTATTTCCCGAAAGAGGCACAAGATAAGATATTTGTCAACTCTCTAATAACTTTGATACTATGTCTCTATTCCCAATATTCGATTCCATTGAATGACCTCATTTTTTGAAAACTCCATTTTCAAATTATCACACTTGTGTAAGGATTTGTTAGAATCGATCATTATAGAATACATAGGAGATGCACTCGCCTTACACAAAGATGAAGAGTTGGATTCCATCTTGGATCTCATAAACCTCTATGCCTGGTGGCTCATGCTCAATAACCACCTGAATGGCCTACTAAGTGACCATAGAAGAGTCAAGGTTTGAGGACCAAACTTAAGGATACCATGGATCCTCAGATCAAAGGACTAATTATATGCACTAGCGTAAGTAGGAGAGCTTGCTACTATCGACTTGCCACTATGGCTATTTAGTGAATTCTTCAAGTGGGTCTTCAGTGTCTTGTTCTCTAACAATCATCCACTAACATGAACCTATATTTCATATGGGATTGCTCATGAAATGAAGGAACATCTAACCCTTGGATATATGCATCGTTAGTGCAAGTTTATCTGAATCTTAGATGCTTTATCTTAAAGATCCTTCAACTAGGAAGTTTTAAGAACATGACCATGTAAGACTTATTCCATGATTATCATCTAATGCATAACCAAGTCCTATAATCTAGTGTGATCTAAGGGCTTCATCCAAAAGTCGATGAAGTAACAAAAAGCATAAGATGAAGGTAGCCATATAAAGAGTATCATTCAGTTAAGATTATTTTATAAGAAAATAGTTTTACAAAGCTAATCTAGTTGGCTTTCTAAGCACTAGTCCTACAATCTACCACTTGCCCTAAAGCTAATGCCTCATGGCTTTGAGGCCCATCTTTATCAAATGTCCATAAGTTCCTTTTATGTTAGGGGTTTTGTCAGTAGATCTACTACATTCTCTTCTGAGGCAACACTCTCCCCTCAAATGTCTTCTTTATTAATGATCTCCAGGATCAAATGATATTGCCTCAAAATGTGCTTGGATCAGTAATGAGATATTAGTTCTTTAGTTTGCGCTTTTACTTTATTGTTGTCGTAGAAGATAATTATTGGCTCAGCAATGCTAAACATTATATTCAACTCTTATTTTCATCAATTGTGGGATTTGATGATCATCTTGAACTTCATCAAGTTCAACAATAATGCCATTTCTATCTAATGAAAATTACTTTTTCCAAAAAGTAGGCATTCCTCGAAATAAACACCTTTTGGTCTGAGTGATAATAAAAGTAACAACCTATAAATTCCCTTGGGTGTCCTAAAAGCTTGCACAAGGTGGATCTACTATCTAACTTGTCTTCTACTGTCTGTCTCACATAGGTAGGAGACTCCAAAACCTAGAGATACTGGTGAAAGGGTATTTGCCAAACTATATCTCATACAGTATTTTTGGTATCGACTTTGAAGGTACTACCTTTAGTAACTTTGTCGTCGTTTCTAAGGCATATCACCAAAAGAATATGGGCACATCTAAAAAGCTCATCATGGAATGTGCCATATCTAACAAGGAATGGTTTCTCTTCTTGGCTACTCCATTATGTTGGCGTGTATCAGGTGGAGTTCATTAAAAAAGAATCTCATTCTTTTTTCGATAATCTAAGAATTCGGTACTTAAGTATTCTCTCCCTTAATCCTATCAAAGAGCTTTAATACTAAGTTCTTTTTGCTTTTGTACTTCATTCCTATACTCTTTGAACTTTTCTAAGGCTTTAACTTGTACTTCATAAGATACACATGTTTGAACCGACTATAGTTATCAGTGAAGGTAGTGAAGTATAAATAGTCTCCTCTTCCACTAACTCTTAGTGAGCAAACATCCATATGGATTAAATCCAAAGGATTTGTTGAGTGCTCTGTTTGTCCTACAGAAGGAGCCTTGATCATTTTTTCCTTTAAACAAGATTCACAAGTAGAAAGGTCCTCAATGCCACTGACATTTAGTACTTTAAGAGTTTCTAACTTGTTCATCCTATTTTTAAAAATATGCTCGAGTCTTGCTTGCCATAGAATGGTATCTTCTTGGTTATCTAATTTTCTCTTACTAGATTGAATGTACATTAGTGAAGGCTAGGAATTAAGTATGTACAATCTATTAATTAATATTCCTTAAGCAATTAAAGAACCATTCTTTAACGCCTTCAATTTTCCGTTCGATATAGAAAAATCAAGGAATTCATTATAAGAATGAGAATTGAAAAAATATTCTTAACAAAGTAGGTACATAATAAATTGGATTAGGTACAATGCTTGTATTCCATAAGTTTAAGTTGATAACGCCTTGGACCATGGCGACAATTTTTGCTCCATTTCCTAGGTGGAGAATCATATCCCCTTCACGAACACTCTTTCTTTTTTTTATCCCTTGTAATGAATTACAAAGGTGAGAACTACATGCAGTATCAAATACTTATAAAGAAAAATTAGTTATCAAATGTACCATAAAAAAGTACATACCCTTCTCAAGGGTTGCAAGATAAGCTTTGCAATTTGTTTTCCAATGTCCTTTTTCGTCGCAATGGAAACAACTTACTTAGGTTTTAGCATTTTTTCTTAACCTTCCTGGAATTTTCCTCGAGTTGCTTCCCTTTGGAGGAAGAACTCTTCTTTCTCTTATCTCTCTTTGTTAGGCCTCTAGAGCCTTTCAACTTAGAAGAAGAAACAAACATAAGAGGCTTTTCCTTTTTCATTATCGCCTCAATGGTCACAAGCATGTTTACCAATTTATTAATCATAACTTCTTACTTGGACATGTTAAAGTTTATAACAAATTGGTTAAATGATGGGGGTAATAACTAGAGGATCAAATCTATGTAAAGGTCATTATCCATAACCACGTCAAGTTGTCTAAGCTTCTCAATGAGTCCAATCATCTGGAGCCTGTGATCATGGACACTAAAACATTAACTCATCCTTGATCTAAAGAGCTCCTTAGATAAATTGAACCTTTCATGCCTTATTTATACACCATACAACTCTTGTAAGTGTTTATAGATCTCACTTGTATGTCTCATATGTTATAAGTCTTTTGGAACTCGTTAGTCGTGGAAGCTTTCATGAAGCATCTCACTTGTAGATCATCATCTACAAATTTAGTAAACAATTTACATGCCTCATCGATAAGGACATCACCTAATATGTTGGCGGACTTTGATAAAGACATAATTCTTTTTTCCAAAGTCAAGAATTATCTTAAGGTTTCTCAACCAATCTTGGAAGTTAGGCACAGTAGTTTATTGGTTTCCAAAATGCTTGTGAGTGTATTTTTAGCTATTTTGCTTTGAAGATTTCAAAAATATACAATAGGCGAAAAGAGAGTATAAGCATATGATTGGATATTGATATTTTAAAAACATGTTCATGGTTTTTCAAGTATATTTTTCTCCTATTATTTTATCAAATCCTTCACCTCCAAGAAAAATTCGGGTAATCATATTTCCTAGTGAGAATCAAGATCATTAGGACTTTTAACTAGACCCCCATGATTGGATGTATATCCACAAACACTCCAAAGGTAAGCAACTTTTGCTAGTTACATCTTATGCAACTCTTGATATATTTTACCTCACTATTTCATGTAGATCCTCTATAAGGTCAACCTCCATACTACTTGGTATTAAGTCAAACTTGCCAATCATTCTTTGATTTGAGATGAGCGCCACAACATCCCCCATGACTGAGTGTATAATGTATGGGCATTCTCTAATCAAAGTGCATCATTTGCTAAGTATATGGTCACAACCTTCCATCTAAGTGTGACCCTATGACCGGATGTATATCACACAAAGATAGTAGCGTCGTCATGCCACAGACTATTGGTAAAAAGCTTGGATTAATTAAAAGTCTTTTAATTTGTATCCATTTTGACTTAATATTTGAAAAATACTTAGACATTCTAAGTGTAGGGTTTTTGCTTGCAAAGATCTCATCGTTTTTATCTTCTTATTTAGGTTTTCTATATCCTAAACTGCATCTCATATATCAATAGGATATGAAAAGCATAGATAAGTAAATGCGCCTTGTATGCTCCTAGGGTAGGATGAACATAAGTCTAACCAAATGATGCACATAATGCCATAGGTGCATCACTCGGTTGATTTTAAATAGGTTGATTAAATTAAGCTATTACATGAGTGTATCTCCATACATTCATGGGTCTTCAAGCTTCCATGAGTCTTTGCTCCTTGCAACTTTTACAAGAGAGAGAAAACCTCATTTCTTGTAATTTTACCCTCATAACGTTTACAAGATAGAACAAGAGACATGCAAGTCCCATTTAATACAACCCATTTCAACAACTTGAAATTAATAAAATTAATGTTAAAAGGCTCATGATCATCCCCATTCATTCATCATTCATTCAACTATTAAATGAACAATAAATAAATCAAGAATTGACATTTAATTCCAAGAATTAAATGCTTATCTCATAAAAAAATAATTGGCCAAACATAACATTTATGCAATAAGTAGGAGACTAACTTTAACAAGTATTTAAAAGCAATCAAAAATATCAAACATAATTTGGGGAGCTTGCACAATACTTAACACTTGTGCATCCATTAGGTGTGATTTAAAATGGTTTTTGGTCGCAAAAGGAACCAAAATAAAGCTCAAAACTCGCCCAACCCTAAACTAGGCACTACTTGCCAAGGTGTGCACATAGCTGGGTAGCAACTCTAGGTCACTACGTTGCCATGTGCGCTACCATGATCGACAGCTGCCCTGTTTTGTGGTCAAAGGCAAGTGAAGCCATTTTTGGCTCAACTTTTGTGCACCAAAAACTCTAGAACATCTTATAGACATTAAAACACACCTTATGGATGTGATTTCATCATTAAAACATCTTTCAAAACTGAAATTTCAAGCCTCTAAACATGCTTTTGAAAACAAGTTCAAGTGAGAATCATAATCTCCAAAAATCTCCAACAAAACTCCAATTAAATTGGATCAAAAAATAACCAAAACTATTTTAGTCATTCAACAACATGCTATATCAACATATAACATCAACTAATGCTAAATCAACATTCAACATTAGAAGCTATGAATTAAAACATATTAATTACATAAATCAACTCTTAAAACACATAATGGCGTGCTTTTAATAAATCAATCAAGGAGCCATGGACAAAATCATCCAAACACTCCAATACATAATATGAATCAACAATTTGGTGATTGTGATCAATCCATTATATGAATCAATCATTCAAAAAATCCAAAGCGTAGCATGAATTAGGCTCTGATATCACTTAAAGGCTAGAGTAGCACTAGGATCTAATAATTAACACTTCAAAAGCTAAAATTAACAAGGCTACTTAAGCTAACAAGGATTTAAACATCCTCATTATTCAGATTTAGGTAAAGGAATACCTTGATTAGCACAATTCCAAGGAGAAAGTGAAGAACTCTTCTTTAATCAAGAATCTGCCAAGTAATGGCGCGGCATAGCAGAATCAATACAACCTTTGCACGAGTCAAGCTCATCCAAAAATTCCAAAACAATTATCAGATCTTGAACTCATTTATGGATCTATTGTGAAAATTTTGGATCAAAACTACATCTAGATCTCCTAGAATAAAATCGCCAAGTTTTTATTCCCTCCAGTGGATCTCCAAAGACTTAGCAAACCATTTGTTTTGCCTCTATTGAAATGATCCACACACCAAAGCAATTTTCAATCACTCCTCATAATTATCTGTAGATTGAGAGGAGAGATGATAGGTAGTGATTGATTTTAGGAGTTGGAGAAGAAGAGGAAAGTGAATTTCAACACATTAGTGAACACCTTGAAAAATTGAGGGAAAATGTGAAAGAAACTAATTCTTCACTTGCAAAATGCATGTGCAGCCTACCTCACCTCTATATCTATATATAGAGGGAGGATGGTGTGATGCCAAGGTGGCATCACACCTTCCTCAAGGTGGGGGACCGCCAACTTGCTTGCAAGTTGGCGTATTCAAATCTAATTTTAATTTTATGTGCATTTCAATTTCATTTGAAATCTAATTTCAAGCTAATTAAAATGTCACACCAAATGAACATTTTATTTGAATTTCCATACAAAAAAGATTCTTTTCATTAATTAAATTGAATACTTTAATTTAATTAATTAACCTTTGACTTAACATTTAAGCTTCACTTAAGCTAACAAGCTTAACTCATTGAGCTTAATTTTGTTAACTTAACTCCTTAAGCTAAATTCACCAACTGATGGCCATATGGCAACAAATAATTAACTCTATAATTATTGGCCTAATTTAACCCACAACTCCTTGTGACTTTTGAATATCATATATTCATTTTAGTTTTAACTCCTTTAAACTAATTGACTCAATTCAAATAACTCCATTAATTGAAGAGTACCCAATCTCCATAGTTGATGTCCAACCTCAAGGCCATGGAGCTCAACTAGTTAGCCGAAATGAATACTTTTGGAGAACCATTATAGCTCTAGCATACCATACATATTGGGTCTCCCATCTTTTATCCCCTAAAAGAAGCCTAGGGCAAGATATTTGCTGGCTCCCTAATTCTTTGATACTATATCTCTATTTCCAATGTTTGATTCCATTATATGACATTATCTTTGGAAAAATTCTTTTTCAAAATTGTCACACTAGCTTGCGTAAGGATTTTCTGCAATCAATTATTATAGAATACATAGGAGATGCACTTGCTCTTCACAATTGTGAGGAGTTCAATTCCATCCTTGATCTTACAAACCTCTATGCCTAGTAGCTCATGCACAATCTCTACTCGAATGGCTTGCTAAGTGACCAAGAAAGAGTCAAGGCATGAGGACCAAACATATGGTTACTATAGAACCTTAGGTCGAAGGACTAATTATATGTACTAGTATAATTGGGAGAAGTTGCTACCATAACTATCTAGTGGATTATTTGGATGGGTCTTCAGTGCCTTACTTTTTGATAAGGACCTACTAACATGCATCTATATCTCATATAGAATTACTTGTGGAATAGAGTAATAATAAACCCTTGGATTTATGCATCCTTAGTGCAAATCTATCTAGATCTTAGATGCCCGTCTTATAAGATCCTACAACTTGAAAATTTTAAGAACAAGATCGTGTAAAACTTATGACATGATTACCATCTAATGCGTAACCAAGTCCTATAGTCTAGTGTGATCTAAAGGCATCATCTAAATGCCAGTGAAGTAATATATAGCATAAGATGAAGATGGCTATATAACGATTATCATTCAATCAAGATTATTTTTTGAGAAAATAGTTTGACAAGACCAATCTAATTGGCTTGCTAGGCACTATTCTAATAAATACCTGGGCTATGAGATCCAGCCTAAGGATCGAGATCAACTAAACCCAATGCAGACTGAGCAGCTTGAGGACTATCTGATCTCGCTCTTCTTGAAGAAAATATTCCTCCTAAAGGGAATGCTCCTGTAGATAGTTAGGGTTGTTGCTGATCTTGAAAAAAGGCTTGTCGATGTGACTAGTGAATTATTTTTTGCAAATGAATTTATATTTGATATTTGGGATGGCAAGGTCAATACGATCAATTTCTTTCCTCTATCTGGGCATACATTTCTCGTTGATAAAGTGAGGCCTTCTTGACCTAGCCTCGTGGATCAGCCAACGCTTGCAGCAACGTCGGAGTAGAAAGTTGAGGGCCTAAGTAACGTTGTGCCTATGCCTTCAAGTGATGAACTCGACCAAGAAATTGAGGACATCACGGCAGAATACACTGCACATGCTCATAGTGAAGGCGTCAAATCAAGTTGAAGGTTTAGGTTGTTGTAGTTCGCTTTAATCCTTTTTGTCTCCTTGTGAGGCATTTGTTTTAATCTTCCTCATATTTTTGATAACTTTGTAATTGAATCTGTTTAGATAATGAATGGTGTTTTCTACTCATAAATGTGTACTCACTTTTGTTTTCTTTTTAATGCTTTTATTTTTGTCAATTGCTAATTGTTAATAGGTGATGAAATAAATAATTTGATCTTAGATAAAAAATTACACGACGTGATCCTCTAGCAAAGGAATTGGACAAGTCTATGGTCTATTTGGAAATTGACTTGCGCATTAATAATGGAATTAATCCAAGATATTCACATCAAGTTAAACTATTTTAAAATTGGTTTTGCAATATTACTTGTCATCGACTGTTGGGTTGATTTAAATTATGTTCTTTGTGTTCAAATGAACAAATTTTATGCTCAACATTGTAGTTGAAATATATGTATTGTTTGCATGACCTTATCTTCGATGACAAGGTTAAGGTTTGGTTAAGTTTGTTCATCAGTTTAAGCTTAAAGCCTTAATTTGCTGTTGAAGGCAATTTGATGTTGACTGTGGGGTCTACTCATTTATCAATGTGGGCTGAGAAGCATTGATTTTGTAGTTCAAAACTAGTATGGGGTCAACTACAGGTTCAACTTTGAACAATCAATTCATTTGTTAATTTAGGCTAGAATGCCTTTGTATGAGTTTGAAATTGGTGTGGGGTCAACTATGAGGTCGAATTTGAGCGATCGATTCATTCATCGATTTGGGCTAAAAAACCCTTAGTGTGTGGTTTGAAACTATTATAGGATCAATTTTAAGCAATCAATTCATTAATTGATTTGGATTAAAAATCATTGGTGTGCAGGCATGAGTGGGTAGTTGTAGAAATATAAGCAGTTTTTATGGATCTAAATTGATGGTTTGGTATAGTTGTAGGGAGACTTGAAGTCTCTTTACTTGTAAATGTTTTTCATGTTTACTGTATTCCATGGTCGAGGGAGTTTGTTATCGGTCATATTTGCAAGATAGTAGGTATTGTGCTTTGCTACTTTTACCATCAAGCAAGGGTTTTCTCATTTCGAATTGAGTTTACCCACATTCTTCAACCCTTCAACTTTCTTGACAACAAGGTCCCTACATTGAAGCTTTTTAGTTAGACTCCCTTGTTGTAATGTATGCTATCTTTGACCTATATCATTGCATTATTGTGTAGCTTGCTGATATAGCTCATCAATTATTTCAAGGTCAAATTCTCTTTTAGAATCATTCTTGATTGGGTTGTAGTAGATCACTCAAGCAGTGTGTTATATCAATTTTGTTGGAATGACTCCTTCGAATCTGTAGACTAAACTATAAGGGCTGTGACCAGTAGCAATTTGAGGAGTGGCTCTATATGCCCAAAGCATCTCGAGGAGGTCATATGCCCAACTCACTCCGATTCCTTCCAATCAAGCTTTAAGATGGTCCAGGATAATTTTATTTATAACTTTTAGTTGACCATTAGCTTGTAGGATTCTAACTAAGGTGAAGTGCCATCAAATCCCTAGGCTTTTGCACCAACTCCTTGTGCTTTTACTTTGAAACTATGTCCCAATATCATATATCAATACTTTGGGTAAACTAAAATGATAAATATTTTTTTTCCATACAAAACTTTTGATGGCCACATTAATTATCTTGGGGATTATTTATGCTTCAACCCACTTCGTAAAGTACTCATCCGCAATAATTATGAATTTTCATTGACTTGTGGTTTTTGGGAAAAACCAACTATATCAATCCCCCATTGGTCAAATAGCCATGTGATCTGAATGGGCATCAGCGTTACTATGATTGTGAGGTATGTTTGAGTGGACCTAGCAAGATGGGCATTTTCTGGTAAAGTCAATAGCATCCTTTAGCAAAGTTGGCCAAAAATACCTATATCTAATGATTTTATGGGCTAGAGATCATTTTCTAGAATGATTGCCAAAAATGCCTGAGTGGACTTTATGCAAGACATTGTGGGTCTATCTAGTGTCAAACAACTCAATGGCGGTCCAAAAATCGATCTCCCATAATGTTGACTGTGTTCGTCGAGGGTGAACTTGGCTACTTGACCTCTAAGCATATGCTTGGCCTTCATTCTTAGGAACTTTTCCCTCCCTCAAATAAACTTTTATTTCATCCTATTAAGAAGGAGGTGCTTCTCTAATCTACTCCACCAAATTCTAATCTAGAATGCTTATTGTGGGTTTGGTGGTGACCAAAAATGTAATTGTTTCATCTCTAGTTACCTTTGACAAGCTAGCAAATTTTGACAATACGTCAGCGCATTCATTCTCTACTCGAAGAACTTGGCGGAGGGTGAACTTCCTAAACTACTGTTGTGACCTTCTAACCTTAACCAAATACTTACTCATCGTGGTCTCCTTAGCCTCAAAGTTTTCTTTAACCTATTCTTGGACCAACTGGGAATCAGTGATGGTTGCTAATTGCTTGACTCCCTTATCTACTGCCATCCTCATGTTAGCATGGAGAACCTTGTATTTTGCTTCATTATTTGTAATATGATAGTTGAGTTTAATTGCAAAGTCATATTCCTAAGGTTTCTGAAAGCGTAGGGAGATACGAATCCTACCTCCCAAGAAAGGCACTGAACTATCTACATGTAAAGTTCACATTAAGGAATCTTGATCGAGTTGGTTGGGGAGGTCAAGTCTTTTAGCGACAAAATCTACTAACACTTGGGCATTTATGGCAGTTTAGGGTTGAAAAGTAATGTCAAACTCCCCTAGCCTGATAGCCCATTTTGTCAATCTTCCCAACATGTCGAGTTTCAATAGTGCTTGTTTCAACGATTAATTTATCAAGATAACGATGGAGTGAGATTGGAAGGCCTCAATTGCCTAGCTGTAGTGGCCAAAGCAAGAGCAAATTTTTTGATCTCCAAATAGTTGTGCTCTGGACCCTTCAATACTTTGTTGTTGTAGTAGATAGCTCAATGGTTGCCATTTTTGGTTGAGACTAAAATTGAACTAATCATTGTCGACGAGACTACCAAATAAACATGTAGAACTTTCCAATCTTAGGTTTGGCTAACATATAGGGTTTTGAAAGGTATTACTTTAATTCGACCAGGGCCTGGTCGTATATAAAATTTATGAATTTTTAATAGGTCGCACATGCATTTTTTAGCCTCAAAGCAAGCATGATCAAAAAATAATACACCCCATTGGAGATGACAAAAGAGCTTTTTTACCTATTGTCTAGTGCCAGGAAAATTTGGTAATAATCTTGAAATGCATACATCAAGGTTAAAAGATCACAACTAGGAATAAAATCTACTAATAAATCTATATGAGATAGTGGTAAGGATCTTTAAGGTAGATTCAAAATAGTGAAATTGTTACATATTCAACACTTTCTCTTATTTTTATGGATATGGACTACATTATAAAGCCAACTTGGGTATTGAATTTCTATAATATGTCCTGCCTCTAAAATTTTGTTGACCTTTTCTTTAATGATTTGGCATTTTCAACATTGAAGGTTCTAATATTTTGCTTCTCTAGTTTGAATAAGAGATCCATGTTTAGGCAGTGGATAAGGACACTAGGGTAGATTCTTCGTAGATTGGAAGCCTTCCAAGCAAAAACTTCAACATTTTTTCTAAGAAAAATGACCATAGGGCACTCCATGTTATTGCCCAGATCAGTCGCAATTCTAGTGGTCTTGTTGGGATTTCCAAGCTCCAACTTGATGGTTTTGACCTCCCCCAATAAGCGTGATCGTAGTCTCTGCAAGTTTGCATTTCTTGATCTACTGTCCCTCATCAAGTTCCATTATTGATACATCCCTTAAGGGCTTCAACTGCGATCAAGCCTTTTGCTCAATCATCTCGATCAAAATTATATAAAAGCACCAAGCTTCCTTCATGTTGCAAAGAAGTTCACTAGTTCTGGCAGTGGTTGAAAATTTGACCTTCATATGATAGGTCGAGACTGTTGCTCTGAAATCATTCAATGCTAGTCATCCAACAATAGCATTGTAGGTAAAAGGAGCATTAACAACTAAGTAATTAATTCTGAGTGTTCTTCACCTAGGGGGCCTCACCAAATAAAGTGGATAAGTTTATGGACCCTTCAAGTATGATCTCCAACCCCCGAACCCAACGAGCGTGGTCTACATAAGCTCAAATTTCAACATCTCCATGTTTATTCTCTTTAGCATTGATAGGAAAATTATATTTGCAGAGCTGCCATTGTCGATCAATACCTTCCTAACCTCAAAGTTGGCTATCTCAACAGATACCACAAGGAGGCAATCCAGCTTGTTATTAGGCCTTGATTCTCGATATGTAAGTGAAAAGCACATACGGCACTAATATCCAATAATTAACCCTTTAAAAATAGAAACTAACTAGGCTACACATCCAAACAAGGATCTAAACATGCTAATAATTTAGACTAAGGATGAGGATTGCCATGTTTATTAGCCAAAAACCAAGAAAGCTAGAAGAAAGCTCTAAACTCCTTAAAGGCTACCTTCCAGCAGCGCAGCAAAGTAACAGCAAAAATTCCCCAACTAAAGAATTTTCCTGGAGCTGAAAATTTTGCTGGAGCTCCACAAAACCTTGTTGGAACCACAATCTAAAAATTAGCTCAATTAGAACTTTGAAAGCTCTCCCAAAATTATCTCCAAGTTGCTACTAGAAATTAGATCTCCAAAGGCAAAGCAATCCAATTGTTTTACTTCTAATATAATAATCCAAAAACCATTGCTATATCCAATTCTCCTCAATATTAGCTGGAGATAAAGAGGAGAATATGCAAAGATGAAAGCTGAATTAGAAGTAGGAGTAGAAAAAAAGTGAAGTTTCAACACATCAGGCAATACTTGGGAAATGGAGAGAAATTGAGAGAATCTAATTTACATGGAATGAAAGAGCTTCTAATGCTCAATGACAAGTAGCTAGCCACCCCTCTCTATATCTATATATAGGGTGATGATAGTGTGATGCCAAGATGGCATCACACCTTCTTCAAGGTGACCGCTCACTTGGTCTTGCAAGTTGGCATTATGAGTTTGAATTTTCTCTCCAAAATTTATTCTCTTACTTTAATTAAATTAAACTCCTTTAATTTAATTAATTAAATTGACTTAACTCTTTAAGTTAACTTAACCAACTGATATTAAAATGGCACCAAATAATTAATTCCTTAATTAATTGATTTAATTTAACTCCTTAAATTAATCGGACCAATTTAAATTCTTAAATTGACCAAGCCACAATTGACCACAACCGTTGTATCAATTAGTCAACCTCTAGTTTGGCATGTTGGAATTTTTCTAAGTCCTTAGAAATTTCCCCTTCATCACCAAGGATATGCAATTGGCTTTTATGTATGATCCATTAGGTTTTACTATTCATTGGACATGGGATCACAATTCTTTGTGGCTTTTGAATATCTTATATGCATTTTAGTTTAAACTCCTTTAAACTAATTGACTCAATTCAATTAATCTCCATTAATTGAAAAGTATCTAATCTCTATGGTTGATGTCCAACCTCATACCCATGGAGCTTAACAAATTGGCTGAAATGAATGCTTTTAGAGAAACATCATAGTTTTATGTGTTCAATGCAAATACGGTCCTTCCATCTTCTATCTTCTAAAAAGGGCCTAGGACAAGATATTTATTGGCTCTCTAATAGTGTTAATTCTATGTCTATATACAAATGTTTGATTCCATCTTATGACCTCATCTTTGAAAAACTCATTTTCCAAATTGTCATATTACCTTACACAAGGACTTCTTAGAATTGATCACTATAGAATACATAGGAGATGTACTCGTATTTTACAATGATGATGAGTCAAATTCCATCTTAGGTCTCACAAACCTTCATGTGTAAGTAGCTCATTCCTAGCATCTACCTAAATGACCCACTATGTGGTCAAGGAAAAGCTGAAGTATGAAGACCTAAACATAAGGTTACCATGGATCCTCAGGTTAAAAGACTAATTATATCTACTAGTGTAGGCTGGAGAACTTGCACATTCCTGATTTGCCACCTCAGCTATCTAGTAGATTCTACGAGTAAATCTTCAGTATCTTGTTCCTTAGCAAGTACCTACTAATATGCACCTACATCTTATGTGGCACTACACATGGAATGAATCAATATCTAACTCTTTGAATTTGTGCATCGTTAGTACAAGTCTATCCCAATCTTAGATGCTCTATCTCATATGATCCTATAACTTGGAAGGTTTAAGATTATGAATGTGTAAGACTTATTCCATGATCACCACTCAGTCCATGACCAAGTCCCATAGTCTATATGATAAAGGTAGCCATTTATACAACATCATTTAATCAAGATTGTATTACAAGTGAAATAGTTTGCAACACAATCTAATTATTTTGTTGGGCACTATTCTAATAGTGAGAGATGGGCGTTGGAGAAAGAGATTGGTTCTGCACTGGTTGATAGCTAGAAGACTATTTTAACTAAGGAATATTTAGTTTCCAGTCTCTTTTGATTCTACTTTTAGGATGACTTTGAATCCCCTCTAATCTGGCTCTCATGATGGTATCGATTACTCCTCCAATAAGTGGGCAAGAATCATGGGTAGGTTTCTTCCCCTTATCTTTCTTCCTTGAGTTAATTGATCTTTTTCTATGGAGAATTCAGCCGGTTACATTCAATTCTTGTCTATCTTTCTCATTGACAAATTTCTTCAAGTGCCCTTATCGAATAAGTCTTTTAATCTCATCAAGAAGATAGAAATAATACTCTATGTCATGGCCTTTCTGCCTGTGGAAGTGATAATATTTCTTAAATCTTTTCATATCTTTGGTCTCAATTAGCTTCCTAAGTTTTTGAAAGATATTTTCATGTTGAATGACAAACAATACGTCCTTTCTGGTAGCGTTGAGGGGAGTATCATTATGGAAACATTTAATTGGAGATTAATGACCATTTTTAAGATGTTTGTCATATTTCACTTTTTCCTTTTTCTTGTTGTTGTCTGGATTGCCATATTTGAGCATGTTCATGTCCTCTTGTATCATATACCTCTCCATGAGGTCGAACAACTCTTCCATTGTACTTGGTTACTCTCTAACCAAGGCAGTAACACTTTCTTTATGATGAAGGCCCAAAAAGAGTACATCGATCAAAAACTTAATTTAGGGACTATCAATCTTCATAACCTCAGTGTTGAATCTGGTGAAAAATTTGCAAAGGAACTCTTTCTTGTTCTATTTAACAATGTGCAACTGAGTATGAGGGAGCTTCACTTTCCTCTGACTAGTAAATTAGTAGAGGAACTTGTCAAATAGCTGGCAGTATGAGTATATCGACACCAATTCTAGTTTCACAAACTAATCAAGTGCAATTCTCTAGAACATGGTGACCAACAGCTTGGCATGGATGTACGCATTGTACCTATGTAGCTGCATCTTTTGCTTAAATTGTAGCAGATGCTCATTCAAGTTCGATGGGCCATCATATCTAAGCATTTGAATAGAAACCTTAACATCGATAGGAATGCACTTGTCAATTATCTCTTGCACTAATAGTGACTCTCGCTATTGATAAAGTCAAGGGGTACATCATAGTGAGGGTTCCTCTTCAAAATCTTTTCTAGTCGCCTGTTCAACTACTGTACTTGGTGGGACATTTTTTCCATTCTTTTTGATCAGCCTAGGACATGTTTCTATTTGTTTAGGGTCTCAGGTACTCAGCCCTATCATGCTTTAGAGCTTAAATGGGTCAAGCATAGTGTTCTACTAAATCTACAACTTTTTCCTAGGGATTAAGTTGGGCTTTTTCCCTTAGGAATCACCTAGGATTATTTTTTTGTTGGGTAGATAGTCCCTCAGCTTTTGGTCGGCCCTTTTTTTCTCTTAGAGTCCTCTTCTCACACAAAGAAAGTTGGAGGGTGGCACTAGCAACTGGTCTAAGCTGGTTGTTGTGTCTGTTGAGTGCTAACAGTTGAGTAGAAATTTGGGCAAATATCTGCTTGCTTATCGGCTGCATGAGTTGGGGCATTATTAGGGTGACCACCCATTTTGGCTAGGAGCTCATCCCGTCATATCTAGTT
Source organism: Jacaranda copaia (assembly GCA_014898725.1). Lineage (NCBI taxonomy): Eukaryota > Viridiplantae > Streptophyta > Magnoliopsida > Lamiales > Bignoniaceae > Jacaranda > Jacaranda copaia. The sequence continues at coordinate 803,609 of JACGDI010005369.1, forward strand.
CTTACTAGGGTCGAGGAAGGGGGTTGGGGATCTTCTGTTCTCATTCTTTTTGGAAATGGCTTGCCTAATGTTAATCATTTTTCTTAGTTGCAAACTCAAGTTCACACAGACAGTGGCAAATGATGAGGTTGTAAATAACTTAGAGATAAATTAGGTTGAAGTCTAATCCAATCAATCAATTGGGAGGATGATAGAAATGTTGAGTAATATATTGGGGTCAAGTCTTACAACCAACAACATACGTCAGGCTAGTTGAGGTGCTCTCAGCTAAGACACTCCGACACTCAAGTTACTAACTATTAACTAAAAGATAGAACAGAAAATTGAGCGCTTTAAGTGATAATAAGAATACACTGTTGAAGGTTAGGAATGGAGTATTTGTAGCCTTCCTACTGCAGTTGATATGTCCATGATGTCATTATTGCACAGAAAGGGCTTTTATCCTTGCTTGAGGACCTTTAAATTTTCTCCAACTTGTGTACTATTCTAGGTAAAGCCATCTCCAATTCCTTAGGACAAGGTTGTACACTAGAGACGTGCACTAGCCAGGTGTAATAGAATAGTTGGTATAGGTGGTGGCACATGCCATTAATGCAGAGACATGCCATGTGTCAGAGTATTCAACGTGGTAGGGATGTAGTTATATCTATTTGACCTCTCTAGTTAAAGAGGGGTTCCATAGTAAGTCACTTACATAGATTCTAGTCGATACCTATTGAATTTAAACATCTCCCGAATTAGGTGCTCAATGAGTATTCTCAATAAGGCCAACCATGCTCTAGCTAACTAGGTGAGATGTCGATATCTGCATGGGGTAAAGAGGCCCAATAGGCTTAAGGTAGGTTGACATCTAGTCAATTGCTAGTGGGCCTGGCCCAATAGGTAATTAGGCTATTCTACATCGTATCCCTGGTGTGGTCGAGCATTGGGTTGGGCCCTTTAGGCTATCCCATATCAATTAGTGCAAGTCTATCCGAATCTTAGATACCATGTCTCATAATATTCTAAGACTTGGAATATTTTAAGATTGCGATCGTGTAAACTTTTTCATGATCATCACACAGTGCGTGACCAAGTCCCATAATATTGTGTGATCTAAGGAATTCAATCAAATGCTAGTGAAGTAAATATAAGCACAAGATGAATATGGCTATTTATAATGAATATCATTTAATCAAGATTGTTTCACAAGTGAAATAGTTTACATGCTAATCCAATTGGCCATGGAATACTATTCCAAAAATCCCCCTCTTGCCCTAATGCCATTTCCCCATAATCTTAAGGCCCATCTTCTCAAGATGTCCTTTAAAGACCTTTTGCATTAGAGGTTTTGTCAATGGATCTGCTATATTCTCTTCTTAGGCAACTCCTTCCACTTGGATGTCACCTCTATCAAAGATCTCCCATATCAAATGATATCATCTCAAAATGTACTTAGATTGTTGATGAGATCATGACTCTTTTTCTTGCGCTGCCACCCCATCAGTGTCACAGAAGACAACTATTGGCTCAGCAATGTTGGCACTATATCCAACAATTGGATGAAAATTTTCATCCAAACGCCTTCCTTCACAACTTTCGAAGCCACAATATATTCTACCTTTGTGGTTGCTTCATTCCTGGTGTCTTGTTTGGAACTCTTGCAACTCACTACGCCGCCATCGAGGCAAAATATGAGGGTAAATTGCACAGCGCCCCCTATGATATTCAAAATTGGTTCATAACCCCCAATGAAATAGAAATTTGCTCATGTACTCCTTATGTTTATTTGAACATTGCTCACTTGATCCAACAGCCCTTTGCTTCTTGTTTGAGTAGTAGAAAGTCAAAATTGCCCTTAAGAAATATTTAATATTTATGAAAAGGATATATTATTATGTTTCTATTTATACTTAAATATATAACATGTATACATGTACAAGTTTATGTATAAATATATACACATATATTTTTTATTTATATATAATATATAAAAATTATTTTATTTATTTCAAATTAAATAATTTCTAATATTTAAAATAGTATATATAACATAGTTTTTATTTATGCTTATATAATATACATATATAGATTTATTTATGAATATATTATATATTATTTATTTATACATATCATTTATATCCATATATATAATTTTTTTAATTCTTTTAAAATTAAACAATATGTAACATTTAAAAAAAGATATATATATATATAATTTCTATTGATACTTATATATAATGTGTATACATATATAAGTTTATGCATAATAATTTTAAAAAAGTATATACAATAGAGTTTTTACAATTACATAAAATATGTACATGTATAAATTTATCTATAAAGATATTATATATTATTTATTTATACATATCATATATATCCATATATATAAAGTTTCGTTAATTCTTTTAAAATTAAACAATATTTGATATTTTTATATATTTTTTTGTTTATAGTTACATATAAAATATAAGTACAACTATAAATATAAATATATTTTTTTTACGAAAAAAAACATATATTTTTTATTTATCCATAGTATATATATGTACATCTATAAATATAGACATATACATTTTTCACCAAAAATATACATACAAATTTTCTTCATTTCAAGTTAAAGAGTATTTATTATTTGTAAAAATATATAATATATGCTTTATTTATATTTATATACATATAATATACATTTATATAAATTTATCATTTTATATGCGTATATATAATTATATGTAATGTATATAAAATATAATACCCTAACCCCTCACCCCCATCCCCCACCTCTCTTCTCTAAGCCTTAATAGGATGCCATGGCAGCCATGGCCATGGTTGCTATGGCAACAGTGCATAGTGGCTTAGCCAGACCAGTGACCTCAGGCATGGCCAATGGTCAAATCTAGCCGAGCTCGGCCAGATTCGGCCACTAGTCATGGTGGCCTAAGGTTACTGGTCATATATGTAATTATATGTAACATATATATAATATAATACCCCTCACCCCGCCGCCATCCCCTACCCCTCCCCCTCTTTCCTAAACTTTAACAGGTTGCCAGTGCATAGTAATCAAATTGTTTTAGCTCTCTGATAGCTAATTGGCTGCCAAACGCCCATCAAGCTGTTGGGCATGGTAGCAATGGTTGCTAGCGGTGGCTAGTGGGGTGAGATGGGGTGGGATTTGAGGGGTGGAAATATACATTACATTATAAATTATATGTATAAATTTGTTATATATAATAATATATTATTTATAGCTTTAATATTTTTTGAATAAATATTATATGATTTAATCCCAACCATTAGTCTCTTAAAAAAAATCTAACGACTGATAAATGAGGGCACAATTATCTTTTTATACATAAATATGGATGCCCAATAGCACAACCATGCTCGTGAATTTCACCAACATTTTCAGGGTGCTCATTGCATGATATTAGAAAAACACACAGAACTTTTTAGCTAATTTTTATTTCACAGGGGGTTATGAACTAATTTCAACTATCACAGGGGGTGCTGCGCAATTTGACCCAAAATATGAATCTAGAAGTAGATTTTAGGTCATCTATATTGAATTGGAAACTAGAATATAAAAACCCCTCAAGTTTCAATTCTCTATTGCTGTATACCAAAAATAAATCCTTACTCTTTCTCAAGTACTTAAGGATTGCTTTAACGGCTATCCAATGACACTCATCGAGGTTGGATTGAAAGTGGCTTATAATACTTAGACTGTGTGCAACATCCAGCTTTGTACATTAAACAACATACATTATGCTCTTTATGGCAGATGGATAAGGAATGTGGGACATTTTATATCTCTCTTGTTGGTCTTAGGGAACATAGACTTAGAGAGACGAAGACCCTGTCCCATAGGGAGGAATCCTTTCTTGAATTCTTTGATACTAAACCTCTTTTATATCTTGTTAATATATGGTGTTTGGAAAAACCCTAGCACCTTGCTTGATCTATCTCTATAGATACATAATCCTAATACATAAGATGCTTCTCCCAATTCTATTAAGGAGAATTGAGTAAATAACCATACGTTAGTATACTCTAACATTGCTCTCTCATCTCTAATGAGAAGAATATCATTGATATAAAGCACAATGAATTGTATACTACTCATTCTAGTCTTCTTGTACACACAAGGTTTATACAAATTTTTGACAAAGCCAAACGATTTGACTATCTCATCAAAACGTATGTTTCAACTTCGAGACACCTATTTGAATCTATAAATGGATCTCTTGAGTTTGCAAACCTTTTGCTCACTCCCTTTGGATGTAAAACCTTGTGACTACTCCATACAGATTTCTTCTTCAATGTTTCCATTGAGGAAAGTGATTTTCACATCGATTTGTCATATCTCATAGTCATAATATACAACTATGATAAGTAAAATTCTAATAGACTTAGGCATTGTGATCGGTGAAAAGGTTTTCTCAAAATTATTATCAAGTTTTTAAGTATATCCTTTTACCACCAGTTGCACCTTAAACATCATTATCTCTCCATCAAATCCTAGCTTTCATTTATAGGTCCATTTGCAACCTACAGGTACTATATACTTTGGTGGATCTGCCATAGTTTATGCTTTATTTGAATACATGGAGTCCATTTTGGAATTCTTGGCGTTAAACCAATATCCTGAATCTATGTCCAACATAGCTTTCTTATAGGTCTTTAGATCACTATCCTATTAGCCTATCTCATGATGAAATTTGAACTTTTTGAGTTGCTTCTTAATTTGTCCGACCTTTTTAGAGATTGTATATAAAGCTCTTGATGTTCACTTATTTCCACCACTTCTGGGATTTGATAATCATCTTGAGCTTCATCATGTTCAACAACACTATTTCTATCTTATAGAAATTACTTTTCCAAAAAGTGGGCGTTCCTTGAAACAAACACCTTTTGTTCCGAGGGATCACAAAAGTACTAACCTAAAGACTTTCTTAGGTATCTCACAGACTTGCACAAGATGGATCTACTATCCAACTCATCTCTCACTAGCTTCTTAATGTAAGTGGAAGACCCCCTAAACTCTTAAGAAATCGTAGTGAGGTGCTTTGCCATACCACATTTCATGTGGCATTTTTTGCAACAACTTTGAAAGTACCATGTTAAGTAGCCTTGCCACCGTATCTAAGGTGTATCCCTAGAAAGATATAGGCATATCAAAAAAGCTCTTCATGAAAAATACCATGTCTAAAAAGGCACAATTTTTCTCCCGGCTACTCCATTATGTTGGGGTATGCCGGGTAGAGTCTAGTGAGAGAGAATCCTATTATCCTTTAAATAATCTAAGAATTCATTACTTAAGTATTCTTCTCTTTGATCCGATTGAAGAGTTTTAATACTTAGTCCCTTTTGCTTTTCTACTTCATTCCTGTACTCTTTAAACTTTTCAAAGGTTTCAAACTTGTACTTGATAATAAACACATGCCTAAATCGAGTATGATCATCAGTAAAGGTGATGAAGTAAGAATAGCCTCCTCTCGCACTAACTCTTAGTGGACCACGAACATCTATATGGATCAAATACAAAGGACTTATGGTTCACTCTGTTTGTCCCACAAAAGGAGTCTTAGTTATTTTTCCCTTTAAACAAGATTCACAAGTAGGAAGATGCTACTAACATTTAGTGCTTTGAAAGCTTCTAACTTCTTCATCTAATTTTTAGAGATATGTCCCAGTCTTGCATGCCATAAGATGGCATCTTCTTGGTTATCTAATTTTCTTTTACTTGATTGAATATACAACGTGAAGGTTGAGAATCTACTATGTATAATCCATTGTTTAATGTGTCTTATGCAATTAAAAAACCTTTCTTTAATGTTTTCAACTTCCTATTAGATATAGGGAAATCATATCTTTCATTATCCAAAATGGGAATAGAAATAATATTCTTAACACGATTGGATACATAATAACAAGGATCAAGTTTAATGCAAGAATTCCCTAAGTCTAACTTGATTACGTCTTCAACCATGGCCACAACTTTTACTCCATTTCCAAGATAAAGAATCATATCTCCTTCATTGAGACTCCCTCTTCTTTCTGTCCACTGCTGCAAATTACAAAGGTAAGAACCACGTGTGGTTCAAATATCCATGAGGAAGAATTTGTCGTTAAGTGTACTTAAAAAAAATACATACCCTTCTCAAGAGAGCTATGGTAAGCCTTGCAATTCCTTTTCCAATATCTTTTCTCACCACAATGAAAATAGGTAGCTTCAATTTTAGCTTATTTCATCTTCTTAATTCTTCCTTTTTCAAGGGTTACTTTCCCTTAGAGAAAGAACTCTACTTTTTTTTACCTCTCTTTCTAGGACTTCTAAAGCTTTTAGACTTGGAAGAGGAAGCAAGAATAAGAGGCTTGTCTTTCTTCATAGTTGCCTTAGCAATTACTAGTATGTTGAGTAGTTCATTAATCATTACTTCTTGTTTGGACACATTAAAGTTCATAGCGAATTAGTCAAAGAAGCTAGGCAATGATTGAAGGATCTAATCCACAAGGAACCTATTATCTAGGATTACGTCTAATTGACCAAGTCTCTCAATGAGACCGATCATCATTAGCCTGTGGTCATGAACTTAAGCCCTTATTCATTATACTCTTAAAGAGCTCCTTAGATAATGAGAACCTTCCATATCTAATTTGAACACCATATAACTCTTGTAGGTGTAAGTAGATCTTGTGAGCATGGTTCATGTGCTTACGAGACTTTAGAAGCTCATTAGTCATAGAAGCCATCACAATGTATCTTGTTTGTAGATCATCATCCACAAACTTTGTGAACAATTTACGTGCCTCATTGGTGGCATCATTGGCAATGGTGTCTAGTGAATTTTGATTAAGCGCATAAGTCTTCTTTTTGGAATTTAGAACAATCCTAAGGCTTCTCAACCAATCATGAAAGTTTGGCCCAGTTAGCTTATTGGTTTCCAAAATAACATTTAGTGGATTTTTAGCCATTTTGAGTTTGAGATTTAAAAATTCTACAAAAACCAAAAAAGAGAGTATAAGCATGTGATTAAATATTAATATTGGAAACATGTTCATGGTTTTTCAAGCATTTTTTTCCATTATTTTATCAAATTCTTCACCCCCTAAAAGAATTTAGGAAATCTTATTCCTTAGCAAGAATCAAGGCTCTAAACAATTGTAAGTAGACCTCTATGATGAGTGCCATCCACAAACAATCAAAAGGTAAGCAACTTTTGCTAAGTGCATCGTTATGCAACCCTTGATATATTTTGCCTCACTTTTTATGTAGATCACCATGATGGATGACACTCTACATTACTAAGTGTTATGTCGAAAATACCAATCAAACTTTGATTCGAGACCACTCTATGTCATCCTCCGTGATGAGTGCTAATGCATGGGAAGCATCAAATCAAAGGTGCATCATATGCTAAGTATATGATCATAGCTTTCTAGCTAAGCGTGACCCCTGTGATGAGTGCCATCACACAAAGATAGTAACATCTTCATGTCATAGACAATTAGCAATATGTATGGATTAATTAAAACTCTTTTTAATTTGTATCCATTTTGACTTAATATTTGAAAGCACTCAAACTTTCTAAGTGGAGGGATTTTCTTACTTGCAAAGATCTCATCAAGTTTATCTCCTTACTTAGATTCTCTATATCCTAACCATACATCTCATATATCAATACGATATGGAAAGCATAAATATGTAAATATACCTAGCATGCTCCTAGGGTGGGATGACCATGAGCCTTAACCAAGTGGTGTACTTAGAGCCATAGGTGCACCACTTAGTTGATTTTAAGTGGGTTGATTAAATCTAGCTATTACAAAAATATATCCCCATACATTCATAGGTCTTCTTTACTCCTTGTAACATTTACATGAGAAAGAAATCTTCACTCTTAGTGATTCTACTCTCATAACATTTACAAGATAAAAATTAAGAGACACGCGAGCCCTAATTTAATACAACCCTTTCCAATAATTTGAAACAAATAAAATTAATATTAAAGGGTCATGATCATCCCCATTTATTCATTACCCATTCAACAATTAAATAAACACTAAATAAATTAAGAATTGGTATTCAATTCCAACAATTAAATGTTTGTCTCATAAGCAATTAATTGGCCAAGCAAAAATAAGCATAACAATTATGCATCTCATTTCTGCACCAAATTGAACATTAACTTTAACAAAATTTTAATAGCAATCAGAAATATCAAACATAATTTTAAGAACTTACACAACACCTGTACATCTATGTAACATAATTCAATTTACTTTTGGTCACAAAAAGAGCACAAAAATACATCAAAACTCATGCAAAACCAAAAATAGCCACTGCCTACCTAGCCTAGATGCACAACCACCTGGCAGGCATGCGCCAGGGGCACCTGCTGCTTGGCTAGGGTTGGCAGATTGCCCTGATTCAAGGTAATCAACAAGTCACATGGTTTTTAGCTTAATTTTTGTGCACCAAAAATTCTAGGACATTTCCTAATCATCAAATTGCATATTATACATGAATTTTTAGATCCAAAACACCTTTTAAGAATGAAAATTCAAGTGCTTAAACATGCTTCAAAAATCAAGTTTAAGTGAGAATCACTATTCTCCAAAAATCTCCAATAAAGTCCAATCCAATTAGATCCAAAAATGACCAAAACTCCTTAAGGCCAAATTTATCATGTTATACCAACATATAACATCAACTAATGCTAAATAAACATTCAACATTAGCAACTATGAATCAAAACATACTAACATATGAATTAACACTTAAAACACATATTAGCATAAGTTAAATTCATCAACAAAGGAGCCACAAGTAACATCATCCAAACACTCCAATCTATAAATTGGATCACGTATTTGGAGATCTATACCAATTCATCACATGAATCAATCAATCAAAAATCCAAATTAAAGCATGAAAAAGGCTCCAATATCACTTGAAGTCAAGTTTAGCACACGGATCCAATATAAAAACTACAAAACAACTAACTTAACTTGTCTACACTCAAAGCCAAGGATCTAATCATGATTCTAATTCATATTTGAATGGAGGATTACCTTGAATGCTCAAAAATCTAAGGTAAAGGGAAAGAACACTTGAACAATTCAAATTATCTCATAATAGCACAGTGGCAACTTAGCAACACTTGCCCTATCAAATCACCTCCAAAATTGCTAAAATTTGGATACAACCTCCTAATAACCTTGGAGAAGCTTTAGTAAAAAGTTCAGCAAGAATTGAATCCAACAAAGTCTGGAAACAATCCTCCAAAATTTCAACCCTTGCAGTGGATCTCCAAAAGCCAGACTATCCAAGTGTCTAGCTTCCAATGTCAAGATCCAAACACCAATGGAAAATCCAAATCATTCCTAGTTCAATTGGAAAAACAAGGAGAGAAGAGAGGATGAAGGCTGAATGTAGAAAGGGAGAGGTGAAGAAAGTGTGAAGCCTCAACTTATGAATGATTCACACAAATATGGAGGGAAAAATGGAATCTAGCATCACATTCTTCACATTAGCCACTCACTACTCTATTTATAGAGGTGGAGGTGTGATGCAAGTTTGCATCAGACCTCCCATGAGGTTGGTGCCACATAAGTAAGACAATCTTGAATTGAAATGTGAATTTAATATGCATTTGAATTTCATTTGAATTCTTCATTTTATCTCATAAAATGTCATCCAAATAAATTTCAATGCATTCCAAACGAACTCTTTCATTTTGAATTTTCCTCCAAAATTATTTCTTTACTTTAATTAAATTCGCCTCTTAATTTAATTAAATGGTCTTGACTTAACTCTTTAAGTCAATTAGCTTAACTCTTAAACTAAAAAGTGTTAACTCCTTAAGTTACTTGACTAATTGATAATCATGTGACACCAATTAAATTAACTCCTTAATTTAATTGTTCTAATTTAACTCAAATTTTTTCGATCAATTTAATAATTATATTGATCAAGCCAAAATGACCAAAAATTTAGTCAACTATTTCCCTCCTTAAAATTAGTCAAGAGGAATATTTCTAACTCCTAGAAAATTCTCTTCATCAAGTAGGATTACCAATTGGCTTTTATGTGTGACTTATTAGGTTCTATCATTAATTGGATATGGGCTCACAACTCTTGTAATTTTAGAATATCAAAGTATTCATATTAGTTTAAACGCCTTTAAACTAATAGCTCAATTTAATTAATCTCTATTAATTGAAGAGTACTCTATATCTATGGTTGATGTCCAACCTTCTGCCCATGGAGCCTAATTAATTGGCCAAAATGAATTTACTTTAGAAGAACTATTCTAACTCTATGTTGGCCATGCAAATACAGTTCTTCTATCTCCTATCTCCCATAAAAAGTTTAGGGCAAGATATTCATCGACTCCCTAATGGTCTCAATAACTATATTTCTATCCCTAATGTTTGATTCCCCTTTAAGACCTCATCTTTAGAAAATTTCTTTTCCAAATTATCATACTACCTTGTGCAAGGATTTCATAGAATCAATCATTATAGAATACATAGGATATGCACTCATCCTTCACAATGATGAGAAGATAAATCCATCTTAGATCTCACAAACATCCATGTTTGAGTAGCTCATACCTAAGCTTGACCTGAAAGGCTCATAAAATGGTTAAGAAATAGTCAAAGCATGAGGATCTAAACAAAAGGTTACCATGGATCCTTAATTTAAAAACTAATTATATGCACTAGCGTAAGCTAGAGAACTTACTACTATGGCCATCTAGTGGAATTTTCGTGCAAACTTTCAATGAGCTTGTTCTTTAGCAAGCACCTGCTAACATGCACCCATGTCTAACATAGATTGCTTATGAAATGGGCTAATATCCAACCCCTTAGATTTATGCATCATTAGTATAAGTCTATCAGAATCTCAATGCCCAGTCTCATAAGATTTTATGACTTGGAATATTTTAAGATCACGATCATGTAAGACTTGTTTCATGATCACCACCCAGTGTGTGACCAAATCCTATCATCTTGTATGATCTCAGGGCTTTAACCAAATACTAGTGAAGAAAAATAATCATAAGATAAAGATGATCATTTATAATGAATATCATTCAATCAAAATTGTATCATAAGTGAAATAGTTTACATGCCAATCTAATTGGCTATAGGTCACTATTCCAATAGTATATGGGAAACTTGGCAATATCTGACATTGTTGAGATGGGCAAAGTTGTTCTAAAGCTAACTTCAGGCAAGGAGTTGACATTTAATGAAGTTAGTCATGTGCTAGATATACATACAAACTTAGTGTTAGGTTAACTGTCAGTGAAAAATAGTTTGAAGCATGTTTTAAGTCATAAAAGTTTGTGCTTTCTAAGAACTTCCAGTATTTAGGTAGAGGCTATGTGTAGAATAAGATGTTCAAACTTAATATGATGCCTGCAATCAAAAGCTTTCAAGTGAATAATAAAGCCTTTGGTTTTGTTTATTTGACTGAATGTTGTAATTTATGGCATATTAGATTAAGATATGTTATAAAGTAGTCAATTTGGAATTACAACCTCCATTTCAAATTGGCATAAATCATAAGTGTGAAATCTGTACTGAAGCCAAAATTGCTAAAGCTTCTTTTAGTTAGTTGAAATGAGTACATTACCTTTAGAATTAATTCACAGTGATATCTATGACTTAAGTTCATGCAAACTAGATATGGAAAAAAGTATTTTATTACTTTGATTGATGATTGTACAAGATTTTGCTATATATTCCTTTTAAGAAGTAAAGACAAAACACAAAAAGCATTCAACTGCTATAAGAATGAGGTTGAAAATCAACTTAGCAAAAGGATAAAGGCAATCCTAAGTGATAGAGGTGATGAATATGGAGCATCACGTGAAGACTTTTGCATAAAATTTGGCCTTTTTCATCAAAAAATAGCTCCTTACTTACTATAATCAAATGGAGTTGCTGAGCACAAAAATGAACTCTCAAGGAAATGATTAATGCTGTGTTGATTAACTCTAGGTTACCTTAGAACATGTAGGGAGAAACTATTATTTCAGCTAACCACATTTTGAATAAATTACCTCAAAAGAAAAAATAAAACCTCTTATGAGTTATGGAAAGATCATAAACTTTCCTAAAAATATGTCAAAGCATAGGGTGGTTAGCTAAGGTGGATGAACTTAAGCAAAAACAAATAAAAATAGGGCCCAAGACTATTGATTGCATTTTTATCAGATATGCAAATAACAATAGCGGCTATTAGTTCTTAGTGCACAACTCAATAGTCCTTAATATAAATGAAGGCACGATCTTGAATCAAGGAATGTTGTGTTTTTGCAAAACATCTTTCCTTGTAAAGATAAGAAAGAAGCAAGCTTTCATAAGAGAAATTTGAAATCAACAATTAGTTCTCAAACCAATGAAGAATCAAGACAAAGCAAGAGAGTCAGAATAGCATAAAGATTTAGCCCAAACTTTCAACTATAAGTTAGAAAATGAACTTTAGACAATTAATTATGAGTTTTCCATTCTATAAGCACCTTTTTCGAAAGAAATTATCAATAGTGAAATAGAATATATAATGTAAAATCACATGTAGGAGCTTGTTGATCTCTCAGTAGGCCACAAACCATTAAGCTGTGGTGAATTCTTTGAAGGAAATAAAAGGCCGATGGATTTAGACAAATATAAAGCTAGGTTGGTAGCAAAGGGGTTTAAACAAAAAAGATTTAAATTCTTTGATACCTACTTACTAGTAGTAAGAATCACTCATTATAATCGTAGCCTTGAATAACCTTGAAATATATCAATTGGATATAAAAATGGCCTTTTTTAATGGTGAGTAAGATGATGAAATCTATATGGAACAATTCAAAGGATTTGCAGTCTTTGAGCAACAAAAGAAAGTGTGCAAGCTTGTTAAGTTATTGTACAAGCTAAAACAAGCTCTAAAATAATGGTATGCAAAATTTGACGAAATAATAATGTCAAATGGCTTCAAGATAAATGAGTGCTATAAATATGTATATGTCAACGGCACTTAAAGTGAGTTTTTTATATTATGCATGTATGTAGATAACATGTTGATAATGGATAACAATCAAGATATCATCTTGACTACAAACCAATTTGTATGCATGTATGGTTCTAACACAATCCTATTATGTTGAAAAAATTCTCAAGAAATTTGATATGTGTAATACTTCTCCAATGAAAACTCCCATAGATCTATGTCTACATCTGAGCTAAAATCTTGGTGAACCCATATCTGAAGTGGAATACTTAGGAATAATAGTTAGTTTAATATTTCTAGCAAATTGTACTCGCTCTAATATTACATACTCTATAAACAAGTTTAGTAGGTTTACAAGCAACCAGAGCAATGATCACTAGAAAGCATTGATAAGGGCACTTAAATTTCTTAAGTACACATTAGATTATGGGTTATACTATACTAGATATACAGTTATACTAGAAAGGTACAGTAATGCTAATTAGATATCTAACACAAAAGGTACCAAGTTCACAAGTAGGTATGTTTTCTCCTTAGGAGAAATTTTCGTATTTTGAAAGTCCTCGAAACAAATGTTCATAGCTAGTTCTACAATGGAATCTGAGTTTATAGCTTTAAATAAGGTAAGAGAAGAAGCAAAATGACTTTGTAATTTTCTATAGGATATTTCTTGTTAGCTTAAAATAGTTTTTGCTATTATAATTCATTGTGATAGTTAGTCAACAATCAAAAGGGCTCATAACAATATGTACAATGGTAAATCTCATCATATAAAATGATGACACATCACTATAAGGCGTCTAATCATGGGGTGATCTTGCTTGACTATGTGAAGTCTAACGAAAATATATCTGATTTGTTGATAAAAGCCCTACCCAAAAATCAAGTAAAATGCCTATCAAGAGGAATTGGATTAAAACCTTTAAGTTTAAAAACTAACATAGTAGATACCTAACCATGATGATTGGAGATCCCCAATAACTTAGTGCAATGGGACAACTAAGTTAAGAAGGTTTATGTGAATATTTAAACCCATTCTTATGATAAGAAAGTGTTGTCTACTAAGTTTATACAAAGTTGAGTATTAACTCTTAATGATTCCCAAAGCTGGCATAATGGAGTCTTGCAGGATACCCTTTGTAGGAGATCATCAATCCTCATTGTATACACTTATGAATCTAGGATATGCGTCCATGGTAAAAATGGACATAATTGGAAAGAACTAAAAGCATAAATACACTTATTTTGTGAATACCATTATTTTGGTTTACACCAATAGGTAAATAATTCAAGATATCATCTTTACTAGTTAGCCTAGTAAGCCCGATGGTGTTCTACTAAGAAAGGTTTTAAGCCATATGCCACATATCCTAATGCAATGGTTGTTCGTTTGAACTCTTTTATGTTTGCATTAACATTTGCATAACCACTCGTATTAATTTTCATTCATGTAGGGGACTATTGGAAATTAGACTTTGTTGACCAAATTTAAGTAGGCTTAAAATATTAATTTCAAGAAAATTTGTTATTATCGTAGTCTACACTAAGAGTAGATGCCAACAATGTTATCAATTAACGGGTACCAATTTCGAGTGAATAATAAATTAATAATCAAAATGAGCTATTCAATGATTGACTAAAAAGGCTAGCAAATGAGTTAATGAATTGGGAAGATGGGACGAATCTATCCCATATTGGAAGTCAAGTAAAAGATAGACCAAAATAAATTGCTCATGTGTGAAGATGAGAGATGGATCCCTAAAGGAATGACAATTGTTTGGGCAAAATAGGACCTACATGTTGGTAGATTCAATCCAAGCCACATGTGTGTTGGTTATCACCCATCTACCTGTCTAACTAGGTTCAGTTTGCGCCTTGGCCTAGCATAGCATGCTGTGGTGCAACTATATGAAAGCAAGGCACTAAAATCTAATTATCAAAACTTTAAAAGCATGAAATTAACCAATGCTTACAAGAATAACAAGGATAAAATCATGCTAGGGATTCAGATTTAGTGAGAGCACTACAAGTATATATTCTTGTAGGGGGCTTGTTTTGAGTAGGGCTTTAAGTCTATTATTAACTTTTTAGACCAAATTCAATTGAAATTGGGCTTGAATCATTTCATTTTTAGCCCAACTAGATAATTCTCCAAACTCTCCAACATTTTCGTAAATATTACAAATTTCCTAGAAATTAAAAGCTAGCTTCTGAAAAAAGT
This sequence comes from Jacaranda copaia, assembly GCA_014898725.1. Taxonomy (NCBI): domain Eukaryota; kingdom Viridiplantae; phylum Streptophyta; class Magnoliopsida; order Lamiales; family Bignoniaceae; genus Jacaranda; species Jacaranda copaia. The sequence goes on from JACGDI010005369.1 coordinate 818,824, forward strand.
TGAGGGAAAAATTGAAAACGAGGAGGATAAAATCCTATCAGCAGCCTCCTCCTCCAGCTACAAAAACCAGGAGGATTGGGCCTGTAATTGCAAATTAATTCCAAGTAACTGATCAATTAATTAAACTTTTTAAATAGTTAATTCTCAATTTAACTAATATGGTTTTTTTTAATATATTTAGATTAGCCTCATCTCATCAGTTCAACTATATAAATACAGATTTAGCAAAATTGTCTGATTATTGGGTACAGCTTTGCCAATCCCAATTGCCTAGTAATAGATCTGGCTGCCATTTTGCAAACCATAGCTTTTATTTCAGGGATGTTCCCCAATCTTGATCGCCTGTGTGATGTCTGATGTCAAATCACAAATGTATTGTTGACTGAACTTTTTAAACGTAAGTCAGAATATCGCAAAATTATTTATGAATATTTAACGCCCAAAATATGCGACTTGTTTTTCTAGTATAATTAAGTTGATTTCATGTTTTATGTTACAGCTTAAACTGCATATATAGCCGGGGATGATGAAATGATTCAGATGGCCTAGTATTAGGGGTGGCAATTTTTTACACAACATAACAGCTTGACACGAATTTGATACAAAAAAATTAAGTTTGAATCAATTCATTTTGGGTTTAAGTCTAACATGATCGACACGAATAAGAATCCCAAGAAAATGGGTAGGGTAGGATTGGATTTCGGATTACACGAACAACTCAAAATTTGATTTTAGATCACACAACAATTGGAACCCACTTGAACCAACTTGATTCAACTCAAATTAAACAAATAAAATTTAAATTTTTTAGGAGTAAAAATATAAAATAGCAAATAAAACTCAAATTTTTGAACTTTAGCAATATCAAAATTGCTACTTTGGTATTTTTTGATCTTATTTATTTTCGCAAACATATAGGATGGATTATTTTAATTTTATACTATTCCTAATGGTTATTTTTGGGTATCCTAGCGGACATGAAAATTATTCTGCAAAAAGTTGATAAAATACTACTTTGTCTACTGAACTTAGGCCTTATGCATTACAAGATTTTACGTATATAAATAGATAATAATTCTTCTATTGAGGGGTTATAAAATAAAATTCAAAAGACTCAAGCAAATTTTTTTGATAAATTATGTGTTCAATTAAAATACTTGTTTACTTATTTGCTTGATGGTATATTTTTATTGATTTATGTGCATGATGCTTAATTGAATCAATATAAAGTAAAACAATAATGTCATTTTAAGAAGTTAAGAGAGACAATTTGTTTGATACAAAAGATACAAAAATTAAAGAGAGTAGGTAAATAAAACTTGAAAAAGTATGCTATTTTAAAAATAAGTTACTTTGTGCTTTCAATATTTTTATAATGCTGATAGATACTACAAAATGAAATGAACGAAAAGTCCTAAAATCAATATATTATGTGGTTCAATTAAATTGCTCTTGTGAATTTATGATGAGAATTTCTTTACTCCTATTTTAATTTATTAATAATTATGAATAGATTAAATTAAAAAATTAAAACACCAAAAAATTTCTAAAAATTAAAACAATTATTTTAAATCAGGTTGGCAAATTATTTTAAATCAAGTTGGCAGATTAGATTAGGTGTATTTGAGTTGGCGAGTTGGCCTAATAAAAACCAAGTCGATCTGACCCTAACATGATATGATTCAAGTGGAGCTAAGGTTGAGCATTTTCAGGTTTTCATCAAGTTGGGTTGGACTCAGTTTAAAAAAATTAATATTATACCCTTATTTCATTCCAACTCGAAGGTCTTTTTAAAAAATAAATTGTGAAAAAAATTATAAAAATACTGTGTAATGGGGGAGTGTTACAAATTTATAGTAAGTTGCACTGACCAAGTGCAACTTGCAACAGTACCTAAATAATTTTTCAAGTACTGTTGAAAGTTGCACTCACCAAGTGCAACTTTCAATAGTAAGTAATTTTTTTTTTCTTTCTCAACCTTGATTTTCAACGGAGGCTATAGTTTTTTAATGGTTGGATTGAAAAGGAGAGGAGAGAAATATTTTTATTTTTCAAAACTTGCCAACTTCTTTCCACCTTTGATTCTTCTTCGTTTCAGCTCTAAATTAAAAACTAAAACCATGGTTGAATTCCTTTCAGCTCAAGGATCACAACATACTAAATGTGAACCAAATCAATAGTAATTTCGCCAAAAACATTTAAGGTGATGAACCAAGGCAACAGATGTGGTAGGTTGCTCACTTCTGACGATGGAAATGGTGAAAGGTTAGGTGTGTTTCGACAAGCTCAATGAGAGAAATGCATTGGTACGTTCAATTGCTAGTTTTGACAGCCGACAACAGAGTGATAATTGAGGCGAAAAGAAGGTGGCAGCACTAGGGTTTTAGTTAAGGTTCTTGTCCAATTCACTAGCTAGGAGGTGACGGACATTGAAATTGGTTGAGGGGTTTTAACAGGCTCAGCGAGGTGCACCTTTTGGTGTAGACGGTTTGCACACCGACTATGGCAATGGCTCCAATAGTAGCTTGGACAATTTGCTCCAAATTTAATTTTGGACGCGACTGGACTAAATTCGGGATGTGATTTGGACTCCAGCTAAATTTAATTTGGTAAATTTCAATTTTTTCAGATTATTAGCCCTAATTTGATATGATTTAGTTATATTATGATGAAATTAGATGCATAAATTAATGTTATTCTCAAGTTGATACAATTTTCATTGAAAGTTATTAAATTGGATTGATATAGATACAGAAGGTGAAGAAAAGAATATTGAACCTAATGCAGATCAACCAATGAATTTATGAGTATATTGATTATAGCCTATTGAGTTATTGATGTGAATATACATGTAGGTTTGGAAAATATTAAGTGTGATTTATGATGCTTTGGTAACAAGTCAAACTGTTAATGGATGTTACTTGTGATAATTAAATATTTGATTTTTAAAAGACATATTTGTTGTAATTTAGAGAACAAGTGGTATTGATTTGAGTAGCATCTTGGATGGAAGCATGTGTCCCCGATTGGGGCACTACATAATTAATTCAAAATAAGAAAATATTGTTAAATAGTTAAAAATATTTAATATATTAATTAGTTAAAAATAATTATATTAATTAATTAGAAAAGTTATTAAATACCTTATTAATTTTAAATAAAAAATTATTTTAAACATTCTTTCAAAAGAAACATTAGTTTAGTAGCAATAAAAATGCATTAAAAATGACCTTAAATATATTTAACTCATATTAGAAATGAAATTGTAATTTTTATTATAATTAGTAATATAAATTCATAAATTGCAAATAACTTTCACAAATTGCAAATAATTACTGAAGGCATGCTCCTTTAGTTTATTAATTATCACTTCACTCATTGGCAATAATTGATAAACTAATGGTCATAATGATTAAAGATGCACTCACCGAGTGCATCTTTTGTGCAAATTTACATCATCCTAAATTAGAGCTAATGTAAAAATTAAAAATAATTTTATATTAATTATTTAACTATTTTAGAATATTTAATATAATAAAAAATTAAATTCATATTTTTGTTTGCAAATATTTTAGGATGGATATCAAAGATATATATGGTCCACATGATCCTAGTGTCTTATACATGCACAATGGCCATCAATCAGAGGGTGTATTAGCTGGAAATATAGATGATACTTTAGTTGTTAGACGAGTTAGAAGATTTTCGAGAATTGTAGGATGCGAAGCTCTACACCCTCGTGTATTACCTTTATTAAATGAGACGAGAATCTATGGTGTGTACAGTTGTAGAAATATTGAAATTGATGTTCATGTAATTACGGCTCTGGTTGAGAGGTGGTGCTCAGAGACTTAAACATTTCATTTACGTGTGGGAGAGGCTACAATTACATTGCAAGATATAGTAGTTATTTGGGCATTACTAATAGAAGGTATTGCTATTACAGGTAGAGACCATGTTCATAACCTTACACAGTGGCAGGAATATTATCATCGTTATCTCGGATTCATTCCAGAAGAGTGAGACCTTAGGGGATCACAACTTCATCTTACTACACTTACGAACCACATCCAGAATAGTAGATTTATGGATCATAGTACAGTTTTGGAGGTTCAACAATACGCATGTGTCTGTGCATTGATACTTCCTTGAGGTCCTATGTGCCCAAGCTCATCAGGTTCTGCAGTATCACTAGTTTACTTACAACATATTAGGCGAATATATGAAGTCTGTAACTTTAGTTTGGGTAGTGCAGTTTTATCATTCATGTATTGTGAGTTTTGTGCTGCTTCACGTAGAGGAAAATCAAATATTTGTTGAGCAATGTAGTTGTTACAAGTGAAGTAGTATTATTTATAATTATATTAATTCTTGTAATTAGATATGTGTTTTGAAAAATTGTTAATAGTAGATTTGGGCATGGTCATGCATTACAACATTGACGCCTAAAAGACTAAATTCTTGTGTTGATGACAATGAAGCACCTATAGTAGTTGATGGACTTCCAATTCCTCCGTATGGTACTCGGTAAGATAATATATGTTATAGTTTATTAACATTTTCATGCAATTGATTTGTGCGTATATGGATAATATGACTTTTATTAATATTACTTGAATAGATTTTTAGGTGGTGGCATTATAATTCTTTCACGCAAACAACAAGTCACTCTGTACAAATCATAAGAGATATGCTTAATAGAATATTGGCAAATGAGGTTAAAAATTTTATAATATAATAGTTTTTACTTTAAATCTTCTGATAAGCTATCTATTTATATAAATATAGCTCAATTATTTTATATGCAATTTATATGGCAACCATATGACATGGTCCAAGACATGCAAACCTTGCAAGTCCAGTGTGCCCAGAGACTTTGGACAACAGCGTGTCCATTAATCAACTTTGCTATAATTAAGATGCATCATCCAAAATGAGTTCTAAGGAAACTTGGGATGCAATAGCATATTCCTCCACCACTGACTGAGAGAAGTTTGATATTACATAACATATCATGTAGAGGTCATCCTAGGAAAGATTGGTCTGTTTATCACATAGATTATATTTCTCATTGAGCTAACATAGAGCAGCTTGTTGTGTATGGACCTCCTATTGTCGGATCAACCACTATGGAAAATGGATACATGTTATGGTATGATCGAATTACATATTGAATCATAGGACTATCAGAACATACAAATGAGGTACCATCCAAAGAATCTACGCGCTTGGCAAGATGTGGTATGTATATAAAGCAATCATGTTCATCCTTTAGTGATTTAAATGATATTTAACATTATGTTGTCCATTTTATTATCTACAGATAGATCAAATGCACAATTTGATGATCAGTTGTGATTCTGTTGCCGATGATGCCGATGTTGTCTCATTTTTTTAGATGAGGAATAATCATAGATTAATTGCTGAGAATGTTTATTATTTGGCATCTAGACAATGATTTCCAATCCAAGTCCCTCAACAGCAAAAATTCAATGATAGTAGACATACTAGAAGGAGGAGATACAACATTAGATCCAATAACACAACTGATGATGATAGCATTCATAAGGTACTGGCAATGATTCATTAGCTCAAGATACTCATTATTTTAGGTTAGGTGATGGTAGTGAAGTGGGAGGTCCTTTTAATATGCAGGATAACTTGTATGTTGACTGCTATGTACCTCAACAACCAAGTGTAGATAAGTCAACACCTATACCACCTTTGTGTCGGCTACCCATCAATCAGTATCTGGACTAGTGGATACTAATCGTAGTCTAGGATAAGGATCAATGGAGTATGATTATTCAGCACCACCATGCCACTCATTTTATTTTTTGCCACTACCTTTTCCAAGTATTATGGAGTATCCTGATCAGCATGAAGCTGGTCCAAGCTATCATTAGTCACATGATGTTTCACATGATGAAAGAGATTGACAACCAAGAAGACAATGACAATGATGAGGTTATGGCACTATAGGACATTATTAGGGCTACCTTGTAGAATCTTGTGTAACAATATCATTTGTTCATAAAATACAAATTGTAAATTTATATTTCGATGCTTTGAATCAAGATCATGACTGCAAATATTAGGTCCACATAAGAAGTAACAATGAAGACAAAAATAATTTACAATGAACGTGCACAACAATAAGTAACAAAGAAGACACACAAAAATTACAAAGACAACATACAAAAATTATAGATATTTTGCTTGCAACTTACTAAACATAAAAAAGCTAGGGATTCAGTCTTTCAAGGGCTTGTTGTGCATTCTCAACTTTTTCAAGGTAACGTGCTTGTTGTCATGCTCTTGCTAGAAGCCAATCCATTTCATTTTGAATTCGAGTGGTATGATCTCTACCTACAATACATCACTCCCGACGTGCAGGATTGTGGACTAGCTCAAAGTTAGGATCATCCCAATAATCGTTTGACCATAATGGTTTGAATCTTCCTTTATAAGTTGCAATGTAATGTTCCACCTTATAATATTCCTTCACAAATGATGCACAGTTAACCCCAAATGTTCAAATACTTGCATAGCATGTGAGCAAGAAATTTTATATTTAGCCTATTTCCCACATGAGCACTCTCATGTCCAAAGCTTCACAATGTGAGTATGATTCCCACATGATGTGTCTATTGTAGTAATGATTAAAGCTGATTGTTGAGCATAATCAACCTTTTGCACAAAGTGATTAACAGAATGGTGGTGCCATTTTGTGTAAATGTTAAAAGCATAATCTGCCCATAATTGATCATTTTACCTTATGCTACAGGGATTAGTGATCCAACAAAAAAAATATTTCATGCAACGATCAAATGTTGTTGGAATAATAGTTGTAATTGGTAGTCAATGAGCACCTTTTAACACACCCGTTTATATATTCGAACATGTTTGTGGTCAAAATGCCAAAACGCCATCCTCCATCATGAGATAATGTCCATTAGTTCTTGTCTATCTGCTCCAAGTAAAAGTAAGCATGCTCATTAATACTCTTTATATCTTCCATGCTTTTTTCAAATTTTCTAATTTAAATTACAACACCAACTTTCCAACGCATGTCCTTCAATTGAACATTCTTAAAATATTTATTGAGATTAGAACACATATGCCTCAAACAAAATCGATGTACTGCATGAGGGGGTGTGAAATCAGGTATGCTCTCTACAACAGTCAAAATGCCACAATGACGATTAGAAAGTAAAAAATAGCCATCTGCTCCTCTAATAATGTGTTTCGCCAATATCTAAAGAAACCATCTCCAAGACATCAAAGTTTCCTCATCTACTATGGCGAAAGCTATAGGCATAACATTCTGATTAGCTTCCATGGCTACAACAACAATAATTTAATGTTTATACTTTGTGTATAGATGAGTTCCATCTACACTGATAAGTTTGCAACAATGTTGGAACCCTTCTATACATGGTTGAAATGCCCAAAAGACATATTTCAACATCTTTTATCCCAATATGCCTATCTCAAGATGACTCCATTCAATAATTATTCCTAAATTCCACTTCTAGAGAACTCCAAAATATTTTGGTAATTTTCTTACCGAAGTCTCCCAAGTCCCATAAAGTTTCTCCCTTGCACATTTCATGCTCCATACCTTAGCATAAGAGATTTCATAATTGTACTTATTTTTTACCATCATTTTCACACTTGCAACTTCATAACCTAGATTAACTCAAATAGTGTCCAATAGGTCCAAAGCAATCATATTTCTGCTTAAATTTTGATAATCCATTGAAACTTCATCCATAAGGTATGTGTGATGGCCTCTATACTTGGTAATTCTCCACAATCCCTTTTTCTCTTTAAATATTCCCCTTCATACTCCACAAACAAGAAGGTTGTTCTTTGCTATTATATTTGCACACTACTTTCCATAACTTTGGTGTGCTCTCAAGAACACGATATTCTTGTCTTGCCACTCGCACGGAATAATCTTTCATAGAAGTGATAAGATGCTTCTTACTCTTAAATACCATTCCCACGTGAAGTGCTCCTTTACTTGAGTCATAAAACTCAGTCAAACCATGGGTTGGAATATCCATACAATTTGCTTGTGTAAATATATCATTATCATCTATTGCAAAGAAGAATAGATAAACGGGATACAAACTTGGTTGCATAGTTGTGGATGTCATTCTTCTCCTCTCATGTGATTGTTGTTGGGAAGATGTTTCCTCGCCATGTGAAGGCAGTAGCTCTTCCATTGTATTGATATCTACCTTATCATCATCACTACCATTAAAATCATCACTATCACTTTCAGCTAGTTTTGAATCCCTCAACTCTTCATCTCGAAGACTATCTACTTGTGGCTTTGGTTCACCATCATGAATGAAATGTGTTAGTTTATCTTGCTCTCCTTTAAGAACTTGATGAGAGGTAGAAGGGCCTTCACCAAAATCATGAATCCCAACATTTGCAAACCCTTGTGTAACCAGAAGAACATTTACTTCTAATTGAGTTTGGTATTGTTAAACCCATCCAAAATCTTGGTAAAAGATAGATTGACCTTCGGGTTGCATTAAAAGCCCCATGTAAGACCCCCTTTCAAAAGTATTTTGAACACCAATCTGGCATATTGCTTTTGTCTCAATATATAATTCCACACTATCAAGTTGGCACTGTGGCCCAAACAACATAGATAAACCATTATCATTTTGTATTTCCACAAGTGTAGATATCCTGTACTATTTATCCAAATAGAAATTTGCTTGAATTTTTAGTTCATAGCTGCTGCTATCAATGGCTGTTGCTCCATAGATTTTGTAGCACAAATTAGAATATGTTATTTCACGAGATACTCTAATGATACTACATGCATGACGGTCATAATTCATAAGCAAGAATCTCTAGTAATTTTTCCGCCAAAATATATTAGAACAACAATGGTACTCGAGGTTGACATACCTTCCACAAATACACACATAATTTATATTAATTAATTAATCTAATTAATAACTATCATAAAATTTAATAAAATATTAAGATTTACATTATTCAATATTTCTACAGAACAAAAGTTAATTAACGGACTAAAATCTTTTTACCTTTCTGTATTATACAAAATAGGTAGTTTATTCCCTTGTGATAAAAAAAAATTGGGGTGAAACGTCCCCTTATATTTTTAAAATTTGGATCAATGCCCCCTTCTGCCTATTTGAGTTGAATTTTATACTGAAAGGCAAAAATACTCTCAATATATAATTACTTTATATCCATATTTTTTTCTTTTTCTTTTATTTAATCTAAATTAAATAATTTTATATTTATACAATACATAAAATATTTATATAAATTAACTACTATCTAATATTTATAAAATTATATATACATACATATGTATATATTTATGAAATATATAACATATTTATATAAATTAAATACTATTTAATATTTATACAATTATATATACATACATATATCTAAAATTATCAAAACTAAATAATTTAATATTTATGAAATACATAACATATTTATGTATATTAAATAATTATTATTATTTATAAAATTATATATACATACACATATATAAAATTAAATACATATAAAAAAATTATATAAATACATATATGTATATAAAATTATTTATAACATATCTATATATAATATATTTTTTTATTTTATTTAATCTAAAATTAAATAATTTGTTTATTTAATATATAACATACATATATAAATTAAATACTATTTAATTTTTGTAAATTATATACACACACATGTACACACACACACATATAATTATCAAAACTAAATAATTTCATATTTATAAAATATATAGCATATTTATATAAGTCAACGGTTGATATATCAAGGGTATAATAGTCATTTTATATGTAAAAAAATCACAATCGCTCTCATTTTTGGGTGCATGTACTTCACTTATAGTCTTAGGGGGGTTTTTACCTATTTTTAAAAACATAAGGGGATATTTTAACCTCTTTTTTTTTTTTCACAAGGGGGAAAACCACCAAATGATTTTTTCAAGGGGGCTAAAATCACATTTTCCCATTAATTAACACTACATATAATAGTGAACAAAAATATTATTAGAAAAAATAAAAAAAATCAACCCATAGAAATTATACACTAACCTAAATATTTGTGGAAAAGAAAATTGAATCAAATTGTTCAATTCCTTCCAAATTTGCGTTATACACAAAATGCAAACACAATACATAAATAAATTCTATATTCACTAAACTATAAAATTTTAATTGACACAAAGAAACAATAACTATAAGTGGGACTACTTTCTTCTCTCTTTTTCCTTCCCATTTTCTTTCTTTCCTTCATTTCTTTTTACTTCTACTTATAAGAAGTGTTGGGCTAATTACAGCCTTCACTTGTCAATACTACAAATTTACGTGAAGGTTGTCTTCACTTGTCAAAGGTTGCAAAGTCATGTAAAGGCTGATTTGCAGCCTTCATGTGAATTTTCCACCTGCTGCAATTAGGCTACAAATTGGGTGCTGATGAAAGTTGCACTCAGTGAATACAATTTATTATAAATTTATAATATTCTCCTAATACACGGTACTTTTATAATTATTTTTCATAATTTTATTTTAAAATAACCCAACTCGAACCCATCCAGTTCATACAAATTGCCACCCCTACTATGCAATCTTCACGACTGAATATGTATTAATTATCAATTAATTACCAACTCTTACAAGCCAAGTTTTTATATTTGTAATATTGTACATATAGTCAAAAAAATCCACTCGTCATTTCATTTCTGATTCAGGCCAGGTATTTAAGTTGTTCATTGCGCGCATGATCGATGAGGCAGTTGAAGAAATTAAAATTAATAAAGAAGCAATTAATTAGTTGCCGCCGCATAGAGAGTAAAAGGACAAACTAACGAAAACAAATAGTCTCTGACAAAAAGGGTATCTATGTCAGCACCCCGCCGCTGAGCCGCCGGTTGATTCCATAAACATTTCAAAGTAGACTGCCAAATGTTGTTTGCCAATACAATTTGTACGTAGCATATATCTAGGAGTTTTGTCTGCCTGTCTGTCTGTCTGTCTGTCAGGCAAACCTCTCGGCTCCCTCGTGCAGTTGATGAATCCCAGGCAATTTCTATTCCAAATATAAACATAATACTCATGATCAATCTATCACACGCAGTACACAAATTAAATTAAGGTTTTGTGGAAAATGGAGAGGTTAGGGTCCGAAAGAAGACGAGTACGTTTGGTACTGGTCCCCTTCCCTTTCCAGGGCCACATAACACCAATGTTTCAGTTGGGAGCTATTCTTCACTCCAGGGGCGGCTTCTCAATCACCATTGCGCATTCAGAGCTCAACCCTCCAAATCCTTCCAACTACCCTCAATTCACTTTCTTACCCTTATCCGATAATTTAGCTGGCTCTGATACTTGTTTCTACAACATGTTGAACGTAATTTCAGATATGAACACAAGTTGCAGAGTAGCATTTCAAGACAGCCTAGTCCAAATGCAGGATGAGGTAGCATGTATAATCTATGATAGCCTCATGCACTTTGTTGTTGATGTTGCTGCTAATCTCAGGCTTCCCACCATCGTCTTACGCACCACCAATGCTGCCTATATCCATTCATCTCATGCTATGTTGCAACTTCTTGCACAAAAACTAGTTCCCTTGCCAGGTAATTAACATATTAATATAATATATGACCTAGCTACTTGTCTAAGTCCTACAAAATAATTAATTCTAGCATGCATAACTCTTGTCATTTCTTTTACTTAGAGAGGGTGTTTCACTTAAGCTGTTTGTTTTAAAATTTTATAACTACGCTCGTACATTTTATTAGATATTATTAGAACTTCTAAGTTAATAAATTTTATTTTAAAAATAAATAATTTATTGAACTATTTGGATAAAATAAAATATTTGAACTTATAAAATATTAGCAATAACACTTTTATAGTTGGTATGGTTAAACTAAGATATATTTGTTAAAATTTTAAATTATTAAGTTAGGAATTAATCCAGTAGTTTTTTAAAGAATTTTATAAGATAAGATTCTGATTTTTTATTTTCTTTATTTGCACACACATTTCTAGGGTTTATTATGGTTTGAGCTCTAAACTTCACATTTACACACATGAATGTAATATCATTGGTCCAATTAACCATTTGGCAAATCCTAACTAATTCTTATTTTGAGGGTTAATAGTTTTATTTTTTTTTTCTTTTTAAACTCACAAAATATTCTTTAACATCTTACATATAAGATACCATGAGTAGTTTGTAAACCCATTCAAACACCATTGTATATCTATTTCTATATGTGCATTGATTAATGAATCCTGCAGAGTCTCAACTCCTGGATCCAGTACCAAGTGTTGATCCTCTCAGGTTTAAGGATCTACCACTTCCAGCTACAATAGATATCCCAGAAGTCATACAAGATTTCACACGAAATTATGTGGATATAAGATCATCCGTGGCAGTCATCTGGAACTCTGTGGATATGCTCGAGCATGCACACTTGCAGCAACTGCAGCAACGTCACAAAGTCCCTTTCTTCCCAATGGGCCCTTTCCACAAACTGATTCCATCAATATCATTGCCAACTAGTTTGATGGAGGAGGACACCAACTGCTTATCATGGCTAGACAAACGAGCTCCTAAGTCCGTCATTTATGTTAGCTTAGGCAGCCTGGCAACTATAGACAAAAAGGAGCTCATTGAAATGGCATGGGGACTTGCCAACAGTGATCAACCATTCTTATGGGTAATCCGGCCCTCTTCGTTGAATGATGATTCAGAATCATCATCATCATCATGTATCGAGTGGTTGCCGGAAGATTTCAAAGAAATAACTCGAGAAAGAGGTTGCATAGTGAAGTGGGCCCCTCAGAACACGGTGTTAGCTCATGGTGCAGTGGGTGGGTTCTTGAGCCATTGTGGGTGGAATTCGAGTTTGGAGAGCTTGTGCGAGGGAGTTCCCATGATATGCAGACCGTGTTTCTCGGACCAACCAGTGAATTCGAGGTACCTGACCCATGTGTGGAAAGTAGGACTTGAGTTGGAGAATGTGGAGAGGAGGAGCATTGAGAGAGCGGTCAGGAAGCTGATGGTTGGTAAAGAAGGCAAAGGAATCAGACAGAGAGCACTTGGCATGAAACAACAACTGGAGCATTGCGTAAGTACTAGTGGAGGTTCTTCGTATAAGTCACTCCACGACTTGGTGGATTTTATCATCTCACTATCGCCCTTGGAAAAATGACATGGACACAATGCATTGTGACCACTGTCATTCAGATCAAGTGTAATTTTATACATGATATCTTACATACTTCGTATATTAATTCAAAAACTTACTGCTTGTTCGTTTATATATTAAAATTCATTTGTATTCATTTTTGCTATTTGGAAATGAATTCGATAACTTATCATTATTTTCATCAAAATTTCCGTCCATTTTCATCTTAAAACACATTTCTCAATAACTTATGTATCTTCTTACAATAATCTATATATATTCTGTCTCTAGTTTACTATTACTATCTCTCTCTATCTACAATTTATTAATTACCCTGCAAAATCATTACTTTTTCGACAAACTATTCAAATACAAACTCATTTTCAATACATTTTCTCTAATTAATTTTTTTCAAAATTTAAAAATATTAAAAATGAAAATGAAAATATAATCAAAGAAGCTCTTAAACTCCCATACATGATACCTTACACGCTTCTTATATTGAAAAACTTAAATTCTAGAAGAATTATTATAGGAATAACTTCAACTTGTTACCATCAGGACTTGGGCTAGCTAGCTATGTCCAGAAATGCATTTTGACTGGACTAAACAGATCAATCGAATTATTCGAAATTATTTTGACTGTCATTCGTCAGATCAAGTTTCAAATACGCGATATCCGATCTTGCATACTCCTTCTAATATATTTAATTAAATTTTAGAAGAAACATACCATTGGCATAAATTCAACTTTTTATCATCAGGATTTAGACGAGTTATGTTCAGAAATGCATTGTGACGACTAACCTGAACAAATAAATCAAATTATTTAACATTCAATTTGTGATTCATTTGTAGACTGTAAAAGCTCGTTTGAACTCGCGTGGTTCATTAAAAATCACAAACCAAGCTTAGACATTTTTTTTCCTTTCAATAAATATTGAAACTCAAGCCAAGCTCGATTCATCTGTAGAAAAAGGACAAAGGCTCTATTTGGTACTGTTTTGGTGATTTTTGAAAAATATTTTAAGAGTATGTTTAGCTAGAGAGTTAAAATTTAAGCAATATGTCAACTGTTTGTTTTTGTTAATTTTAAGAAAACATAGGAAATAAAACTGTTCAAAAATATTTTGGAGGTGATAAATTTTACAATAAATACTAAATTAGTTACTTTTTTGTTGAGTTTGTAAGATGGAATTATATTTTCAAATTTAATAAACTAATATATATATATATATATAGTTGGATGACTGGTTTATGTGTGTGTGTGTGTGTATATATATTTGTGATTGATGTATGATTGTAGTGAAATGATGTGTAATTAATTTTATTGCAAATTAATTTTTAAATATTTTTGGGGGAGACAAAATTTACTGTAAATATTAGATTAATATATACTGCAGATTAATTAATAAATTATTAAATATAATATTTGATTGTTACTACCTAATATGTTATTAATCTAGTAGTAATAGGATAATTAGCAAAATTAATAAATTAATTTTAAATTGAATTTTTTGTGAGATATTTCATAATTATTTTCAATTTTTTTCCAAATAAGATTATAAAAAAAATTATAAATGAAAAAAAGCTATAAATTAATAAGATAATAAATTAATTTTTTTTCTTGCAATTCCTCTTCTAAGTATTGATTTCACCATAGTGAGAACATTTTGTGTCCTTTCTTGTAAGTTTTTTTTTTCACTCCCCTGAGGGGTTTTAATGGTTGTTAGTCCTTAGAAGAACTTTTCACTTTTTCCCTCTCTTACGCTTGTGGATCTCAAATTGGGAAGAGCTCGCAATCAGTAAATGCTTGTCTTTCTTGATGAGCCTCTATGGTCATCAACACATTGACTAACTAATTGATAGTGGCATCCATTTTGCTCATGTTAAAGTTCTCGACAAATGAGTCAAACAAGCTTGGAAGTAATTGCAAGATCAAATTTGTGCAAGTTTATTATCCATGACCACATTAAGTTTACCAAGCTTCTCAATAAGCCTAATCATCTTGAGGCCATGTTCATGGACACTGAAACTTTCAACAAATTTAACTTGAAAAGGTTCATTGGACGTAGCGAAGCTTCATGCCTCCATTACACAACATACAAATCTTGTAGGTATATATAAATTTTTAACAATCATGTCATTAACATACACTTCCATGGAGTGGTTGATTTTTGAATTGAACATTTGGTTGACCACCCTTTGATATATTGCTCCTGTATTTTTAAGACCGAATGGCATCATTAGGAAGTAATAAACATTGTTGTGCGAGATGAAAAAAGTTTTATCTCTATCTTCTAGTGCCATGGAAATTCGATACTATCTTTGGAACACATCCATCATATTTATAGGCACTCCTACTGTTGAATCGACCAAGAGGTTGATCCTTGATAAGGGGTTGGGATCTTCTGGGCAAGCCTTGTTGAGGTCAGTGAAGTCATTGCACATACATCCCTTGTTTCCTAAAATGGTGATAAGAACTGCCATACAAAGCCGATCGGTAAACTATATTTTGACTATGTATCCTGCATCTAGTAGTTAGGTCTTTCTCTATTATTTTGTTTCTTGCATTGCAGAAGACCTTTTTCTTTCATTTAATTAGCCTAAATGATAGGTCAACATTAGTTGGTGCACTATGATGCTGAGGTCAATCCCCTAGAGGCTAAAGGCTATCCATGCAAAGACATCCTTGTTTTTGCGCAGGAAATCTATCCGCTAGCCTTTCCCACTGATAGAAGCTAGGTGCCAATTCTCGTGAATTTTTTTTCAAGTTTCTTAGTTCAAGCTCTATATATTTATGATAATCTACAAGTCGAAGATAAGTATCTTCTAATCCTCTTTTGGTATGGGTATGGAGTTCTAAGACATCTAGAAAGGGTATATTTAGGTGTGCTATTTATGCTCTGGGTTATTATGTGATCAGTTGAGTTAATAATAAGAGCGCATAACATTACAAGGCCTCATCCTTGTCGCAAGACATCTAGCCTTCTCTAGCTAGCATAGGAAACTTTATTTGCTGGTGAAAGGTAGATATGATAAAATGAAAGCTATTAGTGGCACCGACCCAAACAATGATATTGTATGGTAGGATTGTGTTTATGAAGACATATTATATCATCCATGATCTTTTGAATTGCTTTGGCCTATGGACATAGGCAGTGTAATATATCTTATTAGGAAAAAAGTATTGCCTCAAAATCGATCATCGAAATGTTAACCATTGAGAGTTGAAACTCACCAAAGTCCATCCTCAGAAGAGTGGCATTTGAAATGAATTTATGGAACTAGTTATGTCTACCAAGACTCTCTTGACTGTGTAGTTGGCCACTTCGTGATAATGACCAGGGGGACTTATTGTACTATTACAATGTCTAATGTTAATCCAGTAGACTTTCTCTAAGGAAAAGATATTGCAGTAGGGATGTTTGGTATGTACTGGAGTTGTCTTTGGGAGCAATCCTATTAGTAGGTTAGCTTTCTTGATAACTGCTTTCTGCCAATCTTTGAGTCTTTTTCTATACGTCCTCCAAGTACTGTGGAGATGCTATAGCCTAAGAGGCTTGAGTTTTGGATGGAAGGGTTTGGTTTTTCCATTTGTACGCTTGTTAGGCTAATGTTCAACAAGTTACGGGTTCTGTTCACTCAGACGACACCAAAATGATGCGTATAAAATATGGAGGTTTGGTTAGGAGAGGATTTCGATGAAACTAATGTTGTTGGAAAGGTCAAAACTTAGCTTTACAATAAGTGCAGTGGTCAAACCCAAAACCACAAAAGCCTAATTAGTCTTATCGAGGTGTCCCTTGACTAAAATCCTTTGATGTTTAAGTCAGTAAACTAGATAGGGAAAAAAATAGTTAATTTAGCTGGTGCATAATGTATAATGAAGAGTTTACCCCCACCAAGCAAATTCTCTTGCTTTTTATAGGATTATTATCTTGAAATTCCTACTTTGGCCTTTATTCTGCCAATTTTCCCTTCTTTAAAGAGGGGCACTATGGTCCATTTCCCCGTGTTAGTCCATGGGGTCCTCGTCACCTTTCACACTAGGACTACCTCTTGTAGCATATTAGCTTTTGTACAATCCTTAGGAAGTGATAGTCCTTTTTGTGTCGAAGAGTGGTTGCAAGAGTTCAAGATGGCCCAACATTAAATAAGGCCACCTAGCTTGAGGTCGGAGGACCTTTGCCCATAAAGTCAGAGTGAGACTTGTTCCCCTACTAGGATGCCAAAGAGGATAGCAAGGCAATGAGGTAGGACTCCTCCCGTATCAATTATTATTTTATTGATCATTATAAATGATAAATAAATTATTATTATTATTATTTGCTAGATAATGATGATATTTTATAGGACAAAAAACTAATTGTTTACTCATTTCAGATCTTTGGATTTTATGTGAATTTCTATATTTATGCTAGATTTCATACCTTTTTTCTATTTCTCATTACTTTTAATTTTTTTAGATAGATAAAATAATATTATTATGTGAGATGGAAGAGTTATGAAGTTAATTTTTAATTTAAAATATTGATCAATTAAAATATCTTTTCATTGTTACATTGTTACCAGCTATAATGATGGTAATGAAATACTAATGGAATGGCAATAATTTCTTTTTTTATATCAAAATTGATTAATTACTAACAACAAATTAAAATCCAATTTATATATTCTTATGTTAGTTGCTTAATAAATTTAGTGAATTTTTAGTTTTAATTAATTCTTTGATAATAAACTATTGTAATTATTATTTCAAAAAATAGTTATAAATTACAAAAAAGAAAGAAAAAAGAAATATATATTATAATGCCACTACTACAATAGTAATATATGGAGACAAATTTTTTTGCCTCTAAATGCCTAAAAATTGCCTCTAATATGTATGGAGGCAATTTGGTATAAAAGCCTCCATAGCCGTGGCCCTAAAAAATATAGAGCCAATTATACCGATTACCTCCATATGAAACTAATGGAGGCATTTTTTCTCCATTTAGGGGCTATTATTAAAGCCTCCATTTCTTATTTTTGAAGGCTTTAAATAAAAAAAAAAGCCTCCAAATCCTATATAAAAAAAGACACTTATCAATCAAGTGCCTCGAAAGGAAAAACATAGATATGCATTCAACCATACCCTACAAAAATTACAACATATTTCTAATAACCATACAATTGTAACTTTTATCAACCAATACAACCCAATAGTCAAAATATCTCTAGAAGAATTCCATCAACATTTATTTCAACTCACAATATCCATTTTCAAAGAATGATCATACAATTTATCTACATTTAGTAAAGAATACACATCTTGACTCTTTGCTAAGTAAAACCAAAATTCTCTCCAAAGTAATACCCTATGCCTAATACTAGATTTGCAACCCTTTTATTCAATCAATCCAAGTAGAAATCTAACAAATTTAGGAAAAGGAAAGCTATCTTCCAAACCCCATTAGTCTACTATCTCCATCTTGTCATTTTATGGAGTAGAATAAACATATTATCATGTCAAAAGCTACTAGCCATGAGCAACGCCACCATAGACAAGGAAAACAGAGGAAAAACTTAATATTTGTTATGTTTAAGATGATTCATATAGCATCCAATAATAAAGACAAAGGCCCAAGACCTAGTATGTGTTCTTTTCATTCATTACTACCTCTTATAATGGAAAAATTGGAATGGGAAAGTAACTCTAGCAAGACCCAAGTCAAAATACAAATACTATATTAGATTTCTGCTCTTGGAAATAATGGAGAGAAGGAGAGGAATTCTAATTGAATTTTAGCATCAATTACCTATTGATGACCTTTTGCTCTTCTATATTTCTTCCTTCTCTTTTTCTTGAAAATGATCATTTTTTCATCTAATGCCTTCAAGCAAAAGAAATAAGAGCAATTAAAATTATAAGAAATAAGTCAGTTGAAATAGCAAGTCCTAGCTAAGCTAAGTTGAAACAACTAACTAATTAATATGCAATATGATAAGTATTAAGAACTAAAAATATGGTAATGTCTTTATGAACAAAGCATCAATATGCTAATTAATTAGTAAAAAGATTAAGGAGTTTGATTTTACACTGTAGCAAAAGGAGTCATTATTTTGGGATGGGGGATTTTATATTTTGGAAGAAATAACATTTGAGATCAAATTCAATTGCAAAACAAGGCAGAAAAGTCCAACGCCAATGAACTGGAAAACCTAGACAACCAAACATAATGTTCATACAGTAACAAGCATGACTAGCACTTCCAAAATTTAAGATCATGTTAACACTCAAGAGGAAAGTAGATATATTCCCTCTTATGTAAACCATGTCATATCTTGTAGTTGCAAGACTAGTGATAGATCACATTCTACCCATTAATATGGTTAAAACAGGGACAATAAACTTACTCCAACCAAAACATGCTTGCCTATGGGATCTATAGCTAGAAGGATACTTATGTATAAACACCATCGACAACCAGATCAAAAGCTATCAACCAAAATGCTAATAATCAACAAGAATGATGAACACAATTGTTAAGGAGTGATAGATATGAAAATTTCAGCAGAAGACAGGGATCTTCTAGTTGTTCTTGTTCCCTCAACTAAATGCTAAATGCTAAATGGCATATTCCAAGTTTGTACCCTTGTTTACAAACGTGGTTCCATGTGATTTATGCTATTGCATACAACTTTCTCCAAAATATCATGTCTGAAAGATCCATAAACATTAAATAGTATACTAAGCTCACTTCTTCACATCAATGCATAAGTTTTACAATGAATTCATAATTATCATTTTATCATCAACTCAATTTACAATTTGCACAAACCAGAAGATAAAATTTCATTACCACATTTCCTCCCCTCATCTCATCATGAACGCGACACATTTTCCATAGAAAAGCACAAATTAATATCAGTTAATTTGGATAAGCTAACTATATTACCTACTTACCATAAAAATTTTCCAAAAACTTTTGTGTGTGGCATAAACTTCACTAAGAGCCTTAAAGGAACCAAGAATTGTGCTCCTTTTCAATTACCTACATATCAAACATGATTTTTTTCATTCTACATGGAGAAAAAAAATTTAATTACAATCAAATCCTTTTCTAATGACTATTGTTAAAACAAATTTACCTTAGTTGATGGCTATGCAATTGTTGACCCAACTAATTCTTTAATCATTGAGAAATAACCACGAGGCCTTATCAAAAATTCTTGTTCATTGATGGCTATCTCAACATAAACTTCCCAAAAGTCTAGTCCTAATTTGAATCCCGCAACCTCTTTATTAGGATCCTTACTAATTACTCTACCTTGTGCCACAACTTCTTCTAGAGTCTTGAAATTCATCAAATCAACACGCATTACCTGAGCACACTTCACATAGTCAAAATGTATATAGCTAAAACTACAAGAAAGAATAATATAAAAAGATTAACCATTAACATATGCTTGAAGCTATACTATCTACATCGATGTTAACCTTGAGCCTTTTGCTTTCAAGTTTTTTGTTTCTTTTTAGTAATTTTCTCTACAACTAACATATAGAAAACATATTACTTATAAGATTTGGAAAGAGACTAAAAGATAGAGTAATAATTTTAAGTAAATATTAGTTAACAAGAAAAAAAACCAAATCACGGTTCTTAAGTTGGGTTGATGATGAAGGTTGAATTGAATGTGGTTGTGAACATATTCCTTGCATAGTTGAGATGCCCGAATCCTATATATAGACATAAGAGAAGAAGAAGAAATAAGACAAATTTGGAGTAATGAAATAAAAAGTGGTAAAGAAAGAATATAGTACCAAAATAGTAGTTTGTACAAGTTGATATGTCAAGTCAAGAGGCTGTATCAGTAGTTTGGAGTGGAATGCTTGCATGTTTCTAATTGTTGACTGCATAACTTGCATTTGTGCAGTCATTTCTTCAATGCTTTGTTGTATACCATGTAACTATATGCATATATAACATGTATACCAAATGTTTTATCAAGAAAAAAAGGAACATTCATTAGCAAAAACACTTATAAAGAATACATTAACCTGTATGGTATTAGTGGTATTAACTCATACACTTTGCATTTTTTCCATAGCCATCTTCATTGATTGCATTTGCATTACCATCTCATCAATTATCTTTTTCATGCTTAACACTTGTTCTTTCACGGCATGTATACGCTCATTAGAAGATCTAATAGCCTGCTTCACCATTCTTTTATACTCCATTTGAGTTGGTTGTGGCCCAAAAACATCAGAAGGCGATGTACCAAGCCCAAATGTATGCACATGTCCATAATAATCTTCTCCTAAGACTTGGGATAAAGAGTCATTTCGAGAAACAACAGACTGCAAAGGTTTTGAATGATTAAGTTCTATGGTAGACAATTGGACCTTGAAACAAAAATAAAGTATGGCATTACAAGTGGAAGTCAAAAAATTATACCTCAAATTGAAAAATCCGCAACCTTAATAATATAGTAAGAACATACCATTACTTTAGCAAATCTTAGGTCAATAGGTTGTTGGTTTTTCTTTGTGTCTATTAAACGGAATATTTCAGCACGTGATGGAACTAATCCACCTCTCTTTATCATCTATATATATGGAAAAAATATTGTCAAGTACACAAAATATTCGCATGTTAGTGAACTTTAACTTATATAATCGACAACCTGATTAACATGTATTCATGCAAAACTCTTTCTTCCAGCTGTACGACTCATTTTGAGGTTTGACCGATTAGCTCTGCTAATCATGCTGCGTTTCTGTAAAAATATAAAATGATGTAATTTAATAACAAATGTATAAATAATTCTAACTAATTCTAGAAATAGTCCAAATATTAGCAGTTTTAATATATAACAAGTTACCTTTCCTTTCTTAGAATCCCAATATTGATTGATGACCAACCATTAATCTTCATGACTAGGTAAGTTAGCTATTCGCTCACTAAAACTTAAATTCGGATCATAATAAGCAGCTTTTAATCTAGACTTTTATAATCCTTTTACTTTTTGCCAATGGACTTGAAGATGTGCCTAACATTAAAATTTTTCTGCACTAAAAAATGAAAAAAAGAACACTATAAATCCACTTAGAATAATTAAAAACTGTATTTTTAAGAGAAAAAATGTATCATACCTCAACTTCCAATCACATAAGTTGTTTGAGATCCAACAGAATAGCTCTTCAATCACAAAATATTAAGGGAGCTAATTGATTGTTTCGAGCAAATACTCCCAAATATGTCTCAAGTTCAATAGAATTATCTCCAATTGGTTGATCCCATTCATTGCTTTCAATACTTATTGGCTCACCGGCTCTCCTCCATGTCTTCAACCTTAAGGTTGGCCCTCGAGTTCTTGATGCACAGGTAGGACCTATATGCAAAAGAATAAAGTGATTACCTATAAATAAAACAACAAATATTACATTGAAAAATATATAATGATAAAGATTTTACCAAATGAAGATTTGTCAGGGCAAGCTTCTGGTTGAGGCAGTGTCGAATTGGGGTCAACTGTACTTGTTTGTTTCTTATCTATGCCACTAGTCATCTGTTGTACAAGCCATTCTAGCACCAATATACTATGTACCATGATTTTTAATGTATTATCCTGCATTAATCCATAAATATAATTAGAAACTAAAAAAAATAGAGAAATAAAAATGCATGCATCATTAATCCATAAATATAATTAGAAATTATAAGGAGAAATAGAAATAAAAATGCAAACATCATTAATCTATAACTATAATTAGAAACTAAAAGGAGAAAGAGATGAAAAATGCATGCATCCACAAAAAAAGAGAATGAAATCAAAACCTTTGAGAAAGTACACACATGAAGATTTAATCACATTTACAACTAATTCTATCTTGCATTATCTTCATTATCTAGCTCAAAATGATCAGTTTTTCCCACAAAGCAATATCACTAGTTGCTTCATGCCCAAGAATGTCATAGAAACCTCTTAATAGCGCTTTATTAACGACATGCCATCTTGCATCAACAGGATCTTGTACATAAAATACTTACTCGGCATGAGAAGCAAGCACAAAAGGATCATCGAAAAGTTGTTCGCCCATATGAAACAATCGAGAGAAGTTGACAAGCGTGAATCCATGCTCATCTTCCTATTTTCCCTTATCAATATCTACCCAATCACATCTAAAGAATACAATTTTATAATTTTCATAATAATCCAACTCCACAATGTCAGTCAAAACACCATAATCTGTAACTACTCCTTTAATAGGATTCTTGTCCTTAGAGGATGAATAACTTAATGTTCTAGCATTCACCATGACTCCACTGGCTTGTGTTCTTCTATTTAGCTCATAGATTTTTGTGTGAAATTTGACATCATTCATAACAAATCCCTTGAGCCTTTTAGCCATATCTTTGGGTCTTCAAGCCAACCATCTTAACTCTTCATTCATTGATCCATTGCTTGCTTGCTCTAACTTCTCAAACTAACCATGAAAAAAAGCCTAATCATTTTACACTCGCATTAAATATATTACAAGAATTTTAATTTTTCACTTCATTCTTGAACCAAGTATGAAAAGTTTGTTGGTGAATCTAGTCGATCTCCATTTTCTACGCATGTGGCCTTTGTATTCTAACTATATTATGATACTCCCTATAACTTATTTTAGTATAATTAGAAAAAATAAAATAGGTGCATATATTCGACTTAAAATAAAACTAACTTACTCAAGAAAAGGCCAAACAATGTAGGAATTAAACATCACATATCTATGTGCTTGCATCCATGTTATTTGATCAAGAACAAATAACTCTATCTTTCCAAGATAATGTCCAACTGGTGAGAAAATAGAAGTTTGATTTTCATTAAAGCTTTCATTTAAAATATGGTCCCTATTCAGAGAGAGTGAGCAAAAGTTTTTCTTTAGCCAAATATCCTTTTGCAATTGAACCTTCTAGATGACTTCTATTGCGCACATAACTCCTTAAATTGCCTAAGTACCTAAATTTATAGAAAGCATTTAAATTTAGTTAAATAACACTTTTATTTGAATAAAAATATAATATAGAAAATTCTTCAATTAACAAGTACCTTTCAATTGGATACATCCAATGATAATACACTGGTCCTGCTATCCTTGCCTCCTCAACCAAATGTAGGACCAAGTGAACCATAATATTGAAGAAAGATGGTGGAAAGCATTTTTCAAGTTCACAAAGTGTCATTATAGTTTGGGAATCGATTCTTTCGAACTCAAGTACATCAAAAACCTTGGAACACAACTCCTTGAAGATGCTACATAAATCAATCAATATAGATCTCGCATTCTTAGGCAATGTTTTTCTAAGAGCTACTGGCAATAACTGTTGCATAAATACATAGAAATCATGGCTTTTCATCCCTTGAAGCTTGTGATCTGTCATATTCACATAATGTGAAATGTTTGATGCATATCCGTCAGGAAGCTTTATAGTTTTGAGAACCCTACAAAATATTTTTTTCTACCACAATGACATTGTATAGTGTGATAAGGGTATCTGTTTCCTATAGGTTTGATGTTGTAGTGGATGAAGTCTTTTCCTTATCCCTATACCTTGCAAATCAAGTCTAGCCTTTATAAACTATCCATTGATTTTCCTTTAATTTGCATTATAGTCCCAACAAGGCTGTCACAAATATTCTTTTCAATGTGCGTCAAATCAAGATTATGATGCAACAAAAGATGTTCCTAATATGACAAATTAAAGAAAATACTCCTCTTTTTCCACCCTCCATTTGAACTTGTACATAATGAATAATTAAGCCTACTTCTCTTATTCCTAAGATGAGCGCTTTTTCCAAATTTATTTTCAATACCCCGTAGTTGATTCCATGAGTCAGATCCACTTAATAGCAGAGACGGGACATCTGTTTCTACTGTTCCATCAAAACATCTTGAATTTTTACGTTACTTATGATTCATTGGCAAATATCAACAATGCCCGATATAACAAAAAATTTTACTATGCTTCAACCAATATGACCGTGTCCACATTTTACAATAAGGACATGCCACTTGTCCCTTGGTTTTCAACCCAGACAAATTTCCATATGCTAGAAAGTCATTGATAGTCCACAATAATACAACCCTCATTTGAAAAGTTTGATTACCTAAGGCATCAAAGGTTTGAACACCAATTTCCCATAATTCCTTCAACTCTTCTATTAATAGTTGTAGATATACATCAATGTTATTCCTAGGTGAAAAGGGGCCCTCAATAAGTAAAGACATAATCATAAAATGTTTTTTCAAGCATAATGATGGAGGCAAGTTGTAAGGCACAAGAAGAATAGGCTAAGAACTATGTGTAGTATTGTTTGTCTTGAAAGGGTTGAAGCCATCAGCTACAAGCCCAAGCTTAATGTTACATGAATCATCACCAAAAAAATTGGATATTTCTGATCTAAAGTTTTCCAAGTGGGAGAATTTGTTGGATGTCTTAACTTCCCATCTTTAGATCGACCCTTATCATGCTATCTCATGTTTAAGGCTATCTCTGATGCCATGTATAACCTTTGTAACCTTGGTGCTAATGGAAAATGCAATAGAACCTTAGCAAGAATTTTGTGACTAGTCCCCTGTGTAGCATTATCACTTGCATAAGTTCCATCAATATGGCTCTACTTTCTTCCACCTAGATGCACCACATATCTTGCAAGTTGATTCATTAGCAGACTTTTTCCAAAAAAGCATGAAATCCTTTGGACAAGCATGTATCTTATTATAGTGAAGACCTAAATCTTTGATTAACTTCTTAGTCTCATAGAAAGTACTAGGTAATGTTTCACCCCCAGGCAACATTTGCTTCAACAACTTGAGAAGCATAGTAAAAGAGTTATTGCGCCACTTCCCAAGGCATTTTATGTGAAATAATTTCACAATAAAGAAAAGCCTACTAAACTTCTTACATCCTGGGTATAAGTCCTTTTTTGCATCCTTGAGAAGTTCATAAAACTTTTCAGCTTCAAAATTTGGCCCTTCCATAACCTCAGTTTCTTCATCACTAATTTCATAATCTAAACTTACAGTGCCACAAACTGTCTCAAGTAAATCATACATATCATTCTGGTCATCTATATCAGAAGTATCAACATCATTCGACATAAAAGATGAAGATGACGATGATGTTGCCTCCCCATGTAAAGTCCAGTGGATATAATTTTTGAGAAAACCCTCACATAATAAATGTTCACAAATTTCACTCCATGTTCTCCAATTGCTATTAGCATACTGCTTACATGGACATAAAACCTTTCCATTTTTCCCTATATTACAAAATGCATAATCAAGAAACTTCAAAACACCATCCTCATAAGCAGGAGTATTCCTAATAAATTCACAAAAATAAATATCATATATTAATGGCATACATATGCTAAATTAAAAATAGCTTCATAGAATCTATAACAAATTAACAATCATCACAAATGAAATAATAACAAAATTAATAGAACATAAAGCATTCAATGACTCCAACCAATTGGTGGCAGTTTCATGCATCCAACAGTAAGTTCACTAGTGCAATGCAACAGAATATTGTATCAAAAAATGCATCATATGAAAAATTAAACTTCAATTTTTATTATACTTTACCTAAGTGGAGCAATTAGCTCCTACCTGGAGCTTGTTTCCATCTATGTCAATGATCAAAGCTGGTGAAAGTGAAGAAGAGTGAAACATGGGGATAGATTGGTAGTCTTCATTTTGAAGCCAAGAACAGTAAAATAGTTGTTTAATGATAATATTTGGTTAGTATATTTTTACTCTATTTGTTTCTCCAGTTATGTTATTTTTCCCTCTCATCTCTATTTTTCATTAATTTAGTCATGGTTCATGTCTATTATTTCATTTTTTTTCTAATTATATGCATTATCCTCATCAATAATGGAATTTTAAAGAAGAAGTTGGCAAGAATACTATCCATGCATTTGCCTCTTCAAATCTCTAGAGTGGACCCTAAAATTAGAGCTCTCATTTGACCAGACACAGAGTTTTGATGATAGTTGAAAGATTGAAAGTTGTATATACTTCATGTTATTTCTTTAAAAGTAGTGAGTGATAGTTAGTAGCATCGAAATTATTATTTTAATTGAGTGTACTTTGGGAAACAAAATTTTCATATTACAAAATGGAGTCTTAATGGATCAAGTATATGTGTGATCTAGCTATAATCAAATTAGGAGAACACGGGTTTGTTGGACTGGCTGGCTGCAAAACTCATTTACAGAAGTGAATATTTACAACTGCTGGGTGCAAAAATAGTGTCTATTGGATTGAAATAGCTTGAGGCAAAAATGGATGAACGAGAAATGAAGAGATCTTCTTAGCCCGGGTATCAAAATTCCACTTTCAAATCTTTCAGAGTTTATAATGACCATTTTTAGTTCAAATAGAAGAAAAGGAAAGAGAGAAATAGCAACTATAAATTTGGAAAGAAGTTCATAGCTTAGCTTTGAATTACCTGGTTTGATCTTGAACTTTAGAATATTAGATTGCCTCCTTAATACAAATTTGATGGGACGACTAGTAGATTGTCTGTGCCAGTCAGTTGCTAAAATCAATTGCAGATAGTTTTGCACAAAATTTAAACACCAGATTCCATGTGAACAATATATAAATTTAATATTAGTTGTATGTATAAAATGAAATAAGAGATAGAAACACAAAATGGAAACAAAGAATTCAAATCGGAGTTTATCATCCAAATATTGGATTCTCGTTTGATTTGCGACATGGTATTACATAATTATACTTCTTTCTTCATTTGCTTCTATTTCCTTTTTTAAAATTTTTTTGTCGTAAATAAAAGATATAATGACAATTTAGCATATAATCTCAAATGCCAATCAATCCATTTCATTGTTGTGATGGACAATTAATCGTGTACAAATTTTGGGCCGAAACAGGCTCCTACATAATTTTGCTCCAGTCAATCACCATAATCATCAATATTAAACAAACTATAATGCATTACTGAGGGCCTCATCTCGTATACCAAAAATTTTAAGCATAGATGAGCTTGTTAGCTCACTAGTCAAGTTTAATTTGATTCAAACAAAGTAGTTTCAGGACTACATAATTGATTGGCAACAAATCATGTCAGCCAAAAAGTTGAAATAAATCAGAATGGTGCAACAAATAATTTGTACCATAAAATACTTTGGGGATTCAACAACAAAGCCAAAAACCATTCAGAATAGTGTCACAAGTTTGACATTCTAAATTTGAAATTTATAGTTACTAATCAATGATCAAAATCAATATAAGCAGACATGAGGAGAAATAATCTAAAATCATAGATTTAATTGGTTGGTCAAAAGGAGTGAAAAGCATTTAATAGCAACTAAGAATATGGGAAGATACTTGCTAATTAAAATAATAATAATATTATTATTATTGCTACCTGAGTTTAGTAACTGCAACAAGCGGTTCTCGTTATTAAATTGCACACTTTTGGGCTGTCTATAGTCTTACAAGAATTGACTGAACCTTTGAGTGAGGAAAATGCTTATTTTCATTGTTTCTGGTAACTACATAGTTACTTTTTCAAAGAAGGTAGCAAATGTCCTTCTCCCATTACAAAAAGGTATACACTAACAAATCTTTCGCACACCCAATATTAATTAACAAAAACTCTTAGAGATAGCATCATAGGTGGAAAATAATATGGAAAATAATAAACCACCTAACTTAAAAAGCATACAAAATTTATTATGATTGTTTATGTATAACTAAGAGGATTAGCAGGTAAGGAACATCTATTATTGTTTCATGCCTTTAATTTCAGTACAATACCACAAAGAATTAATTGTTATAATTAATTCCATGTGCCACATACACAACACTATTTAAAAGAATTAAGTACCACAGTCTACTTTAAACTTTAATTCTCTAATGCTGAAGTTTTCAGAATTGACAACCACAATTTAATATCTTAATCCTGGTCATGATCCATCATTATTATGATAATAACTTAGATTTATTTTCTAATCTAAATTTTTAGGTAGCTACAAACTTTTCCCACAAAAGAATCCCATAAAAGTTTTCGAGCTTAGCTAGCTTCTGAAATTCTGATGTAACACCTCATCAACTTATTATTCTTTTTTTTTTCTCACTTTCAAGCTATAGTCATGGTTGGTGAAGACAAATTCTGAGAGAACTACTAGTAGCTTAAACCAGAAGAAGCCAGCTGCTTAGATTTATTCGGAATTTTATGTTGAATAATTTAGAGAAAAGGGATTTTTTTCCCTAGACAACTGAAAGTAAATAGAGGATCTGTACCCTCCTTGTAAAGGAAACAGTAGAAAGTAGCCTTCATTAGTTATAATGTCAACAACAAACCAAAGTAAACAATCAAGCAAAAAATTATGATTACTAAAATATAGTGGAAAAAACTTTGTTGCTTACTACTAGATACCTAACACATATAATTTTTGAATTTATGGCTTGCAAGAAAACCTGATTAATCCCTCCTTTATGACTGATATATCACACTAATTATGAGGATGGATATAAGATTGCATAAGAAGATAGATTTGATTACATATCTTTGTGTTCCCATAATCCCCTGTTCATTATTCTTAAGGTGCATTTCCCATGTAATGAAATTAGCATATCAGTTTGATTGGTATTGGATGAACAACACAATAACTGCAATTGCTAATGAGATAGCAGATATGAAAACAAGCTTGTCATCTACCTTTTACCTTTGATGTTAATGTGTGCTCAAGATTTCTGATGGACTCCAATACATGATCATGATGCTCAGAGTCAATATGGCTAAGAAAGAACTGCAAACCTTAAGCAAAGCTTTTAAAAAGTAGAGTATCTTAAGGGTCTGTCATCCTTCTCCCATTACATAAGGGTACACACTCAACAAGTAATTAAAGCTAAAATGTTGAAGCTCAGACAAGCATTTTTGATCCTTACGGCTTATTTAATGTTATCAGATTACAGGCAATATTCAAGTCACTTAGTGTCTACATTCTATAATGAAATTTTACGTCATTACAATATCTTATGTGGTATAATTTAATACAAACCAGAGTAAGCTGTCAAATGCAAAGGGCATAGAGGTCCAAAACTCTTGTAGTGGGAATTCAAAATGAGTGCATTCAACCTTACAGATGATTACTATAATGAAAAGTTAATGAGAGCTAAAAAGGAAG
Organism: Jacaranda copaia; assembly: GCA_014898725.1. Classification (NCBI taxonomy): domain Eukaryota; kingdom Viridiplantae; phylum Streptophyta; class Magnoliopsida; order Lamiales; family Bignoniaceae; genus Jacaranda; species Jacaranda copaia. The sequence continues at coordinate 849,254 of JACGDI010005369.1, forward strand.
ATCTTGTCCCAGAATGAGTGCATTCAACCTTATTAATCTGTCGAGACATGAGAATGCAGTGGTTCATACAATAATATAATAATACAAAGAATTAATCAAGCTTCTCATGCCAAGTTTCTCAATAGCCTGACAGAGTACTCAGCAAAAAAATTCTAACTTGACGAATGTAGAGAGATTGAAAGAAAGAGAAACCAAAAATCAAAAAACAAATACCTAGAATGTAAATCACTAAGATTCACCTCATTATTTCACTTAAAGAAGCCAATTTTTGGTCTCCTCTATCACTTACACAGATTGAAGTAGTAAATCCCTAGTTTGCGATTTTATTGGATTCTGCAACAGCGGACTTGTTCAGCAACCAATTTTGAATGATTTCCCACGAAAATCATGACAAATATTCAAAACTGAAGATGAAAGTGTAATGAATTAATAGATTTTCGAAGCGATTTGCAGTAAATGAGCTTTTTCTAGAAGGAAGTGAGTTGGTGTTTCAACTGGGCTGAGGTTTGAAGGTGAGCACTGATCCAGATACTTTTTAATTTGAATTACCTTTTATAAAAATATGGAATTAATTAATTAATTTTAATTAACTATTAATAGATAAAATAAAGATTTATTACACGATGGACCATCACAATTTTTGTTTTTAGTCTTCCGGGCTATTTGAGTTGGCCCTCTCTATCATTATGGGCTATTCTTAGATGGGCCTTTGTAGATAGGCCTTCAAAACCAAATCAATACATCTACAGACAGTAATTTTTGAATAGCCCACTTAAATTATCATTAGAGGCTATTTTTAAGTATGCCTCTATATATATGACTCTATATGTGTGCTTTTGTTGTAGTGTGCTCAAGTTACTAAGCATAATGTTGTAGTTATTTTGAAAGATATATACGCATCACACTTAATTTACTTATATAGAGTTGGGATCTAATTGCTCTAATGAAACTAAATTTATATAAGTTACTTTTGTAAAATTTTCATTTAGATAAACAACTAACTCATTATTTTATTTATTTTTTAATTTTTAACTAATTTTATTAGGTTTTATATTATGTGGAATTATTTCTCCTCTACAATTATTTTTGGCTTTCTTGAATTGACAAAATCTATATTGCTATATATAGTACAATAACATTTGGTCATAATTGCACAACTTTGACTAAATTTTTAATTTTTAATTAAATTAAAAAAAAAACCTTATCAGTAGTTGGTTATTCATTTGTTTTTCAAAAAAATTTAATATTTATTTAGATAAGTAACGACTTTGCTGAAATTTAAATGTAATCTATTTTTTAATTAAAACTAAGATATTTATTATCTATTAAGATAAATTATTAACAATTAGTAAAAAAATTCTTTAATAATTAGATTTTTAGAATTTCAATGTTTAACCCACCTCATTGTCATTTCTAAATTTTTGAAGTGCAATAAAAAATTGAATAATCTCGAATAGTTATGTATATATAATTCAACTCAATTCCATCAATATTCATGCAATAATATTCATCAATACATTCGATAGAGATAATGTACTAGAATAAAAATTATATGTCAATGACTATGATGTTGCCCTTGTCAAACTCAGATTGGAAAAATACCCAATCGCAAACATCAGAAACGAGATATAATTTGAAACTAACAATCACTCATGACCAGGTTATAGTTGATCTAAATAATTTGTGCATCACATTTAATTTACTTATAAAAAGTTGAGACCTAATTTTTTCTAATTGACCAACCGCCCCGCTCATCCTAAATGATTTAATTTTTTTAAATAAATTTTTATAAGTTATTTTTATAATTTTCTTTAATGCAAAATGATGATTAATATTTTCTTTGTTTTTAAATTTTAACTAATTTTTTAGATATTAAAATATACGATGTTATGTGTTGAATTATAATGATATTTTATGAAATGAAAAGTTGATCAGGTACCCGATGGACCCAATCTTTTAACTTTGCATGACTTTTAATGTCTATTCTAAATTTTACATTTTTCATTTTATTTTTCCTCTAGAATTATTTTTTCTACTCTTAGATAGATAAAATATAATCATTAATATGCAAGACGAAATAGTAAAAAATTATGTTTTAATAGCAAAATGACTAATCTAAATATACTTTTGTTGTTACTAGCTCCATCGTTAACTATAATGATGGTGGTGGAATATATATACAGCAATGAATATTATTTTTCATTTCAAAATTGATTAGTTTGATCAGTTACATTAATAAATTAAAGTTCAATTAGTAATATTGTCAAATGAACTATTATATAATTAAGTAACAAATTTGGCGAAATTTAATTGACAAATTAATTATGCTTAACATTTGAATAAGTAGTTATAAATGATAGATTATTATGAAATTAAATAAACATATTGAAAAATTAGGAAATACTCATAAGTTGACTATAACTGGTTTGAAAAATACCTACATCACACTTAACTTTCTCGCTTATAAAAGACTTGGGACCTAATTGTATTTTGAACTAAAAAGTTTTTTCAAGTTATCTATTAGAAAAATGAAGCATGAAGCATGTAACTAGTTTGTTTTTAAATTAGGGTCTTGTACATTAATCGGGTCTGATTTTGTTAATAAACAGTTGAATTAGAGTTGTTTGTAGGAATGATAAAACTTGATCCATCCGAACTCAATCTATTGAGGCTAATTTGGGCCGGGAAGCTGCTTAATGGGATATCTGGATTGAGTATAAGCCATAAGGCCATGCCATGTTTGCCAAAACCAAAATTCAATGAGTTTGGGATGAAGTCTGAGTTTTAACCTAAGGGTTTTAATGAGTACGCAAATCAACATGGAACAGCTGTATATAAAATCACAATAGATAGATAGAGAGTCATAGAGCGAGCGAGCGAGCTAGCTGGCTCCGAATTGCAATGGATTCTCCTCTGCAAAGGTAATTTAACTCTCGCCTGATGTTCTTAATTCACTTTTTTAGATCAAGATTTAGGAAGAGATAGAATAGAATTACATTATATATTTGCAAAGAAATTTGACAAAAAAAAACTAGCAACAAGATAATTTATTAGCTAGCAACCAATTAAATATCTGAGGCTATTCATTTTAGCATCGAGCTAGCGATCTAATTTCAGAAGAGTAATATTGCTGAGTTGAGTTCATTTAGCAATAGAAATTTCCGGTGGCCTTATTTGTTAACAATTAATGCAAAAATACCTTATGGTTTTCTTATGGAATTCTATTGCAGCCAGGAATTATACTTTTCTGCCATTGAAACGTGACGGGCCATTTGTCTGACGAGAATAGCATTAATAAAGTTGGTTATCCCACAATCGTGAAAAAAAAAATAAATATAGAGAATATAGTCTTGATTGTTAGAAATAAAGATTTAATTAAATATTCTACCATCAAACCCACACACACATATATAGCAAAGTTACTTTGTTTTGCGTAGTAATTAATTTCACAGTCATATAGTCATGCTTTCAATGTAATGTGATTGAGTTTGTCCCCTTTGATTCTCTTCCTTCGATGGTCAAATCACAAAATTGAAACCACCACTACACTCCTCTTCACGAGCCCTTTAAAACCCACTCCCTGTTCATGAGTTTTTGTTGCCAAAAACCAACAACCTATCACCTCTAAAACTCACTGCCGTGGAGCTCACTTTTTTGGCATTCGGTCGGGTGGTTTAGGGAGTTTTTGGTGTCGTTGAGCTTGTTACAAGGTGAGGAAGACAATGGTTGGCTTAATTCTCTATTTTTCGATCGCCGGGATGTGTGGTTTGGAAGAAGGGAGGTTGGGTATGCATTTGGAAATTAGGGAAAATGAGGGGCCTCCTTTTATATTTTTGAGTTCTGAGTAATCACAATTTAGCCTCAGATTTATCTCATTTTACAAATCCAACCCCTCAATTTTCTGAGTGCCTCACATTGGCCCCTGTGCAAGTTTTAATTTTTACAATTAAGTTCTTATTTGATTAAATTTCAGTCCCTAAAGTTCCAACAGCACAGTAAAGCTCCAATCAATTTAAGAACAATTTGTTAAGATCCATTGTGATTTTGTTTTTCCTATTATTATTTTTAGAATCTTAGCATTTTAATTAAATTTGTTAATTTCAAAATCTAACAAAAATTTTGTATCCCCGGGTTGGGGTGCTATAGTTATGATATGTTTTCCAGCCTAAGTTGGGAATAAATTATAGTTTGTCAAATAAGATAATCATATCGAGCAAACAATTAAAGTTGAATATCAAGTTATTTAAAATACATAAACAAATACTAAATAAGATATACAATAACTCACTATTTACCCCAATTACGCGTATTATGTCTAATTTAAACATACCAAGCAAATGAATTTTTATATGATCAAACATTAAACATTAATTGCATTTGTTCCTTTATTCATCGCATTACTTTGACCTCTCGTTTTTGTACATGCACACATACATACATATAACAAAGACAAAACAAGAGCTGCCATGTTATTAATTAGTGTTTGAAGATTCCTCCTCCTCGTCCACCTCCTCTTCATATATATATGAATGGGCCAAATGATCAATTTATTTTCTTGATATGACCCCACGCGCGCGCGCGTGTATATATATAAAAATGGTAGCATCTCTACATTACTGACGATGAATAAGGATGGTTGGATTCAACAAATTCAATCATAAAATTAATACTTGTTTTCAGCTTCATTAATAAGTCCATTCTTGCGGTAGTTGCGTCTCCTGATCATCCTTACTAATGTTTGCCGGCCGCACTTGGAATTGCCCCTTTGATCTGCTCCATTCCTCTGCAGACATTGTGTACCGTACGTACCTTAAATTGTTGGCATTGTCTACAAAATACATTACACACACACACACACATATGTATTAGTGTGTTCATCTATTACAATTGTTGGTTGTATATCAGCAGTTTTTTTTTTTTTAAGTGAATGAGGACGTACTAATACACCCGTTAATGGCACGGTAACGTCATATTCAAACTTAATAAAACAAAAATATTCACGGTCAAATTTAATTAATATTTGTTGAACTAATTAATTTAAATTCAATTAATTAAATGGTTACTTAGTTATCGTGGCATCACATATATAATGCATGTACTTAAAGTTTTATTATATATAAATTTTAAAACATTAATAAATATTTATATAACAAATTCAAAGAGTAAGGTGAATTAGATAGAAAAGAAATAATATAATACAACTGAAAAAATTGAGATAGAATTGTTGAAAGATGCGCGAGATAAATAAACATTTTTGGTATTTTTTTGACTTTACTACCAAAAATTAAATTAAGATTAACTATATAGAATTAAACAATTAAATTAAATATACACTATTTACATTTAGTATTTATCTTTTGTTTAGCATATATAGCAAATAATTGAAGTAATAAATTAAATAAAATTTAGTCAATAAATTAATAAAAAAAAACACATCAAGTAACTACTCTAACAATATTCTCACATTTTTTACAAATAGTATAAGTTTTTACTAGTCTATTTATAATTTTACCATAAAAGGACCAAATTACCCTTAGTCTTTTCATGTATTTCCAATTCAATTTAAATTACATTTTATTAATATTTTACTTTATTTTATTTTTTTTCTCATTTTTTGTTTTTTCTTATTTCTCTAATTAAACCTGGCAGATAATCACCCAAACCCATGAATACCTAAAAAAATGCGGTAATAAATCTCATTTTCTTTACCCAATAAAATGCAAGTAATCTTACCCGCCATCTAATTACCCACCATTTTTTGGACCAATCTGTGGATACCCATGAATAACCCGTGAATAATTATTTATATTTTATTTTAATTTTTCTCTAATTTTTGCAACTATTTTGGAGAGTGTAATGCTTTTTTTGGTTAATGATATCAACAATATTCAAGTGGTGTTCAAACTTTTAGTTCAAAAAGTTTTTTGACATATAATAAAATTTAAATTTAAACTTCAAAATGTAGCATAGCTTAAATTTAATATATGTTTAAATATTTAAGTTGTAGTTTCAAAACTAAAACATTTGACATGCTTTAAAATATTTGTTCAATATAATATTTGAAATTTGTAGCCTCTTTTATTAATTTTGTTTAGGTAATATTTAAATAATATTATATAAATTAAAAAAGAAATATTAATTTTTCTTTAAATATAAAAAAAATAAAAATTTTCTACAGGTACCCGTCGGTTATCTATTATCCATAGTTATAGATAATAGATCCACTATCTCGTACCCAATAAAAAATAAATAATCTTACTCTTGGGTAAATTTACTCAATCCATTTTTACCCGCTCACCCACGGGTACTTATTTGCCAGGTCTATCTGTAATGATATCATTAGTGGCAAAAGAAGTGTGACTCACAATATTTTTTGTTATTTTAATGAAATCATTAAATTGAACTAACAAACAATTAATTAGAAAGTATGGAAATAATATCATCAAAATAGGATAAATATTAATTTGTAATTTTAGTTAGATGTAATTGAAAAAAAAAAAAAAGAAGGTCTCAAAGTGTTATATTTAGCACTCAATCAATTGAAGAGATTTATGTTCTCAAACATGGAAAGTTTACTTATATAAATCTTTAGATCGCATGCATAATCTTAATAAGTACTCTAATTATGCAAAACTATGTACCTTGGGGACAAGAGTGATTGGGAGATCCACCCCTTAATAGTTGGGCTGCAGATGCAGAATCTGAAAACCTGCTAAAATGGAGCTCAAGGGCCTGTAAAACTCTTGTAGGTATCAGAACCGTCGAACAACCTGCAACATAACACCCAAAATATTGTTAATAAATATATATATATATATATATTAGTAATTTCAGAATTTCTATTCTTAGTCCATGATTTATTAATAATTTTCTTATTATAATATGATTGATTATTCTTAATTATCTCTCAAGATGAAAAATATAATAAAGTAATTGTTGACATTGCATTGAGAGAAGGCAACAACTCTTTATCACAAGGAACATTCTAAAGGTGAAAAGGGCCTTCTAATATGGTCCACTATTAATTGCCTTATGTTTTGGTCCCATCGGCCATCGGCCATCACCCATCACCCATGTTAAACCGAATCCACAATACAGCGGGATTCCACCGGCCGACGGGATTCTAGTTTAAGCTTATTGGCTCATGATGATGCATATTGTATATTCCTGATTCCTCCACTTATATACAAAATTAAAATAGATAATATATATATATATTATATATATATATATATATATTCTTTCAATAATTATGAAATCTTACTTATCAATATCGTAGTAGCAGCAATTAATAATAGCGGTAGCAATAACGATAAAATTTAAATCGATATATCAGAAAGTACCTCTATATGCATAATTGGCTTTGGAGAAACAAAACAATAAATTAAGTTTTGGCGTCAAAAACTCCAAAGGATTAGTTCATTAGCTTTACAAAATGGATGTGAGGTTAGCTGTGCGTCAAAATTGAAGGTCAACTTGACCAAAGTATAGAAAGATTTAAGAACCGAAAAAATAAATTAAGAAAAGTGGCGGGCAAAAATTGCCTATTTAAGAAATATAAAAAGAAAAAGCCAATTTGACAAAAGTATAAAAAGATTAGTCATTTCAGAATATAGTATGAGGTTATACTATCAAATTTATTGAATCTTTAGTGTGTGTATGTATATATAAATGAAAAATACTAATAGAGCATACATATGTCGCAATGTAAATAGCTTAAAGTAATTCGTAAAGTCACTTTTCAATTAGTTCATGAAGTTGCCAAGGAGTAATTTCAAAATCTTCGAAGAGAAAAACTTAGGCTTTGTTTGGTTATATTTCCCCAAAACAACATTATTTTGGAAAAATATAACCAAACATATTTTCATTTTTCTTTTCAATTAAACATTCTTCATCATATATATATAATTATATATATCTATTATATATATATTTTTATTATTTTAACATTAAAAAAATAACCCCATTTCATTTTTACCACAAAAATCTAACAAAAAAGCATTGATTTGACTACTACAGTAAAAAATGTCTCCTCCAAAATATAAACAAATATATCAAAAAATAATTTTCACATTTTCTAATAATTCATTCTCCCAAAACACATAATAAACACATAATAAAATCAGACAAAAAACATAACCAAACATTCCCTTGAGCTTTCAAAACAATTAGAAAAAGACAGATCATCCACACACACCTAATTATAATTCATGGGCTAAAGTCTCGCAGAACATGAGATTGTGAGGATTACGTCCAGTCGTAAATAGTAGTAGTGGTACCTGGTATCTTTTTCAGCTCAACCGGGTCTTTAGCTGCACGAGGCAAGAAGACTCCGGTCCCAGAAGACCCATTTCTTGATCCGGATCCACCAAGAAAGATCGCCCGCATACCAGACCCGGCCTGCCCCTTCCCCCCCTGGGCCTGCCCAATTCTCCAGTCTCTCCCTCCTCTGTATCGCACATAATGTTGCTCTCTTTTCTCAAGCTGTTTCAGCTGAGCTGACTCAATTCCCTTAACTCTTCTTCCTCGCGAAACGGGGACTTCCTTGTTAACTGGAGGTTGATTCTTCAACTGATAAACCTAAGAAATTATGCCAAATTTACCACTGAATCTCCTTAATTTAATTTAAAAAAGAAAAAAAGGAGTTATTGGTTCACATGTATATTTACATATATATATATATACCTGAAGGGGTCCGCGAGGCGTAGGATCCATATTGTCGGAAACTGGGTACTGGTTCGAGTGTAATCCATATTTGAGATTCTTAATGGCCGAAGAATCCACACAATTCTCGTGGTTCTCCCCCGACATAGAGTTGGTAATGACTTGGTTCCATTCTTCTTCTTGTTCTTGTTCTTGTTCTTGATGCATGCACTCAGCCATCTGACGAGTCAACTCAGCAATGAAATCTCCATCGTCGCTTTCGGAGGAGCCCAACTCGGAACTCACAGGCGTGCTAAAACCCGACGAAAACGAGTCACAAGTACTGGACAACTGGTTCCAACTCCAGCTTGACATGATACTCCTATTCTGATTCTGCTTAGTTCCCACCACCATATTCGTACGGCTTTTGAATAAATCCGCATAAAGCAATGTTTTCCTCTCCTCGCAATCAAAAGCCATATTTCTCTACCCGACTTATAAGCAATTGGGGCTTCAGCTGAGCTATGGCCGGGGAACTTAATGTATGAGAAGAATTAATTTGGAAGAACTTACTTTGGAGGATCCCAATTCCCAAACGAAAAGTAATCGATCTCAGACAGGATTGAGCGTTTTTATACATACAGGAATTAGAAACAGAC
>JACGDI010005369.1:858655-912683 GCA_014898725.1 Jacaranda copaia
TTATATATATATATATATATTTTATTCTATCAAAAAATATCATAAACAAATGAAATATATTATTATTTATTTTATTAAAAAAATTATTATATTTTATGTAGATTGTAGGCATTTAAAGATTAACAGCGTCGATCAAATTTGGGAAATGGAAGGTTTTTTAGTTTATTTTCAGCTGCCTTCCTAAGTCCTAACATTGCCAGAAATGGTTGTGATTCGAGTTGGTTTGAAATGTGACCTGCAAAGTCGAGCGATTGGCCACCTTCCCCGTCCCGCCCCAATTTCTTCGAAAGCTAAGCTAGCGTTTATCAATTAGGCATTAGCATTCGCATTAAGCATTTACTTTTGGTGCGTATTATAATGCCATTCCACCAATATTTTGGAATTGTTGGGATTAGTGCAATAACTAGAAAATTCCACCCCACTCCCAACTGGTCAACAGTAAACTAAAACCTGTCTCTCTGTTAGGGATAGTAATTTTCAATACGATACGAATTGACATGATATTATTAAGTTTGAGTTGAGTTAATATTGAGTCAAACTAATAATCAATAAGAAAATTATGGGTTGATTTGGGTTGGATTTCGAGCGATACGATAACAATCCCATGTTTTTTGCATTTTCAAATAATGACTTATTATTTTTGAACAATTTAACTATAATAATTAATAATTATTATTTACTATGTAAATCTTGACTACTTGATGATATTGAGATAATCATTAATCATTAAATAAAACGAATTATACTTCTTTGCTGGAATTTAACTTCATTGTTATTAAAATTAAGTTGTGCAAAATTTTTGGTTTAACATGAAAATTTGTATGTTATTGATATTATTGAGAAAATTAAATGAAGTCCAATTATCAAATTGCTCTATAGTACAAAAGTTGGGCTACTAGAATATAATATTGATTTTTTTTAACTTTTTGGCATAAGATGACTTTTTTCAAAGTCTTGGTATAAATTGATTATTTTATTAAAATTCTAGTTGAACAAAAAATATTTAAGTTTTTTAAATAAATTATTAATAAAAAATAATCATATACTTAAACGTGTTAAATTTGAATTGACACAAAAACCTTCAAATTGAATTCAAGTTAAATACTTATTAAATTAAATTTGAATTAAACAAAATTTTATAATATCCCTATCTCAACCCCAAACAATACAATTGCCACCCTTTCTCTCTGTCTTCTCCATTTCTCAGGCTAACTTATAAAACTCATTATATTGAAAATCGTGTCCTTGATGGCCCAATATTCATATTCAACCTTCAATTCATTAATCATTATGATATAGTCTTCAGATTTTAATAAAAAATTCCACTTCCACTTTTGAATCATTTTATCAGTTAATATCCAAATTTTTTTTGTTTTTTTCGTTAAACCCAAAAAAAGAAAAAGAAATTGCTATTGTGTTATCATTGTTCGATTTATTGTCAATATCATACTAATTGCTCAATTCATGACACTTATAAAACACAATTACCTCAAATTGACCGTGACATTATACAATGCTTTACACTGCTAGATGTATAACAAAATAAAATTGCATTTCTATTAACAATTACAACTTTTAGCTTACAAGGCATTATGCATAATGCGGATATCGTGACAGACATGAGACACATTAAATTTTAAAATTTTAGGATACAACACGACACTGATACGATTATCATCATATGTATACTTATATATATAAGTATTCGTTAAATATATTAGTAAAGAAAATTGAAAAAAATCAACACTAAAAATTAAATAAATATATTTTAAATTCGAATACATGATGAGACCTTAAATAGGAATAAGTACTAGATTTCATGTAATTTATATAATGTAAATTTTCAATACAAAAAATATAATATATCTGTCACAACAAAATAAGTGATATTAGGTGAAAGTAACTTTTATTTGTTCTTAACGACATTTTTAAGCAGAAATAATTTTTGTTTTGTCATTATATGACTTAATATATAGTGATAAGAACTAATTATTTAAATTTTTGTTATTGATAATTAATGACATATGTTTAATAACAGTATAACTATCTCATAACTTTTGAAAAGATGTATATTTATCATTAAAGATATGTTATTAATTATTAATGGTGATAATTTAAATACTATTTTGCAAAATTTATAAGAAAAGATCGCCACTGTCTCTCAATCGTGTCAAACATGGATTTTAACTTTGTCCAATATCATGTCGAATTTTTTTTAATTTTAATTTGTGAATACTTTATTATCGTGTCGAGCACGTGTTGGAGCCATGTCAGACCTGTGTTTGTATTCAACACATATCTAATACTGGATGAAGTGATTTTATGAAATATGTGTGCATTATAGCCTACTGATGAGTGCTTATACAAACTATTACTATATGTATATATGTACACTTCATCTTTTGTCCCTTCGTAATATGCTAAAAGTAGTATGATTGGATGATGTAGAGTGCATAACTGAGCATATTTATAGCTGTGTTGTGTGTGGATTGTCGACATGATGGATGGGAGGGGGAAACGAGCGCAGCACTATAGGTTGGATACAGGTTGGGTATGCATTAAATGAATTTAATTGTCATACCATTACAAGTTATTGTTAATAAGAAGGGTTTTACCCATTGAATATGTTTTATATGTTTAGGATCACGATGATCATGGGAGCCTTAACACGAAATAATCATTTCCAATAACTTACATCATCTCAATACTTGAAAAAAAAAACAACAAAATCCAAAGAGAGAGTAATTGTGAATCCGTTGGCTAATTGGTAATCAAACTTGCTAACAAACTCTTGAGACTATCTATAAATCCTTTTTATTTGTTTATAGTTGAATTTCCAGTTGGCAACAATATAGAGTTACAACTGCCTAAATTTTTTTTTTCATTCATATAGGTGTATATATAAAACAAAAGTATTAAGGTTGTCAAAAGTCAACGCTATTTAAACGTTTGAGTAGCCTTATTCAAGTCTATTTTATGCTCCTCTATTTAGAAATTAATACTTATCGAAAATGAATGTTTAATTTGCCCCTCCTAGCATGTATTTTTGTTCTTTTTATTTTTGGCTTCATTTGCAAAAGAAAAGGTGTTGCAACTATAACACTATGATGAAAAATGAGAGCTCTTATATCACTGCTCTTGTTTATTGTAGATATCTTCTATGCCCTTTCGACTAATCTGGGCATTAATTTTGATATAATATAGGTTTATGGTTTTTAATTGTACAGCTTTAATAACTTTGACCTCACAAACTTAATTTGCTAACCTTAATAAGTAATTAAAAAAAAAAAAAACTTTTCTATGCTAATCTTATAAATTGTTATTGTTGGTGATAATTGAAACATCTTTTTCTTTTTTTTTTTTTTTTTCTAAATCAGTCATCAGTAATTTGCTTGTACATTGAGTCACAGCAACTTACTTTTTCTTTGAACCTATTTCATGAGATATGTAGTAACATAGGTAGGGTTCCTCTCATGGCAACTTGATGTTTCACTTGCTTTATCCAATGCGATCAACCTATATTCCATGGTTGATCTTGCTACGTGGGTCTTGCTGGTTCCCCTGATTGTTGCTCCCCATATTAGCATTTTGTCGACAGGCACAATGATTTACTCGGATAACATGCCTTCAACATACACACATTCACTGCTAAAAGAACGTTGTTTTTGCAAGGGATTTTGGGAGGAAAAAATAGTGAAATTTGTCAGAAATGAACTTTTGCGAATCCCTTGCAAAAAGGCTAGTTGCAAATTTTTACGCGGGAAAATATCTGCGAAGGATTTTGAGACAGAAAATTTCCACGAATTTCGCCAGGGATATTTTCTCTTGCAATTTTTTTAATTAAAATTTATGAGGAATTTTCACTCGCAAAATTTCTTTGATTCTATCCTTATAAATTTTACAATGGAATTTTTTTTTTCTTAAAACTTTTTTTTCATTATAATAATAAACATTTTAAAACTTAATTTTTAATTTAATATTAGTATTTTAAATTTTAAATTCTAAGTTTTAATTTTAGTGAAATTCTAGATTTTATTATAATGCTTGCTTTTTACATATGATTCTTCCGGTAATTTTACTTTTGAAATTTCCTTTTTCTCTTTCGTCTTTATTTTTTGTTTGTCTAGAGATAATATTTTAACCAATAGTAAGCTTTATTTGAAGAACCAATATACGTTTTTTGAACCAAACTCACAACAAAAGCGGACAATGAATTTTCAGTGCTAAAGAGTAAAGAATGACAAATTGTCAGAGAGGCCTTACCTATAACTAGGGTTGTTAGTGGGTTGAATTTAAATCGGATCATGCTATATTCAATTTCGAATCTATAAGTAACATGCAGATTCAAATTCGATTCAAAATTCTTCTAATTTGTAGTTGGTATAACCATATTCGGATTTAATTAAAAGTCGGATATCCAAAAAAAATCAAATCCAAATATTTCAAAAATTATCATATATTTATTATTTTTCTAAAAATTTAGTAAAGTCCAAATTCAAAATGTACATCTTTAAAAAAATACATAACAAATTAATGAATAAATTTTCAAATCTATTGATCACTTAAAAGCAACAATAAAATTTAGCACAATCACATTCATTTACCAGATCATTTCATTTTAGGATCAATTGCTAATAATAGTACTTATTTGATATTATAAATACATAATTATACATGATTCTTAATCAATTAACTATAAACTCAAAGTTCTATAAAAAAGAAACTCATTCTAATCAAATCGAGATTTGTATTACATTTTTGCTATATTATAACATTCAGTTCTTACTCATTATTCTTTCCACATACTTTTTTGTTATAAAAATTAAAAAATAAGTGGCATAATTATGATGTAAATAAGCTCAAAATATAATAATTTATATGAAAAACACATGATTTTATATATTGCACATGAGTTCATTATTTCTTTCATTCAAATATAAACTTTGGCATTATTATAGGACTATGTGTATATATATGTATAATACTATATATGTATAATATTAAATATATTCAGATTCGGATTACTAATGCATCGGATCGAATTATATCCATATTTGCTTCATTTATTTCGAAATTTGAACTTTTTTAATCGGATCACATTCATCAAATTTTTTATTGATTAAAAATTATAAATAATCAGAACGAATTCGAATAGAATTTGAATTAAAATCCGCTCTATTGACAGCCATATCTAGAAGAATTTAAGTCAAGTAGACTGACTGAAAAAGGCCCAAGTCCTTGGGGCAAGCGGAAATATTTGGTACTTGGGCCAATTAGGTTAGCGAGAAATGTTTAATGTTTTTTTGCTTTTATTTCTTTGGCACTAAAGCCCATTACGTAGGTGCAAAAATGTCTTTGGCCTTATTTTCTTATATTTTGACCATTTTTTAGAAAAAATTTTGAGGGAATGAATTTTTAAGGGAAAATATGTAAAATGTATCAAATGTTTTCTTTTATTTTAGAGAAATTTAGAAAATAATTTGAGAATGTGTTGTTTAAATTTTTATGTTTTTGGAGGAAATAAATTTTACTGTAGTTGTAAAATCAGTTATTTTTTGATAGGTTTATATAATGAAAATAATTTTTTTAAGTAATATATGTGTGTGTAAATATATATATATATATATATATATAATGATTGAAATATGATTGTAATAAAATGATGTGTAATTAATTTATTTGATAATTTAATTTGACATTTTTATTTTTTTGGCACTGTAAAAATAACATATGTGGTATTACCTTTGAGCTAGTAGCATTAATTAAAGTTAAATTATTCATTAATAAGCAAATTAATTATTTAAAAATAACTTTATTAAATTAATAGAAAATGTATATTTAATTAATTATCTGAATTATAATATCAATTAAATTATTATATTAAATGGATTACTACATGTAAAATAAAAATAGATGAATAAATTATACATGTAATATGTAACATTATAAAAAAAATATTTTGAGAAATTTAATAAATTCTAGTAAATTAATTAAATTTAATTTATTACTATACTAGTAGAAAATATATAATTTATGAATATAGTCAAAATTATTCAAAGTGTAAATTATTAATTTAGTTTATTATTATATTTAACAAAAATACAACAAATAATTATATACATTTATTAAATAATATAATACACATAAAATTATGTTGTACATATTGATTTTAATTTCATGTAACGATTTCGTCAGACAAATTAACGAAATAATCTAATCATATTCAGCATGTTATAAGAAGAACTTCACGCAATATAATTATGATAATTTATACATAATTTTTACAACAGTAAAACAAGAAATTATTTTGTGATTATTTTGTTCATTTAAAAAAACCAATCAATTAAGTGTTTATAATTTTAATATTTGCGATTAATAGTAATTAGTACATAGAAGTATTTTTGAATAATAAAAATAATTTATTCACTATTAATGACAATATTTGTTCACTTGTGATTCAATAATACATTACTTGACAAGTCACAAAGTAATGTTTAGCAATGGCATAATTAAATATTTTTCAATGCTAAATATGAGTTTATTTTAATAATATGAACTCAAGACAATTCATAGTTTGATGTACAAAATATGAAGAAAGTCCAAATATGTCTACGTGGAATAACATACTATGGGTATGGTAAATAACACAGTCAGTACCGAGAGATGCTGACCTTGCTAGTGCTAGTGGAAGAAAATGTATGTGGTCTTCTCGCTTGTCAAAAGAGTCCATGCCATGTGCTCACCTAACCAGGCATTGATGCCCTATCACTATGATGAGGCTCAACATCAGGTGGTGGAGGTACATATGACTGGCAGGGTTAGGATCTCTGTCCCCCACCGATCATACCAATGACCAAATGGGTACATGCGGCCATGGTAATGAAAGGATGTACATGATATGTCAAAATCTGCAACAATAATTCGGTGAAGGTAATTCCTACCTAACTGTACTCCACCATAAGCAATGCCCTCCGTATTATTCATATGGTCAACTAGCATCGGCTCCACAAAAATCTTCCATAACAATTTATATCGGGGCTCATCTCGCTCAAAATATCGTGAAGATGAAGGCTTGATTTGCAATTGTAATTAATTTAAAAAATTATTATATATTGTTGTATAAATAAAGATGAAAACAATAGTTGGACATTTGAAGGAAAAAATAGATACTTCGAACATATTCTTACATAAGAAAACCTATGATGCAAACAAGGCAGGGTATACATCTTTCCCATATATTCATTATATCGCACACCTAGATGCTTCATGATTATGGTCACTATTTTGTAATGATCTTTCAAGTCATAGAACTCTTTAGTGAAAGGCCATTAGAAGTTTTGCCTCAATTTGTATGCTAATTCTGGCATAGATATCTCAATGTACATGTTGTTAGTCAAGGAGTCGATGGTGTTAACACTGGCAACATGTGTATGAATCTCTCCTCCACATTTGGCCCTATACATTAGGGGCATGAGAAATAAAAGCATCTAATGATTAACATCGGGTCATAGCAACACCTATATTTGCAAAAATAAGCAATAATATGCTTCATATTTCAATGACTCAAAATCTTTATATTATCCATATTATACAATGCATAAGTAACATAATATATATATAATAGAAAATCATTTTGCTAATATGGTCAGAATTACAATAGTGCTAGCTTTATAGAAAATACGTCAATTAAATATTAGTCACATGTTGATATTTTTAGAACTATATAAAAACTCATGCCACTAATAGCTTAATGAGTACAACAAGCATAAGGATCAAAGTCACAAGTATGACAAAGAGAAGACATCTACATAATGGAAAAACTAGTGATGATCTAGTAAAGTTAGAAAATGCAGCATGGGATCATCTCGAATAAGTATCACTACTGGTCCCTAGTGTATGTCTCCATACAAAGGTGCACCCACAGACAAAGGCCAGGTTGAACTACCAGCAATCGAATGAGATTGTGATCTAGGAAAGGAAATGGTACTACATTGTCTGCAAGACTGACCACTCTGAGACCATGAGTCCACGCTTATGAAAGAACTTGAATGATCCCTCTATACGACATCTATAGAAAAGTTGACCATAATTTGCAGGTCTCTTGGCCATATATATCCTCATCGGTCTTACCCCGCAAGCACATAATGAAGGGTTTTGTGTTCCCATTATTGCTAACATAAGTCAAATAAGTTGCATATAACAAGTGGACGATTATTGTGGAAAAAAATACACCAAACACATATTTCATCACCTCATACAATAGTTCATAATTAAAATAATATACGAACCAAACTAGATATAAAAAAGCATATAAATGACTAACATGGAAAGCATATCTTATATAGTAGATGGTAAAAATGATAGGTTATATAATACCTAAATGCTTTATTTCAACTTAATAAAATGTACTCCTATGTGAAGTCATTCCATCGTTCCACATTTGTATTGCTATCTCATCCTTAAAATAGCTTATACATTGATCTCTTCCTAACTCGGATGACCCCTGTGGTGAAAGGTAGGTCAATTAGTTTCTTCCTGGGTTAACAGCTTGTTAAAAATTTTATCATCATGACTGACCTTCCTAATAAAATTGTGTAAAACACAACAAGCAATGTCCAAGTTCCTTTGATGATGTAGAAAGTAGTTAGGTAGACCCAAGCTAGAATAGGAAATCTCTTCTTTAGAACCCCAAATAAACACTCTATAGGATTCCTCAATCTTAAATGGGTGTGATTGAACATCTCTCTAGGACTATATACACAACAGAGTTTTTGAACTCCTCCAATTGGTAGTGCAACTATCTATACAGTGCTAGAAAGTGCAATTAGTTTATAAAGCTAGTATCCACAAGGTAGTACTTTCCTAAAGTATCAAAATAGAAGTATTGAAGTCATCTTTACCAAAGTATTAGCTACTTAAAATTGAATAGTACAATATGGGTGATTTGGGCATAATATGCAACCTAGTGAAGTAAACAGGAACCATGGGTCATTCTAAATCACTGTTAGTAACACCTATAGATTGTGTTGCTCTTTCATCCGGTGTTCACATATGTGAACATAAGGATAAAATCACATATAGCAAGAACGTTTTGGTAGGTATGCCCTTTCAGTGACTTATACATGTTATAGAGAGATTGAGGGACCCACGTATTGATTAGAGTGCTATTAATCACTCCTACCGCCCCTATAAATTGGAAATATGGTTATGCAGAATGAACTATGGTGATATTTATATCAATGAAGGAATTGTGACAATATTTGTATTAATGGAAAAAAATAAGTATTCTTCATAGTTAATTAAACTTTGAAATAAGGGCAAAAATCAGGATTCACCTCGATCTGAGTAGGAACTTCATCAAATCATAGTGGAGAAATATCCTTAGGTGCAGAGCAAAACAATGTACATAGTAATCTTCTTATGTAGTGACTCACAGTCAACATGGAATGTTGGAACCTTTCCATGGTATTACATTGTCTTTGGTGCATCCTTACAGTTTGCATGACCATGGTGACCTTCTCAATGACAGATACTCATGAATGTGTAGTCTCTGTTAGTAAGCCAAGAGACGTCAGTAAATCAACTAGAGCTTTGGATACAAGTTTAGTCATACAAAGATTATCATAAAACCTTCGTGGGTGTGCATTCAATATTTCGACCACTTAATCAGCTCTTTCCATCTGAGAGTTATTATGAGAGATCCTTTGTGGGGCTAAATTCAAAGTAACAATCTCCATGATGAAATAACTCTTTTGCTCTATTAGAAATGTCACTCCCTAGGGTGCCCAGATTACTATCACATTCCCTTTCTAAAAGAGGATACATTGAACTTGAGGCACTTACCATACTATTTGAAATCAATGCAGAAATCGTTCAATGTACTGCAAGAATATTTATAAAAATAATATATGTGGAATACAAAAGAGTAACAAAACACATCATATAAATGACAGAAATATTATATAAGAGTACAAGTCATTTGCAAATTCATCATAGGCATACATGATACAATCCATATGGCATAATAAAATGCATAAATAAGAAAAGTATAACACAAATCACATACAAGGTTCATAGCAACATGGAAAGATAGTAGCGCAGCATGAGATATGTGCATAGATGGGATGGCGATCACATGTACTCTAAGGACTCAACCCAAACCCACTTCTCATGATCATTTTTCATAGTGCTACTCTTTAATGCCTATTAATAGCCTTAGCTAAAAAGGCATTGGGGAGTCCTTCCATTGATCAGAGTGATTCAATGTATATCTCAATCGACTTCTCTGCGTTAGCCCTGATCCTATTCGACTTGACATCCATCATATCATCCCATTTGTCAAGTATCTCAGTCAGATGAGTATCTTTTTCTACTTATGGTGTTAGTCTCATTCTACATGAGGAATCTCCAGAGGTATCGACCGTATTTATCAAGTCATCATCACAACTCCCTAAAAGTCTAAAACAACTACCTCTTACTAAATTCATATTAACATTAGGAACCCTCTCCTCATTAGAAGGTCAACCAACTACAAAGAAGATCGAGATTATGAACCTATCACATTGGAGCTTTAGACATATCCATGCAGTAGTTATAATACAGTAAACTATGCTCGATGATGTGTGAAAAGTTTAGATATTCCTATTTCATAAAAAACAATGCATGTCAAAATAATGCGGATCAAAGCTATAAGGTTAGTTGAGTGTAACGACATAAAAAAAATTAGTTGATCATTTACCAACATCCAATGCCAAAATTCGTGTCAGGGATCTTGTGATAGTGTTTCTTTCATTGTCTTATCCGTAAGCAATTTGCTTAGTAAGTAGTTCATGGAATAAATGCCATGCTACTTGAAACCAATACCACTTAGTTTTACATTGTTGAATAGTGTAGTTATACCGTTCATAGGTATGTGCTTTTAATTTATTGCAAATTCTTCCCCAAACGAAGTTCGAGAAAGTAGTTGTCAATAGTTGGCCATTAACGAACTTTTCATAGCATGGCTCAATAAATGCAGTCTCATTTTCAATAAGCCAATGCATGTTGTGTCTGTTTGGATTACTACACGACGACATATTGGAAGGCTCTTTAAGTTTGTTTCAAAGCTAGAAACCGTTATTCATATAGTGACACTAAAATGTATGGTACTAAAGCATGATTAAGCAAGATATCTGTACATTTCAAATGTATACCTCTTCAAATTAACTTAAATTTAAACTTAAAATATAATATACCTCTTCATATTAATATTACCTAACCACTTATATATTTATGGATTTGTAGAAGCAATAAGTTTTTTTCATTGCAAACAATTTAAGGCATAAATAAATTAATTAACTAGTTTTATCTTTCCATGCATCAATTTATTATTTTTCATAAAAATTTAAAATTGAAGAAAATGTTCACCTCCTAGAACTTGTATTTATTATCTAATGGGTAATACCACGGTAGAATACAAGTTTAGCATAAACATCACTAAAGAGTGGAATACATTATCCAATTTCAAGGACATTTTGTCAATTCTAATGGATTAATTGTGTTAGTGAACAACAATTATGAGATGATAGTAGAAATAAGGGCTAAAATGAGGTATTTGAAAATAATAGATAAAAAATGAGAAGGTAAATAGGGATAAAGGATTATGAAAAACCACCAAGATACGCATTTCTTATTCCTACAATTTAGGGTAAAATATTGGAGAGTTGTAGGTGGTGTATTGGCTAGTTGCTTAATTTTACGCCAATTTTATATGCTTCCATATTTTCCTTCTTTTTTGTATTTTGTTATTAGAATAATTAATTAACATAGTGTATGAAGTTAGTTTTAATTAACATGTACATATTTAAACTTTTAGGTTTTAATTATAAAAATATAGATTAGTTTTTTCCTAAAACATTAGTTCAATTTTTTAGATGGTTTACATAGCAAAACATAGAAAATTGTGATTATATTAATATTCTAGATTATAAAAAATTATCCTTTGTATACAAAATACTGGATCAGGCAAGAAATTCATTTTAAAATTAAACTATTATAGAATAATTAAATTGAAAGGTTTAAGGGAAATTTTTTTTTTTAAAAAAAAAAGGGAATTTTTTATATATAAGAAATTAAAAATTGGCATTCATAAATTAGTCCTTAATTTGGGTTCCGTTGTGAGCATTATATATATACTATTAAAAGAGATGAATTGCATACAATAATTGGTGCATTCAATTATCACTTGCATAGTAGCATATCTCCATGATATAAAAAGGAAATTAAACAACTCACATTATAAGTTGCACAACCAAAACAATTTCTAAAATGAATAAAAATAATGTATGAAATTTACATATTACAATAACAAAAAAGAATCTCAAACTAGAAATAGGAATAGGGCAGCATCTCCACAACATTAAGCAGCAGTCATCTATATAACAGAGATTGCGAGATAACCAAGAAGGTAGTGGTAGCTTTATCAAAATGTTGGGTGGTTTCTTTGGAGATAATGACATCTTAAGCCATTTGCCACATTGAATACTCCCACCTAAAAATAGTTACTGAAATGGTATCACTCTGTGCACACTTCAAAAACTTGACCAATTATTTGAGAAAGAGGCCAAATGCATCTATACCTACATGAAATGATGCATAAAACATGAAATATGCCTTGCCATGCCTTACAACCAACAAACCACTTACAAAAACTATGTTGAAATGTATTACTAGTTTCATAAACAGGCCAATATGTTCCACCAACAACCCCATGACTCACTCTTGAAACATTCACACCAAATTGCTCCTACTAACCAATTGTACAACAAAAGCACAACATAGCAGTTTACCACAATGACCACAATAGACATATACTTGGAATGTTAACAAAGCAAAATGGACACCATGTTAGATTGGAGAAAGTTGGGTTGAACAACCACCATAAATGGAGTTATAACAAACCATACTCAACACTCAAGGGCAAAGATTTAAGAGCCTAAAATGCATTACTCAAATAGTATAAAGCACATAGGGTTGCACCTGTGCAGTTAACAAAAGCTACCTTATTATAGCAACTATTGTGTTAATATTAATCTACTCACTCAAACTTGGTGATTGGAGTAATTAAGATAAACCACATGCTTTGTAGAAGATCACATAATGGCAACCATAGTTACTTCTCCACTCATGGGGTGGAAAAACCCCATTTATAGCACCTTTCAATGGATAGTTCACACATGAGCAATTTATGAAGAAGTTACCAACTAATAGAATCAGCTTATTATACTCAAGTAACAACCAAAGAAAGAAGTACTTCATACAAGATCCATCACAATACTCATTTTGAGTAGGCATCAATATAAATTCATTTTGGAAGTCATACACACACAATAAATCCTATGAAATAGCATACAATAACTACTACAATAATTATAGATAATGAGTAGTAACACTCATAGTAGAACTGAATGAAGAAGATAAAGAATCCCTCAAATCCCCCTTTTCAGAATCAACCTCTAAAGACTTCGAATCCCCTAAATTGTCTCCATAACTAAAGGATGTATGATTTGCTATTGTGCAAGTGCGTGCAATGTAAGAAAAGGGTTGGAAGTAGTACAGAGACTAATTCATGCAATAGTGCAACGGTGAGTAGTAGAATGGTAAGTAGAAGTATGTATAAATATTAATTCAAGAGATAAATGAAACGCAGCCCCACAATGCTAATAATGTTATATGTAAATTATGGATATGATATTACATTAAGTGACTCAGCTTTATTTAAAGGCTCTAGAAGAATGTTGCCATGAAAGTGGTCAATAAGTCAAGACCTAGACACAAAATTTACAGCTACCATTCCAGTTAGTAGTATATGAACAAGAATTAAAAAATAAAAAAAGAATAACATTAAAAAAATGTTAAGAAGATAGACTGATTACGAAACATAAAGTAATTCGAAAAGGCTTTCTTTTAACAAACAATGTAGCCCCAAGTATGTATAGCAATGAAACAATCCTAGTATAAAATTTACATGCAAATCATGATATCAGTAGTATAGAATCACTCCTAACTTTGACATTTGACATTGAAACCATAAAATATAGTTTCATTAATTCATCTAATAGTTGGTCAATAGGAAGGTAACAAAATCTAAATCACATAAGGCATAAAGTTAAAAACGTAGTCAAATAAACCATTCCTAGCCACAGGAATGCATGTGAACCTTAGAAATAACAAGAAAGGTCAAACCACTTTCAAGCCTTACCATCACATAAACTAACTAGGTTAAATAAACAGAGTACCCATGCCAAAATAATCAATTATGAAGAACATATTATATAAGTAGAAAAAGAAGCCGCATTGCCACGAAAAATAGCAGTATATAGAACCTTTAGACCTATATATACAGGAAAGCAGCCAGATCTCATGGATTAAACGTATACAAAATTAAATTTGTGAGGAATATGTTAGGTAAAGTTAAAACTAAATTTCAATAATAAAAAACTACATGGTTTCTTCAAACCCATCACAACTTTCATCAGAAAAGGATTGAAAACCACCAATAAATCACAAATCTACCCACTTTTAATCAAATAAACCAATACCCATTTGTTAGAAATATAAAGACCTATGGTACTAAACCTTAACCAATACCAAAAACATGTTAATTAACCTCCAAATGATGGAGGAAGGAGGAGATTAAATTGGAGAATAGAGGAAATTGTCATTTGGTTGTGTGTGTGTGTGTGTGTGTGAGAGAGAGAGAGAGAGAGAGAGAGAGAGAGAGAGAGAGAGAGAGAGAGAGAGAGAGAGAGCGAGAGAGAGATGACAGAGAGAGGAAGGGGCGAATCGGGTGACATGAGTGGGAGATAAGACAATGGGTTAGGGTGTTAGGGTAGAGGGTAGGGCTAGTTAGGTATAGGGTTTTTTTTACAATTGAAAGGGAAGGGATTTTTGGGAATAAAATTTGAGTGTTTTAAAAGGAAAAATTTGGAGAATATGCCGCTATTCTAAAAATTTTTTGGGGGTTGAAAAAAAATTTAGAAAATGTAGCAGAATAAAGCCTTGGTTTTTTTAATGCTGAAGCCAGTTATATTAATGCAAAGGCCTTAAATTTTGTAGTGCTTGAGGTCAATTAGTTTAGTGCTAAAATTGGAGGCTAGTTAGCTTGACCCAAAAAGGGCTTGATTTATTAGTAGTGAGACCAATTAAGTAGGTGCACAGGCTATGAGTTTTGTGGTGCTAGAGACTAATTAGTTTAGTACTGCCACTTGAAGCCAATTAAGTGGGCACAAAAAGGCTTTGATTTTTGGGGACCAGGTCAATTAGGTAATTAATAAATTGAATTAATTATTAAATAGATGGAAATGTATGTATGAGATGATGATGTAAATATGATAAATTGAGTACATAAAACTAAAATATTTTTGTCATATAAATTTCCTCTCTTTGTTATACCTTCCAAGAGGCCTATTTATACTCTATAATGAAGATTACCGAGATAACTAATGAGCCATAACAAGCGCTTTTATGATTTTAATCACAACATTTTTATGCATATTTAATCCTTAAATGATACTAATGGGACACTTGTAACAATTGGCGACATTTAAGGTGCACATTGGACCTTTGTACATTTTAGGAGTCATTAACTGTGGATGAGATATGTCACCATTGAGATGGAATAATTTTCCCCATATCACTCAATGCATCTACTTTTATAGCATGGGCATGTATAGATCAGCATATAAGGGTAATGTTTTAACTTGATCAACCAGAGTTGGCTATGGATGAGAAGTCCTAAAGTGTTCTATGCTCTTAATGCAAGTGTAGTATTTCCCAACAAATGAACTACATGCGCTTGGTGTGCTTCCAATTATCTCTTTTCTCTTCTGTCTCTTTCTCTCTCTGACGAGAACATTTTGATTTGTATGCTTTATTTGAAGAATCATTTCTTGTTATATACATATTTTAATATAAACTCACAGAAAAAGCAGATATTAAATTCTCAATGCTAAATAATAACAAATTATCATAAAGCCCTTGTCTATTTTGTACTTAAAACACTGAGGCTAAATAGGCTAACTTAGAAAGGCCCAAGTCCTTGGTGCAAGGGTAAATCTTTTGCACTTAGGCCAACTAGGTAGGCGACAAAGCTTTAATTTCTTTAATTTTTCATTTTTTTGGTGCTAATACCCCATAGGTTCGGTGTCAAAAAGTCTTGGTTTTTTGATATATGCTAAAGCCATTTAGGTTGGCCAAAAGATTATGAGTTTTGTGGCGCTTGAAATCAATTAGTTTAATACTGGTACTTGAGGCTAGTTAGCTTGACACAAAGAGGCCTTGATTTTTTGGCTATGAGGCCTATTAGGTTGGCCCAAAGGTTTTGAATTTTGTGATTCTTGAGGTTAATTAATTTAGTGCTATCACTTGAGGCCAATTAACTTAGTGCAAGGAGGCCTTGATTTTTTTGATGATGAGGAAATTCGGTTGGCTCAAGTGGTCTTCTAAAACTCTATTCATATATAAATCTTTATTTATTTAAATATGTATTTTCACTCATCTTCCAATTAAAAGGATTTGAACCAATATAAAATATATATAGTAAAATAATATTCAAACTATTTTAAGTATCTTTGTTATATAGCAATGATGTAAATAAGTTAGTTTTGTTCATTTTTGCCATGTCAAACATTGTCATATATAATATATGTAACTCCTTAGTATATGTATTCACATATTTCCATATTTCTCTTCATTTCATGGCAACATATTTCCATAAAATATATATATAACTTTTTATATTAATTTTTGTAACTCCCAATATTTATATATAATTTTTTTAAATTCTTCATTATACATGAAAATATGTTGACAGGATTTTCTTATCAAGAAGCTTTACATAATGAATATTGGTATATTTATACCAAATATATAATTTTTATTTAATAAATTTTTTTTTCAATTGATCTTTTCAAAATTTATTAATGTAACTTTTTATATGTATAGTATTTACACTTTTATTCCTCCAATCATGATTTCAAAATTGTATATATATATATATATATATTAAGAAGTTTTAAAATCTCGCCTTTAATTCTTGCCTTAAATATACGTGTTCTATTTGTATGAATAGGACTCATGAAAGGCAATTCGATCAATACACAAAAAGAGAATAACACCCCCCCCCACCCAAAGAAAAAACTCCAAGCATTAAAGCATTAAAATCAATCCATTTCAATCAACTTATACCTTCTAAATTTTGAAAAAGTGTATTGCAAAAATCACTCTCCCCTGTCAATTGAATAGTTATAGGTAGATGGTGTTTTAAAATTTCAAAATCTTGCCTTTAATAAGCTATTATTGCCTTTAATATCTAAGAAAAATTGGTATACCATAATTTAGTTCAAAAAAATTATATATTTTAATCAGCCAATATTGCCTCTCAATATTTAGTTCGAAAATTTTTACCTTAAATTAATATTTTCTAAATTATATTTTATACCATAAATAGATATTTTAATTAAGTTAAGTTCCTTAATTTAAGCTCATAATCCTCACAAGTAATACATACTAAAAATAGCCAAGCATGCAATACACTAATATGTAAAGGTACAAAAATATTTTTTTCTTTTGTCTACACCTCTATATTATCGTTTGCTTGGTAAGTTAAATTCTTCTTTCTTTCTTTTCTTTCTTTTATTTTTTTGTCTTGTTCTGTTTTTTCATGTGTTTTGTAATTTTTTATATGATTTAATAATATAAATAAATTTTTATATTTATGAGCCAGGTTAATTTATGAAAGGTATTCGAAGCCTCGATTTTGTGGTAAATTAAAATTTTAAATTTATTTTTTGCTTTTGGTTATTTTTTTGTTACTTTTTCATATTATGATTTTTCTTCAACCCATGATTTATTGATTTATTTTATTAGTTTCTTAGTTTGATGTTCTAAGAATATTTTATTAATTTACGTAATTATAAAATTTAAAAAGTAATTTTTCGTGCAACTTAATAATAATTATTATGAAATAATTGTATGGAGGACCCATAAAAATTATTTTTTCTTATATTTGTTTTGTTTGATTTTATTCTTTTAAAAAGAATTTATTTAGTTTTGATTATTGAAGTAAACGTGTTGGAGATCATCCTACCTCACATATGGAAAAACGTGTTTGAGGAATAGACATGTAGTAGATGTTTGTTTTGCTTTATGCCTATTGTTATGTTGATTTTCTATTTTATAATTTACATGTAGTTTTCTAATTTTATAAATTTTTATATTTATGACACAAGTTAATTTATAAACGAAAATTTGGAGCCACAATTGTGTGATAAGTAATTTTATTTCTACTAACTACATAAATTTTTCTCATCGGTTGATTTTTTTACCTCTTTTTGTGTTATGAATTTATTTTAGTTCGTGGTTTGTGTATTTTTATTATTTTGTTGGTTTGACATTTTGTGGGAACTTATAGATTATCTTTTCATGATAATATTAGATATTGTCAAAATAAAATTATGAAACTATTATCTACTGATATGGCAACAACTTAAGTCGGAGTTTTGAGAAATAATTGGATCAATATTCTATTTAACTAAAAATATGCTTTAATAGTTTGCTTTTAGTAATAGTTGGACAAGTTATTTAAAGATAGAATCTATTTTTATTAATAATATTAAAAAAATTCAAAGGAAAGAATTGAGGTTAAAATCATTAGATATCTTAGAAGTTCTATTATTTGAAATAATATGACTACAATGTTTTAAATTTATTTCTTGTAGTTGAATATGTAACTTCCATTGGCAAATTCTTTTTTTAAGTAGGTTTTTTTGTTGAACTATAAGTTACTAAAAAATTATGCATAGTACCTAAGTATGCATCGACTAAATAGTGGGCTTCTATCTTTTTTGTTAAAAACACTTTCTCGTATTTTTTATAAATTAATTTATTTTCCTTTGAAAGAATTTTAAGAAATAACCTTTTGATTCGGAGTATGTTGTAATTTATCAAACACGTTAATCAAACACTTTTATTATTTTTTGATTTTTTGATTTTATTTTAATGATTTGAATTCATAAATGATTAAAAGTACTTTTTTCATATTATGATTTTCTTTTAACTGATGATATATTTATTTATTTTATTATTTTGCTGATTTTTAAATAATATTTCATTAATTTATGTAATTATGAAATTTGAAAAGTATTTTTCGTGTAATATAATAACAATTATGAAATTATCAATAAGATGGCCCATAAAGCTACTTTTTTCTTTTGTATGTTTTGACTTATTTTATTTGTTTAAAAAATGATTTATAATCTTATATTTTATTTGTTTAAAAGATGGTTTATTGCTCGACATAATGGAACTCTATGGGGTCCCCCTAGTTGAGTGTAGGATAACTATTCGAATTGATCAACCATTCTCTATGTAGCATCCTACTCAGGATAACCCTTAGTTGAGGTGCCACTTAATTCAATCTTAATTCTTAATCCATAAACCAACAATAGGCCCATAACAAACTTTTTAAAACTTATTAGTAATAGTGATGAATTTTAACTTAAGCAAACCTCCACAAAACACTATATATAAACCTTAGATGATCTTGTAACATATAACGTAAGTACTAAATACATACCATCAGTGGTTCCAAAATATTCATCACATAGCATTATATACATATTGCAAATATCAATTCAATCATGTATATCACAACATCTCTAAGTTATACAAGCTTAACATAGAAGTAAACTCCTATATACATAAAACATCTATTATATTGCAAAACATAATTTTCTCTAGTTCAAGCCAGAAGTTCGCATCCATTACTTAATCATGTTTAAGAAAAACAAAGATAAAATGGGAGGGTAAGTTCAAAGGACTTAGTGAGGGATATTCATAACCATAAGCGGTAGGGGTCTGTCAAGGAAGAATTGACTAAACAAATCATATATTAACAATGAGAACAGGAATAGATCAGGCTATAGGCAGTCAAGAATCAAGTTACAAATGGATCAGATTACAGACAATCAAGACACAGTCACAGGCATTAATAAATTCAAAGTTATTAGTAGGTATTACCTTGGGAGCTGGGACTGTCAACTCGAGTAGCTAGGGATCGTCTTAACGGATTAGTTCAAGAGGAATTGTCCATCTCAATCGAATCAATTTTGGAAGAAATGCAAATAACTTGTTCGTCTTTGACAATAGCTTGATCTAGACCAAGAAGTTTCACCATTCTTACTACTCTATGACCGGAGTACAAATGATCAAAATACAGTTAAAATATGAATCAGAGCTGAACACACTTATCAAATTTTCCTTGTATCACTAGTTTTGGGCTTACGGCTTATCCCACGCACCTAGCAGGGATTAACGTTTTATTATTTAGCTAAGATTTTGGGGCTTGTGGCTTATTCCATGCACCTAGTAGGGATTAACATCCCTTTATTTAACCAAGAGTTCCGGGCTTATAGCTTATCCCATTCACATAGCAGAGATTAACGTCCTGTTATTTATCTAAAAGTTCTGGGCTTACAGCTTATCCTATGCACACAATAGAGATTAACATCCTATTATTTAACTAAGAGTTTCGAGTTTATAGCTTATCCTAAGCACACAGTAGAGATTAATATCCCATTACTTAACTAAGAGTTCAGGGTTTGCTATTTATCTCATGCACACAATAGAGATTAACACCTCATTATTTAACCAAGACTTCAAGGCTTATGGCTTATTTCATGCACACAGTAGAGATTAATGTCTCATTTTTCCCATATAACAATTACAAATGGTAATAGATAATAGAATGGACAGATAATAGATAATCAGATCACAAAATAGATAAATAACTGATGAGGCATTCTAAGCACCAGAATATGTAACATTTAGAGTCAATATAAATGAATAACCCTCATAAGGGTGTATACATCAGTAAACAAACAAGTAGCGAGATCTCAAATAGTTCACATATTTCAATACATATGATGCAGTTAAAGTATGGAAACAGGAACCCTCACAAGGGCATACGCATCAATTATCAACAACAAATGAGATTTCAAGCAATTAGCATATTTCGATAAACATGAGCAGTATAGTTTATAAACATGTATAACCCTCACATGAGTTTATCATAATAACAGATAGGTATAAGAAAGTACTAGATGGTAGACCCTTATTTCCATAGTCTCAGAAAACTACGGTAATCAACTATTAGTCCGTGGGACCTACTTTTTTGTCACCTAATCTGAAAGAATAAGGCCACTATCAAGATCCTCACTTGACTTTATAATCATAATTATGCAAACAATGGTCTAAAATTGATACTTAATCGGATAAATTAATAGCTTTGATAAAGACATGCTAATAGCGCTGGTCTCAATAAAGGAATATAATTGGGGTCTTTAATTACCAACTAACCATGCAATAATGTGCCAATTCCACAATAATAGTCCAATTATTGCTTATACCCAAATTTCAATTTTATCACATTAGGTCTGAAATCCACAAAATTGGGGTTTATTCACTTAATTAATTCAATTAATTCCTAAAATTCATCATAAAATAATTCAAATTCAAGCCTACTAATACATCCAATCGCACATGCATGGCATCAAATCTTTTCATCTCTTGACATAGTACAAGATTTGATAAAAATAAATGATATAAAAGATTTAAACCCAAATCCAATCATTACCCATGATCTTTTATTCGAAACCTTAAAATTTCAAACAAACGATACCACCATGATCACCGTGATGAGGAGAATATTTTGTTGTAACATCAACACTAGAGATGGTCAACGTCACTACCAATAGGTACCTTTCAGCTTAACAAACACAATGTCCAAGTCCATTTGATGTTTTGCTGCTGAGAAAGCCTTCAATCGCCACTTCAAGTTGCTGAGTCTCAACATGCCATCGCTTACTGCCGCATTAAATTCTCTTCTATTGCCAGCCTAATCACCAAATTGAAATCATTAGGAAGCTTCTTGAGCTAAACCCATCACGAAATGCTGCCCAGATTGCTGCTTCAGCTGCTTGTGATGTTGTGACCACTACCTCCATCGTGCTTGTAACTTTAGGCTTAATTTTTGGTTGTTCCATTGATGGTTTTAGAAGCAAATGGTACCAATATGTTCCTTATATCGAGAGGAAAAGGTTGGTATATAATATGTTGGGTTTTGCTGTTTGCTAGAGTAGGTCGCCGATGAGAAGAGAAACGGGTTGTATGTGAAAAATGAAGAAAAGACTGGGGGAGAAGGAATGCTATATATAAATCAACTTTCCAAAAATTAGAATTTAACCCCTGGAAGTTTTGCTTGGGTTCCAATTGAGTCCTCCAAGGTTTCCATAGATTTTAATTCAGTCCCTAAACTAAGTTAGTGCTTAACATTGGCCTATTTGATAAAAAATATTTCCATGTAAACCCCCAAACTTTCCAAAAGCAGGCCAATTAAGTCTTTTCAATTTATAATTCAACCCCAAAATTTTTAATTTTCTTGCAATTAATTTATTTTTATTTATTTTTCAGGCTTTAGAATCCGACTAACCAATATATTGATTTCTCAGTTCTAATTTTTCCAAAATACTGAATTTTAGGGTTATTACAATCCTCTCCCTTAAAAGAATTTGGTCTCCAAATTATCATCTAAGTTCTGTTCTGACTAGTAGAAAATAAGCAAATTCAGTTAATCGGTCGACATTCTTCTTCTAATACTTTTTGCCTGAATTGCTTCTTCAGGTCCTAATACATCTTCGTGCCTCTCAAATGCATCGTATATCTTGACTTGTGTGCCTCACTGAAAATCTCCATTTCATTTCTTTCGGCACACATGTTGAACTCAAACTCTCTAGAACTTCAAACCTTTCCTTTTGTTTCATTATCCACATATCATAGGCTTGGGGTTCATCGTGTTTCATCCTATAATTTAAACTGCACTTATCTCTACAATTTCATTCACTGTATTAATTTCAACATAGCACCCATTCTTAAGCTTTAAGGTGTTTTTTCTTCCAATAATTGAGCCACTCCAGCCTTTTAGCTCAAGATATTGGCCGCTATATTTGCCTCTTCGAGTGATAGGTGATGGAAGAATTGTAGTTTTTTAAAATTCTCATCCATCAATGCTAACTCATGTTCAGGTCCCTATTCTAGTCAAATGGGTAACTTTTCTGAGTTAATTTAATCAATATGTAAGTTATTTTAGAAAAATACTGCAAATCTTCATTAATAGCCGACAAGATACAAACAATGAACTTCTATCACATTTTCTAGTCTCTTCTAGTTGACTATTGTCTTTATCTTAGAGAAGTCAACCTCTACCTCAAATTAGAGTATGATATGCCCAAGAAAAACCACATTCTTTATTCAAGGTTTATTCTAACTAAATTTTGTATACAATTAGTACTCTCTCATGGTTCCAAAGATCATGCATAAGTGCTTCATGTGGTGTTTTTTGGCCTTCAGCTGGTAGTACCCTTACTTCAACTCCAACTTCGAGAAGATTCTTGTCCCCATAGAGGATCAAATAATTCTTCTATGTGGGGTAGGGTAATAAGCTCACTTTTCTTGGACATACTTCAGGAAATACCTTTGATTATTTAGCCACTATTTATATTTCCTCAATTTTTAATCTATATCTCAGGGATTGTTGATGAGATACACCAAGAATTCTAACCAACCTTTCTTTAAAATCCATTTGGTGTCTAGCGTAGATATAACTAGCATTAGAGAGATGTTATCTGCAGAAGAGCGTGTTGGTATTGGTATCTCATCTTCGAGAATGATACATTTAGTGTAGCATTTCACCAGTGCCTAATGGCTTATGCAACCAATCTCTTGTGAGTATCACATTGTACTGTTGGATGAGCATTTATGTGAGGTTGGCTGGATATACTCTCTGCCCAAACATCATTTCGCAAACCCCGATACAGGGTGTCTGAACTTCAATTTGACAAACTATAGTCTTGAGTCGCAGTTTTAGTTTGAGAAAATGTGACATGTATGAAAAGAATGCAAAACACTAGGATCATATAAGTTATTATCATAGATTTCAAAAATAGAAACCATACCTTTTATCACTTCGTTAGGATCTGGAGCTTTTTCTCTTGTCAAGGTATAGGCATGAGCTTATATATTTTGTCTTCCATTAGCTCCTGCCACCTATTTTCCTTTTCCCACAAGTGTTGGGCTACTGCAACCTATATATCTACCTTATTTGTTTTGACATCTAAACTCTTCGTGGCCAAATCCCCCACAAAAGTCACACTGTTTAGGTGTCCTCTCTTGAGCTAAATTTACTCTCTTGCCATAATAAGGGTCCAGTTAGGTTGTGCTTCCAACTCGTAGCCTTTGCTATTTTCTTTCGACATTACCTTTTCCATCGAGGTGCATCTTTCCCTTTCAGCTTTTATCCTCAATTTTTTGGATCTCATGCAGTTTTGACTCAAGATGTAGTACTTTACTCATTGCTTGGTTGAAGATTAATAGTTCACAAGTGGCTAGACCCTTTCTCAATTTTGGTCACAACTTTTGCACAAATCGTTGGGTTTGTTGCCCTTCATCATTTTGAATGTATGGAGCATATTGTATTAGTAGGCTAAAAGTAACCTCTATTGACTTATAGATTGTACCCTTAAACAAGGTCCATAAACTCTTTTTCTCATTCTTGCTTCATTACCTCTGGCACATATTTATTCATGAAGTTTTAGGTAAAATTCTACAAAGTCCATTGGGTTCCTTTAGTCGTCCACTTTCGGTTAGTCATTTTCCACCAACTTTGGGTGGAACCTCTTAGAAGGAATGTAGTAAACTGAACTTTTTGATCATTTAGATAGCATAGTGTCTCAAAGATATTCTCTAAATCTTTTATCTATTCCTTAACTCTTTTATCATTAGGGCCTTCTAAGAACTTCAGGGGAATGAAACGAAGAAATTGTTCCAAAGCCTAATCTTTAGCTATCTCATTAACACCTCTTGCACCACTACTTAAATGTTGAACCTATAGCTTAAATACCAATTCACTCTGACACACAATATATGTTGGTTGGCCTATTGAAGGGATTTGTGAAACTTCTTCTTCTTACATGGCTTGCGAGTAAGCAGGTGTCCCTTATCTTGGAGCCTATCGATCATTAGCCAGTCACCCGAGAGGTTTTCTTTGTCATCTAATTCTGGGCGGAGTGGGTGCACCGAAACTTTCTTGAGATGCCATCAACTTTATCAACTTTTCCAAGCTTCCAAAATAAGAGAAGAGAAGAATTAATTGAAAGTAAATTTAACTCATAGATACACAAGTCTTAATCATTCTACAATGAATGATAAGATCCCATAGTCATCCTGCAGTACATAAACTCATCTCTCTAATATCAACTGATCAAATTTATCCTAAATCCTTGAATCACATAGGAGCTTCCCAAAATACACAAAATACTCAAAATCTAAGATTAATCTAGAGTTCAGTGTTTGATCTTCGAAAGTGAAGATTATAGTTTGGTTGGCCGTCCATGTATAATCTCTTACCTCCTAGCATCAAAAACTATACCCAAAATTTCAAGTTCAAACTAACTCATACAAAAGGTTTAATACAAGTTCCAATAATATTCAATGCCAAGGTCATCGACAAACCTAGGCTTTAATACTGGCTTTGTAGCACCCTACTCGGTAAAATCTCTAGTTGAGAGGCTACTCAGTTCAATTTTAATTCTTAAGCCATAAACAAACAATAGGCTCATAATGAACTTTTCAAAACTTATCAGAAATAGCAGTAGATTTCAACTAAAGCAAACCTCTATAAAATACTATATGCATGCCTTAGATGATCTCGTAACATATAACATACATACTAAATGCATACCATCAGTAGTCCTAAAATATTAATCACACAGCATTATATACATACTGTAGATACTAATTCAATCCTGCATATCACAGCATCTCTAAGTTATACAAGCTTAACATACAAATAAGCCCACATATACATAAAATACATGTTTTATTACAAAAAATAATTTTCTAAACCCATCTAAGAGAAATAAAGATAAACTAAGAGGGTACATCCAAAGGATTTAGTGAGGGATATTCATAACCATAAGCAGTAAGGGTTTGTCAAGAAAAAATCAACTCAGCAGGTTATAAATTAACATTAGAACAGAAACAAATTAGGATATAAGTAGATAAGAATCAGTTTACAAATGAATCGGATTATAGATAGTCAAGAAATAGTCATAGGCATTAATAAATTCATGGTTATTAGTAGGTATTACCTCGGAAGTTGGGACTGTTGGCTCGAGTGTCGTAGGATCATCTTAACCAAATTAGTTCAAGAGGAATGGTTTGTCTCAATTGAATCAGTTTAGGAGAAAATGCAGATGGCTTTTTTAGCCTAAACAACAGCTCGATCTAGACCAAGAAACTTCACCATCCATTTTTCTCCATGAGCAAAGTACAAACAATCAGAACACAGTCAAAATACAAATCAGAGCATAATAGGCTTATCAAAATTTTCTTGTATCACTAGTTTTAGGCTTATGACTTATCCCACACACCTAGTAGGGATTAACGTTCCATTATTTAACCAAGAGTTTAGGGCTTATGGCTTATCCCATGCACACAACAAAGATTGACGTCCCATTATTTATCTGAGAATTTAGGACTTATGGCTTATCTCATACACATAGCAAAGATTAACGCCGTGCACATAGATAGATTAACGTCCCATTTTTTCTATATAATGATTACAAATGGTAACAGATAATAAATCAGATAGATAACAGACATTCAAATAATAGAATGGACCAAAAATAGATAAGACGTTCTAGGCACCAGAATAGATAGGATTTAGAGTTAATATCAAGGAATAACCCTCATAATGGTGTACACATCAGTAAATAGGCAAGAAGTGAGATCTCAAATAGTTCTTAGATTTCAATACATATAATGTAGTTACGGTACAGAAAAACCCTCATAGGTGTTTGTTTTTTGAAACAAATAATAGATAGTTTCAATTAATACAAGTACTAAAGTGCTAGGCCCTCACAAGGGCATACACATCAATTAACAATAACAAACGAGATTTCAAGCAATTTGTAGATTTTAATAAACATGAGTAGTATAGTTCATAAACATGTCTAACCATCATAAGGGTTTATCATAATAACATATATGTATAAAAAAGTGCCAGATTGATAGACCTTTACTTCCATAGTCTTAGAAAACGTCAGTCACTGATTTTTGGTCATTGGGACCCATTTTTTTGCCACCTAATCCAAAAGAATAGGTCCACAATCAAGATCCTCATTTGATCTTATAATCACAATTATGCAAACAATGGTCTAAAATTGATACTTAATCAGCTAAATTGATAGCCTTGACAAAGGCATACTAATATGCTGGTCCCGATAAAGGAATGTAATTAGGTCCTTAATTACCAAATAACCTTGCGATAATGTGCTAATTCAACAATAATAGTCTAATGATTTGTAATATCCTAATTTCAATTTTATCACTTTAGGTCTCAAGTCTGCAAAATTAGGGTTTAATCACTTAATTAACTAAAATAATTCCCAAATCTATTATAAAATTATGCAAATTCAGGCCCACTAATATATCTAGTTACACATGCATGGCATCATATTAACTTTCCATATCTAATCTTTTCATCCCTTGACATTATATAAGATTTGATAAAAATAAACATTACAAAAGCTTTAAACCCTAATCCGATTATTACCCAAGATCTCTTATCCAGAACCTTGAAATTACAAACCAAGGATACCACCATGATCATTGCAAGGAGGAGAACATTCTATTCTAACCCCATCATCACGCTTCTACTGCTGGAGATGGTCAACACTACCACTAATAGGTGTCTTTCAGCTTAACAAACATAATACCTAAGTCAATTTCACGTTTCACCATCGAGAAAGCCTTCAATAGCTGCTTCTAAGTTGCTGGGTCTCAACTTGCACCGCACTTGAGATAACCCCTAACTGAGGCACTATTCAGTTTAGTCTTAATTCTTAACCTATAAACAAACAATAGGCTATAACAAATTTTTCAAAACTCATTAGAAATAGTAGCGGATATCAACGTAAGAAAACTTCCTCAAAAGACTATATACCTGTGTTAGATGATCTCGTAACATATAACATAGATACTAACTACATACCATCAGTGGTTCCAAAATATTCATCACACAGTATTATACACATACTGTAAATATCGATTCGATCCTATATATCACACCATCTCTAAGTTATACAAGCTTAACATATAAATAAACTTATATATATACATAAAACATTTGTTCTATTATAAAACACAATTTTCTCTAGTTCAAGCCAAGCATCTGCATCTACCACTTAACCCTATCTGAGAAAAATAAAAATAAAATGGGAGGGTAAGTTTAAATGACTTAGTGAGGGATATTTATAACCATAAGTAGTAGGGGTTTATCGAGGAAAAATTGACTCAATAGATCATAAATTAATAATCAGAATAGGAACAAATCAGGATACAGGCAGTCAAGAATCAGTTTGTAAACATATCAAATTACAGATAGTCAGGAAATAACCACATGCATTAATAAATTCAAGGTTATAGTAGGTACTGGCTTGAGAGTTGTGACTACCAGCTCAAACGGCCAAGAATTGTCTCAACCGAATAAGTTCGGGAAGAATAGTCCATCTCAACCAAATTAGTTCAAGAAGAAATATAGATGGCTCATTTAACCTAGACAATAGTGTGATCTAGACTAAGAAACTACACTATCCTTATTGCTCTATGAGCGGAGTGCAAACAATCAGAATATAGTCAGATTGAGAATAAGAACAAACAGGCTTATTAGATTTTCCTTATGTCACTAATTTTGGGCTTACGGCTTATCCCACGCACTTAGCAGGGATTAAAGTTCCGTTATTTAACCAAGAGTTTAAAGCTTATGGCTTATCACATGTACATAGTAGATATTAACATCCCATTATTTAACTAAGAGTTTAGGGCTTACTACTTATCCCATGCCCACTATAGAGATTAATGTCCCAATATTTAACCAAGAGTTTAGGGTTTACAACTTATTCCATGCAAACTGTAAGGATTAACATGCTGTTATTAATCAAGAGTTCAGAGGTTATGGCTTATCCCATGCACACAACAAGGATTAATGTTGTATTATTTAACTAAGAGTTTAGGGGTTACAACATATCCTATGTATACAGTAGGAATTAACATCGCGTTAATTAAACAGCAGGGATTAACATCCTACTATTCCTTTATAACAATTATAAATAGTAATAGATAACATAACATATGGATAAAAGAGAGTCAGATAATGAAATAGGTGGATAACAAATAATTAAATAATGAAACAAACGGATAATAGATGAGATGTTCTAGGAGCTAGAATAGACATGATTTAAAGTTAATATCAAGGAATAACATTCATAGGGGTGTACACATTAGTAAATAGATAAACATTGAGATCTCAAATAGTTCACAATTTTCAATACATATGATGCAATTATAGTACAGAACAAGAACCCTCACTGGGGTTTATTTTTTGAAATGAATAACAAACAGGTTCAATCAATACAAGTACCAATGCGATAGGACCTCACAGGGGCATATACATCAATTAACAAACATCGAACAAGATCTTAAGTAATTTGTATATTTCAATAGACACGAGCAGTACAGTTCATAAACATGTTTAAGCCTCATAGGGGTTTATCACAATGATAGATAAGTGTATGAAAGTGCTAGATTGGTAGACCCTCACAAGGGTTACAAAACATATCCAATTCTAACTTTGGTCATTACCCAATATTTACTTAACCAGGCCTCAAAATCACAAACTAGGGGTGCCGTTGCCATGCACTACCATCGAAATTGACCAAAACCATTACCAAAAGCTATCTTTTAGCTCAACTAAGCAAACCCCTAACTCAATTTCATCAAACGCCATCGAGTTAAAGCTTAATTGCAGCCAAAATCTTCCAATGCTACCATTCGCCACCAAGCAATTTTCTCCAAATTTTGCTACTAGCATCAAACCAAAAGCTAATTGGAGGCTACAAGGTTATTCTTTGAGATGAGAACCACTAACTTCACCCCCTAGAACTCTACTTTTATAGCCAATGAGGTTGCAACCATTAATTTTGCCGTGGTTAAAGCTTCCAGATTGAATTCCAACTGCCCCACTGATTGGTTTTAGATGAGAAAAATACTATTATGATCCTTGTATTGAGAGGAACAAATTGATATAGGGGTTGAAGGCTATCACCGATTGCTGAAAGGAGCTTGCCAGAAGAAGATTAACAGAGGAATGCTATTTACATAAGCCAATTTCTGGAAATTATAAATTGACCTTGGAAATTATGTTTTACTTTCAATTGGGTCCTTTAAAATATAATTAAACCCCAAATTAACCCCTAGACTAAGTTCGTGCCTAAGATTGACCCTTTTTGACAAATAATAATTCCACACAAACCCAAAAAATTTATAAAAAATGGTCCAATCAAATCCTCTCAAATTGTGATTCAACCTAAAACTTTCAATTTCCTTGAAATTAATCATTTTTATTTATTTTTCGAGCCCTCAAATCTAATCAACTAATATCTTGATTTCTAAATTCTCAGTTTTCTCAAAATACCAAATTTTAGGGGTGTTACAATCCTCCCCTCATTAAAAGAATCTGATCACTAGATTCTCATCTAAGTCTATTTTGACTAGCAGAAAATAAGCAAATTTGGTCAATCGATCAACACTCTCTTTTCAATACATTCCTCCCAAATTACTTCTTCTGGCCCCGATACATCTTCGTACCTCTCAAACACATCTTAGATCTTAACTTGTGTGCCTCATCTAACAATCTCTATTCTATTTCTTTCGGCACACATGTTGAACTTAAACTCTCTAGAACTTCCAACCTTTCCTTTTGTTTCATTATCCATATATTATAAGCTTAAGGTTGTCATATTTCATCATGCAATTCTAATTGCACTTATCTCTGCAATCCCACTTATCTCTGTATTTCAGTTAAATGGTTGACATTTCTAAATTAATTTAGTTAACATGTTAGCTATTTTAGAAAAGTGTAGTACAAATCTTCGTTAATAGATGATAAGACACAAAAAACTATGAACGTCTATCACATTTTTTGGTCTCTTCTAGTTGATTGCCGTTTCTATCTTAGAGAGCTCAAGCTTTACCCTATCTTAGGGTATGATGTGACCAAGAACAGCTACTTTCTTTATTCTAAATCCTCACTTACTAAATTTTACATACAACTAATGCTTTCTCAAGGTTCCAAGAGCCATGCGTTAGTGTTTTACGTGGTCTTTTTTAGCCTTCAGTTGATAGCACCCCTATTTAACTCTAGCTTTGAGAAGATTCTTGTCGCCATAGAAGGTTAAATAATTCTTCTACATTAGGTAGGGGTAATGAGCTCACCTCTTTTGGGAATACTTTTAGGTATTCATTTATCATTTCCACTTCTTCGACTTTAAACTGTATATTAAAGTTTGTTGATAAGATACACCTAGAATTCTTGCCCATCTTTCCTAAAATCTTTCTAGTCTCTAATGTAGATATAATCGGCATCGATGAGGAGTTATCTACAAAATGGGTATTGGTATCTCATCTCCAAGTGTGACATATTTGGTGCAGTAGTTTACCTATGCCTGATGGCTATACAACTAATCTCTTTTAAGTAGCACATTGTACTCTTAGATAAGCATTTATGTGAGGTTGGTTGGATATACCCCATCCCCAATCATCATTTGGCAATCTCGATGCATAGTGTTTGAAATTCTATTTTACAAACTATAATCTCGGGTCGTATATTTTGTTCAAAGTAATGCAAAAAATATAAAAGAATACAAAACACTGGAATCATACATGGCATTATCAAAATTTCCTAAATAGGAGTCAATATAAAGGAATAACCCTCATAGCGATGTACATATTAGTAAATAGACAAGCAACGAGATCTCAAATAGTTCACATATTTAAATATATATGATGCAGTTATGGTACAAAAATAGAAATCCTTATAAGGGTTTGTTTTTTGAAATAAATAATAGATAGGTTCAATAAATACAAGTACCAAAGCAATAGACCCTCATAAGGGCACACACTTCAATTGACAACAATGAACAAGATTTCATGCAATTTGCATATTTCAATAAACACAAGCAGTATAATTCATAAACTTGTCTAACCCTTACAGGAATTTATTATAATAACAGGTATAAGAAAGTGCCAGACTAGCAGACCCTTACCTCCGTAGTCTCAAAACACTGCAGTCATAGATTACTGGTCCATGGGGCCTACTTCTTTGTCACCTAATCCAAAATAGTAGGTCCAATGTCAAGATCCTCATTCGACCTTATAATCACAATTATGCGAACAATGCTCTAAAATTGATATTTAATTGGCTAAATCAATAGCCTCAACAAAGACATGCTAATAATGCTGGTCTCGATAAAGAAATATAATCAGGTCCTTAATTACCAAATAACCTTGCAAAAATATAGCAATTCAACAATAATAGTCTAATTATTCTTAATACCGTAATTTCAATTTTATCACTTTTGGTCTCAAATCCACAAAATTAGGGTTTAATCGCTTAATTAACTCAATTAATTCCTAAAATTCATCATAAAATAATGCAAATCCAAGCTTACTAATACATTCAATTACACATGCAAGGTATCATATATAGATTCCATATGAAATCTTTTCATCTCTTGACATAGAACAAGATTTGATAAAAATAAATGGTACAAAAGCCTTATACCCAAATTCGGTCATTACACATGATCTCTTATTTGGAACCTCAAAATTACAAACCAAGGATACCTCCATGATCATAGTGATGAGAAGAACTTTTGTTCTAACATTGTTGGAGATGGTCAACACCACCACCAATAGGTGCCTTTTAGCTCAACAAACATAATGCCTAGGTTAATTTGATGTTTTGCTATTGAGAAAGCCTTCAAATGTCATTTCTAAGTTGTTGGGTCTTATTTTATGTCTGCTTGCTGCCATATTGAATTCTCTTCTTTCACCAGCTTAATCATAAAATTGAAAGCACCACGATGCTTCTTAAGCTAAACCTATCATAAAGAATTGATTTCTTAATTCTTAATTTTCCAAAATACCAAATTTTAGAGGTGTTACACTTTGGTCAACTAGACAAGATATTGATACTTTTGCTGGCAAAAGGGCCAAGTAAGGCTAGGTCCGATCGATAACCTATTTGATCACTAGTAGGTTAGGCCAAATA
Source organism: Jacaranda copaia (assembly GCA_014898725.1). NCBI lineage: Eukaryota > Viridiplantae > Streptophyta > Magnoliopsida > Lamiales > Bignoniaceae > Jacaranda > Jacaranda copaia. Next base: position 891,921 of record JACGDI010005369.1, read on the forward strand.
GTCAATTAGGCTATCCTACGTTGTTGCTTTTATTTGGTTGAGTGTTATTGGGTTGGTCCTGTTGGGCTATCCCACATTATGAGTCCCACCACTTTTAAGTCCTAATCGAGATGATTGATGAGAAAGAATGGGGAGTTACTGATTTGTGAAAATTAGATACACTTGACAAGGAGTTCAACATATTGGTAACATTTATATCTTAAAAGTTGGATAGGGTTTCAGTACATTTAATGTGATTGTTACCTTGGGTAGTGCGGATAGGCAACCAGTGGGTGCATAATAATATGTTATTAATTGGTTAAATTAGATTATTAGCCTACCTATGGACTGAGGCCTATAAATAGATCTAGTGAAAACTATCATTCTCACTTTTGCAGCAATCCTAAAAGGTCGAACCTTGAGATTTTACTGCTCTACCACTAGTTGAGTTTTGTTTTAATTCTACTAACTATAAATATTCTTATATCTTGAGTAAGTTTGATACTTCATTACTTCAATCATATTCTACATATCTAATATATTAAGAGTGTTTGGTTAGGATAGCAATAGGGATAGTGACAGTGAGAAGACACTTTGACTCAGGTGATAGAAGGCTCGACTAGAAAGTCCAATAACGTATCCGAAGATAGCTCAACTTCTAGTAGTTCCAGTGATACTCTGGTTGATATTAGGGATATGGCAGGACCAAGTCATCATCCCATCTCCTTTAGATGGTTGTTTATACCCATGTGATCATATCTTAAATTACAGATACAAATCTTGTGTTGCTTAGATAGGCATACCATATTTCTTAAGGGTTCAAGCTGATTGTCCCCAGTTTTGATGATAGAATGCATTAGCCTTCAGTTGGTTGTATCACTGTGTTCGAGGATGCCTTTAAGTGTGAGCCCTAGTTTCTCTTAGCACAATTTATAGTCAATCTCTTAAATGGTTTTCAAGTTTGTATTACCTAATTTCTTCCTAATTACTTTACAACTTTATACAATTTTGTTGTTCTTACGCATATACAAGACCAGCCTCTAACTTTCATTAAATTTTCCAACCGTTTTTATTTCTCGATGTCCTAGAAATCAGGCAATACCAGGGAGTTGGGCTTTATTATCTCATGGCCAACCCTCATTGAACATTTTTGGTGGCTCCCTCCTCTTTGCATGGTCAAGAGTGGAATAAATATTATTATTTTGTTCGAGCTCCGAGGAGAGGGTCAGGTTTAACATACCTAAGGGTGGCTGAGATGTCATGTCGAAATGCTAGTGCATGAGAACCACACTTGGCCTAATACTTTCATTCACGACCAAATTCAATTTAGGTAAATAGAGGTATCAAGTATATTGAGGAGAGAAACCTGGTGTTGGTAAGTGATGCCTACTAATGCTCGACTAGGGAGATACTACAGTCAACCTACTTTACTTGAAATTTTTATTTGTGTTCAACTTTTTAGTCGATTATGATTCATTCACTTTTTCTATCTTTTTTCATATCAAGAAGAAATCATGAATTATACCGACAATAGGTGATGGCATGACAACAAAAGGTGTAAAAGCGTTGTTAGGCTAATGCTCATCAGGAAGCCATTCCTTAGGTTGCTCTGCAGTCGCAAGCATTACCATCTGCTATTCAATTGGCTTGACCAGCTCTTGTGGAGATGAGTAGCTTCTTCGCTCAACAAAAAGACTAGCTATCAAGCAATGTAGGCTTATAAAAAAAAAAGACTAATATCAATAAAGAAAAAATGGAAAACCAATACCTCAACTCGCTTGACTCTGACCTCCACTAGATGATGACTTGTTCCCACTGCTTAACTTTCCATTTTCTAGGTTTGGGATTGAAGTTGGTCTAAAATACTTTGTCAATGATGATGATAGGGCTAACTGGAGCCATGTCTTGAAGGTGATGATGGTCAAACTCTTAATGTTCAACTAGAAAAAATGCTCGAGATGACCCAACTAGGGGCCCTAAAGGTTCTTATTTTTCACTCTAATATGATAAGTGTTTGGTTGAGGTTAACTTATTTTTCCCAAGGTTGGTTTAAATATTTTGAGTAAACTTTCCATCATTATAAGTGAACTAATTGAGGTACCATTTTTATCGGAGATTGGAGTTGACCCTTGGTGATTGAAAAGAGCTCTAAAAGGAGTAAAGTGATACAGAGATAGCCAAGACTCTACTTGAATTTACATGATTGAGGATCGAGCAACTGACTAAGCAACTTAAGGATAAAAATACTTAGCTCATGGTTGTCGTGGCTGAGAAAAGCAAGATAGATACCTTACTGTGGCAGGCCAGATTGGATACTTAAGCTAATTATGATACTGGTCAAGCGCACGGTCATAACATTACCATGAATTATGCTTAAACTGAATTATTCAAGATGTTATCAATCATCCAAAAATAAAATCGATGCAGCAATTAATGCTATGCACAGCATTCAAAGATGCTAGTACCATCTTCCCAATTAATGACATGAATGAGGCTTTTAGAGAGGCCTTAAAGCAGCTGGCATCTTGGGCTATCAAATCTGCCCTTAGAATAAGGCATAGCTCAATCTACTTCAAATAGAGTAACGCGAGGACTATCTTGACCTCCCTTCGATTAAAAAGAATGCTTCTGCAATAGGGTCTACTGCTTTTGTTGTAGTTAGAGCTCTAAATGCTTCCCATCTAAGAGTGGTCGCAGTGGCCGATAATTTTGCTTTTGCAAATAGCTTTGCATTCGACATCAGGGATAGAAAGGTTGACATTGTTGCTTTTTTTTTCTCCTGCTGAGTATATTTTCTTGGTAGAGAAGGAGAGTCTTTCTCAACTTACACATGTAGTAAAACTATTACTTGTACTAGTACCCAAGCAAAAGATTAAAGGTCCTACTACTATTGTTTGTGTGCCTTTCTCAGATAAGCTTGACCAAGCTATCATGAGGTGGTGGCTAAAAGGGCAAAAGAGAAGGAAGCAGGATTGAGTTGACGTAGTAGTTGTTGCAGTCACTTTAATCAATTCATGTTTGTTTGCCTTATGAGGTATTTTGATGTAATTGAATAATTTTTTTAACCCTGTAATTGAATATTTCAATTAATGAGATGAAATTTCTGCTCATTTTTGTGTCATTGTTTTTTTTTTCTATTTTATTACTTTAATTCTTGTCAATTGATTGCGCCAATGGGTGATACAGTAAACATTTCAATTTTAAATAATAAGTAATGCAATCCTTTGATAAGGGAAATCTGCAATGTTCAATTGGTTTAAAATAAAGTTAGCGATCGATTATGAGATTGACTTGTAAAGGAATAAGTGAACAAATCTAGGGATGTTTATATTGACTTGACCTATTTAAAATAGGGTTTGAAATAATCTTTGTTGTCAACTATTTGGCCAACTTAAGATGTCTTTTCCATAATCAAATGAATTAGCTTGTTGCTAAGGTCAATTGTGGACTGACTTTATCAAATAGACTTCGAGATCATGCTTTAATGCTCGCATTTTAATGTGTATATTGATAGGTTGACTTGGTTGTGGTGATCAACTACAAGGTCAATTTGAAGTTGTGTTCAACTTTAATTGATTAGACCATTTACCGAATAATTAGGTTTGAATCCATATTCGACTAAGAGTTGGTTGACTTCGAGATTGACTTAGGCTTGAAGTCATAGTTTATGGCTCAAAGCTAATTTGGTGTTGACTATGGGGTCAATTTTAGATGATCAACTCATTTGTCATTTTAGGTTTGAAGCTGTATTTTGCAATTTGAAATTGATTTGATGTTGACTATAGGGTCAACTTTAAATGATCAACTTATTTATTAATTTAGGCTAGAAGCCCCAGTTTGTTGATAATAGTAAATAGTTGTTGATAAGTTGTTTTTATTGATCTAGAATAATATTTTAGTAACACGATTGAGGAAGCTCTTTGCCATTATGCTTCGCCACTTTGACCACTGAGCATGGGCCTTTCCATTTTAGATCAAGTTTGCCCACATTCTTTGGGCCTTTAACTTTTTTTCAGGACAATGTCCACCACTTTGAAGCTTTTTGGTCAAACTTCCTTATTATAATGTTGTGCCATCTTCAACTTGTATCTCTACATTTTGTGTATGCCTGCTGATGTAGGTCATTGATTATTTCAAGGTTGAAATCTCTTTTAGAGTTATTCTTGATTTGGTTGTAGTAGGTTACTCAAGCAGTATGTTGTATTTTAGTTTTGTTAGGATAACTGTTTCTGACCCATAGACTAAGCTGTAAAAACTGTGACTTGTGGTAACTCTAGGTGTGGTTCTATATGCCCCATGCACTCTAAGGAAGTCATCCATGCAACTTGCTCTGGATCCTTTAAGTCAAGCCTTAAGGTGGTCTAAGATAGTTTTGTTAGTAACTTTCATTTTCCTATTAGCTTGACGATTTCCAACTGAGGTGAAGTGCTATTGAATTCTCAGGTTGTCGCACCATCTCCTTATGCCCCTGCTCTAGAATTGCGTCCCATTATTTGATATTGATATCTTAGGTAAATCAAAATGATAGATAATGTTTTACCACATGAAACTTCTAATGGCCACATTGGTTACTTTAGAACTGCTTCTACTTCAATCCACATCATAAAGTATTGGACTGCAACGATCATGAACGTTTTTTGACCTATGGTTTTTAAAAAAGAGTTGACTATATCTATCCTCTACTGGTTAAATAACCACGTGTTCTAAATTATCACTAATATTGATGTAGGTTGGAGCGGTATGTTCGAGTGAACCTGGCAAGATGGGCATTTTCTAGCGAAGTCAACCATGTTGTCCAGCAAAGTTGGCCAAAGATAATTATATCTGATGATTTAGTGAGCCAAAGATCTCTCTTCGGAGTGATTGCCATAGATTTCTGAATGGACTTTTTAAAAGACCTCCCGACTTGTTCTAGTGTCAAACACCTAAATGGTGGTCCAAAAACTAATCTCCTATAAAGCTAACCATGGTCATCGAAGGTGAATTTCATTGCTCAACCTTTGAGTTTATGTGCTTGTACCTTATCCTAAAGAACATTTTCTTCTTTTAAGTAAGGTTTCATTTTGTCTTACCGAGAGAGAGTTTCTTTTACAATCTGCTTGACCAAATTTTGGTTGCAACTACCTATGGTGCATTTTTTGGCAATTAAGAATGTGATAGTTCTATCTTTGGTTCTTTTTGCTGAGCTGGTGAATTTTCATAAGGCATCTGCTTTTTCATTTTCTGATAAAAGGACTTGGCTGAGGGTGAACTTTTTGAACTTTTTCTATAGCTTCTTGACCTCGGCTAGATACTTGGTCATTATAGTTTCTTTAGCTTTGAAGTTATCTTTAATTTATTCTGCAACCAAGTGGTAATTAGTGATGGTCATCAGTTGCTTGACTCCTATATCAATGGCAATCCTCATGCTAGTAAAAAGGGTCTTGTATTCTACTTCATTGTTGGTGATGGGTAGTCAAGTTTAATTGTAAAGTCATACTCCTCAGCTTGTGTAGAGCACAAGAAAATTCCTATTCTTTCTCTTGAGAAAGTTGCTGAGCCATAGATGTGCATAGTCCGTACGAAGGAATCTTGTTTGAGTTTATTGAGCAAGTCGAGTCTCTCTGTGATAAAGTCTGCTAACACTTGGGCCTTTATAGTAGTTTGAGGCTATAAGGTGATGTCAAACTCCCCTAACTTAATGGCTCACTTTATTAACCTTGCTAATATCTGACTTCAACAATACTTGTTTCCTCAATTAATTCGTTAAGACAACAATGGAGTGAGATTCGAAGTAGGGTCTAAATTTCCTGGCTTTAGTGACCAAAGCTAAGGTAAATATTTTGATCTCTAGATAATTGTGTTTTAGGCCTTACAATGCTTTTCTGTTGTAGTACACAAGTCGATGAGTGCCTTGTCTAGTCGAGACTAAAACCAAACTGATTGCTGCAGATGCGACTGCCAAATACATATGCAAGACTTCTCCAACCTTAGGCTTAGCTAACATTGGTGGCACTGAAAAGTATTGTTTCAAATTGTCCATGACCTAGTTATATTGCTCTATCCATTGGAACTTCTTCACGTTCTTTAAGGATTTTGAAAAATGGTAGGCTTTTGTCGGTTAATCACGCAATGAATTGCATCAGGGCTATATTTTTCTGATGAGGTGTTGAACATCTCTAATTGATTGAGGAGATGCAATGTCCAAAATGACCTAAATTTTTTATGGGTTTGCTTTGATGCCTCTTTGACTAACTATATAGCCCAAAAACTTTCCTCTTCCCACCCTGAACGTGTACTAGTTAGGGCTTAGTTTCATGCCAAATGCTTGTAATATTGAAAATATATAGTTGAGGTTGGCTAAGTGATTTTGTTCTTTTTCCATTTTAACAATCATGTTGCCAACATAGACTTCAAGGGTCCTACCAATCTCATTTTTTAACATAAAGTTCACAAGTCTCTTGTAGGTTCACTTGTATTTTTGAGCCTAAAAGGCACGGCTAGAAAATAGTATAGATTATTGGGGACCACAAAGGTGGTCTTATCTCTATCCTCAAGGACTATGAAAATTTGATAATAACCTTCGAATGCATGCATTATACTCAAAAGATCACAACCAGTAGTAGAATTAACTATTAAATCTATGTAAGGCAGTGGGTAAGGGTCTTTAGAACAAGCTTTATCAAATTGGTAAAATCATTTCATACTCTCTATTTTCCCTTATTCTTAGGGACAAAGACTAAAATATAAAGCTAATTTGGATATTGAATTTCTATAATATATCATGCCTCTAAGAGTTTGTTGACCTCATCCCTAATGATTTGGTATCTTTCAGCATTGAAGGTCCTAGTCTTCTACTTGAGTGGCATGAATAAGGGGTCCATATGATGCTGAGGTCAATCCTTTGTAGGTTGGTAGCCTTCTAAGCAAAAACATCAACATTCTTTCTAAGGAAATTGACCATCAAACACTCCACGCTGCTCTTCAAATCTATTCCAATCTTTGTGGTCTTATCGGGGTTGCCAAACTCGAGCTCTATGGTCTTGAACTCCCTGATGGGCTCAACCCTGGTCTCATCTAACTTTCTTCTCTTATTTTGTTGTCCCTTCTCAAGTTTCGCTACTAGGACATCCTCTGAGAGTTTGAGTTTTGGTCAAACCTTTTATTTATTTGCCATGATTGAGATTGTGCAACAACACTAAGCTTCTTTCATGCTGTAAAGAAGTTCACCAGTTCCAATAGTGGTAAAAAACTTGACCTTTATGTGGTAGGTCAAGACTATAGCTCTAAAGTCATTTAGCATTGGTTGTCTAATAATAACATTATAAGCGAATGGTGCATCAACGGCTAAATAGTTGACCATGAGCATTCTTTACCAATGTGCTTTTCCAAATGAAGTTGACAAGTTTATAGACCTTTCAAGGATGATCTTTAGTCCCCCGAATCTAACCAATAGGGTACACACATGCTCAAACTTTAGCTTTTCCATGTTCATTCTCTTTAGCATCAACAGGACAATTATATTTGTAAAGTTGTTGTTGTCAACCAACACCTTCCTAACCTTAAAATTGGCCATCTCAATAGATACAACAAGATGGTAATCCAACTTATTGTCAGCAACTTGATTCTCGATGCGCAAGAGGTCGGCATCAGAGAAAGAGATTGGTTTAGCACTAGTTAAGCATTGGAAAGCTATTTTAATTGGGGAATATTTGGTTGATTCCAGCCTCCTTTGATTTTTCCTTCTTACTAACTTGGAGTCCTCTTTAGTTAGGCTTCTAGTAATGGTGTCAACAATTCCCCTAAGGATGGGCAGGGATGTCAAGCTAGTTTTTTTCCTTAACTTCTTTCCTCGGGCTATCCCACTTTTCTTTGTGCAGAGTTTAGTGTCTGGCTTTTTGACCAGCAAACTTCTTTAGGTGTCCTTGTTGAATCAACCTTTCAGTCTCATCATGTAGATTAAAATAGTCTTCTATGTCATGGATTTTTTATCAATGGTAGTGACAGTATTTTTTAGATCTTTTCATTGCTTCATTTTCAATCAACTTCCTTGGCTTTTTAAGGAGGTTGTCATGTTGAATGGAAAATAGCACATCCTTTCTGGCAATGTTCAACAAAGTGTAGTTATGAAATCATTTGATGGGAGATTGATGACTATCTTTATGCTATCTATCATCTTTCTCTTTTCTCTTATTCTTGTTGTTGTCCGTATTACCATATTTAAGTCTATTCATATCCTCCTAAGCTATGTACCTCTCTACGAGGTTGACTAATTCCTCTATTATCCTTAGTCTTTCTTGAACCAGTGCATTGGCACATTTTTGGTCCCAAAGACCCAGGAAAAGCACATAAATAAACAACTCAATTTGAGGACTATTAATCATCAAAACCTCTATGTTGAATTTTTTGAGAAAGTCTCAAAACGACTCTCCCTCGTTCTGCTTAATTATGTGCAAGTGGGTATAGGGGAGCATCATCTTTCTTCGACTAGCAAACTGGTAGAAGAACTTGTCATAAAGTTGGTTGTATGAGTAAATCAATGCCAGCCCTAATTTGAAAAACCAGTTGAGAGCAATTCTTTGTAATATGGTGACTAGCATTTTGGCTTGGATGTACTCATTATGCCTATGGAGTTGCACAAGTGCTTGAATTGTAGTAAGTGCTCATTTGGGTCGGATAAGCCATCATACCTAGGTAGGCTTTTTAAACCTTAACATCGATAACTATGTGTTCGTCAATTATCTTTTACACAAACGGCAACTCGTGCTCTTGATGAAGTCAGGGCGTACCATCATAATGAGGGTTTTTCTCAGTATTTCTTCTCAAAATCTCTTCTAGATATGTATTCAATTGTTGCACTTGGTGGGATACTTTTTCCCATTCTTCTCTACCTATTTGTGATAGGTTTTTATTCGTTTAAGGCCTACGCTTCTCGACCCTATCGCACTGTGGAGCTTGAATGAGTCGAGCGAGGTGATCAACTAAATCAACCACTTTTTCTCAGGGACCAAGTCGAGCTTCTCCCTTGGGAATTATCCTAATCTATCCTCTCATCAGTTATGGGAATGTCGAGCGTCTAGTCTACCTTTTTCTTCTCTTAGAGGCCTCTTATCACAATGTGAAGGTTGGTGAGTAGTATAAGAACTAGGCCAAGTTGATTGTTTTGCCTATTGAGGACAACTAATAATTGAGCTAAAATTTAGGTTGATATCTGCTCGCTTATCCATTGCATGAGATGTTCCATAGTTAGAGTGACTACTTGTTCTGGCTGAGAGCTGGGTCCAGCCATATCTTGCTTTTACTGAGGTTGAGGATGAGAGGTTGGGGATCTTCTATCCCCCTCTTTCTCAGAAATAGCTTGCCTTGTGTTAACCATTTTTCTTAGTTACAAACTCAGTTTCCCTCATATGGCGCCAAATGATAAAGGTATGAATTGTTTAGTGGTGTATTAAGCTGAGATCCAATCTAGTCAATGGATAAAAGGACAAGAAAAGAGTTTGATAGTATAGCTAGGTCAAGTAAACAACTAGTAGCACATGTCAGACTAGCCAAGGTGCCCTCAACTAAGATACTATAATGCACAAGTTAGTACTTGATCAACTAAAAGTTAGAACAACAACATGAGGACTTTGAGTGATAATAGGCATATTTGGATAAAGGGTGGCAATTGGTTATTTATAGCTTTTTTGGGGAGGCTGTACGTCTATGATGCTTATACATATACACAGAGGCCTTTGTCTTTACTTGAGGAACCTTAGGTTTTTTCCATTTTATGTACTATTTTAGATGGTGCTTCCTCCAGCTACATGGGACATAGCGATACACAGGAGGTGCATACTATTCTAGCATTGTCAGAAAAATAGTGTTAGTGATGGCATGCTTTATTAATGCAAAGGCATACTGCTTGTCAGAGCATTTAATATGGTAGAGAGATGATCATATCCCTTTGACCTCCTTAGGTTGAGATGGGTATCTACTCATGAGTCACTCGCATAGGCTCTAATCGACAGGACAAAACTTTATAGGATCCAAATATCTTTTTGGTTGAGTGCTGAATAATCATTCTCGATCTTGTCAATCATACTCTAGTAAAATAGATAAGATATCAATACTTGTGCTAGCATAAAGGCCTAATGAGGTTAGGTTCGATCAATAACCTAGTTGATCACTAGTGGACTAGGCCAAATTGTTAATTAGGTTGTCCCAAGTTATAGCTTTTGTTTGGTCAAGTGTTATCGGCCTAAGCTTGTTAAGCTATCCCATATCACATATATTATATATGGAAATGTTTGACATAGCAAAAATGAACAAAACTAACTTATTAGTGTCATTGCCAGATAAAAAAGGTATTTAAAATAAGATTGAACATCATTTTACTTTATATACACTAGATTTGCTTGGTAAATTATTATTATTTTTTACTTTTGTTTTTGCATGTATTTTGTACTTTCTTTTATATGATTTACTAATTGATGATGGTAATTTTAGTATTATGGGCTCCTGGATCTCCATTTGAGGGGACCAATCAACTAGAAATATAGACAAAGACGTGGGTTAGATCTTGCAGCCATGTAACAAATGTCTAGCTAGTTGAGAGAGTGCTTGGCCAAGACCTTTCGATGGTTAAGTTAGTACTTCAATCTGAGAGTAATTGGATAGATTAATAGTTCAAAGAGAGTATCAAAGCTTATCGTTACTTCTGAGGAATGAGGTTATAATGTTTACTTAGGGATAAAAAGTAGGTTTTTCCTTCAGATATTATTATGACTAGGGGCAACTTAGGTCTTTTAGACCTAAGCCAAAACTTTACACATGGCTAATCAGAGAGGGAATCCATACCATCATTAATATAAATATAATGCATCATCAGTAAAATTAATGCAGATAGTCTAGTAGTTGAGGCACATTTAATGCAGATGTAATAGGTGGCAAAGGCTGCCATTAATGCTTCTTTCTTGGTCACATCAACCTCTAAGTTGGGAAATTTGACCTCTAAGGTCAAAATGGGCATATTTGCACCTCTATGATGCTTTATTAGGCATGTTATTAGGTTTTGGGCTTGTTGGGCCTATCTATATCATGAGGCAATCCCACTCCATAGTTCGACCATGTTACGGTTGGAGTCAATAGTAGCTTAATGAAATTATGGTTGGTAGATCAACGAGAATCATTGGAGCAGGAAAAATATTTTGAATCCTAACTAGGGTAATGAAAGTGGGACTCATTATAGGTAGTTACATGGATATTTATGCAGAGGAGACCATCGATTATGTAATTATTAGCTGGTTATCGGTCAATTTAGCCAGTTAGTATTTTTTGGTCACATATAAGTAGTTACTTTTGGCATTCATTTTTTACCTTTACTGGAACGTAGTAAGGTCGAGTAGTGAATATTTTTGGTTAATTTTGAGAAACCTTTAGCCCTTATATTTTTGCATGCAGTTTTCAGTAGTTTTTCTCCTCTACCATTTAAATTTCCTATAAATCTATTCTCATAGTATATCAATTTCAAGTTCTTATTTTGAAGCTACATATTTAGTAGATGCCTCAACTAGTGAGGATATTCACGTGCCTCACCAAGTAGGTAGCTGGGGTCTCCTAACTAACCTAATTTAGATGTAATAAAGGTGTAGTGGGAGTGGATAAGGGGATAGGTCTTTCTAATTGTGTTGTCAATAAAGCTAGGCCTTTTGAACCTATGGTTAAAGAAGCCATGCTGTTAGAAAAAAAAGATGAGCTTCCCAGGTTAAGGGATAAGCTATTAACGACCAACCATTATAGCAAAATTATGTCAAAAATATAATCGATCAACCTCAAGTCTATTAGGGGGAAATATCATATTCCTAACGAGCTTGACTTACCTAGGGCTACAAATCGAATGCACACTCTTCCAGAGGGTTGTATAACTATTTTTGAACATACAATGAAATGTAGTCTTAGGTTTCCTTTAGTTGACCCTATAGTCGACCTATTGAGGGGTCTCCAAGTCTACATAACTTAGCTACCAAATTGCTTCTCCCTTATGCATGGCTTTATCATTCTAATGTCCATTTTTTACCAGCCCCCTTCATAGGTTAACATTAGCCATCTATTTCATTTGCCAATGTCTCAAAAGTTAGATTTGATTAGGGAATCGAGATTTTACTATTTGATAGCTTGACCTCATAGAAAAATCTTTATAACCTTATTCTCCTCCTATGGCCAAAAGTGGAGATATAGGTACTTTTTATGTCCAATTGCTAAGCGTGGTTGGTTTTAAAATTCCTAGAGGGTAGATGATAGGTAAGGTCAAGATGAACACCAACGAGAACCCATCCTAGAACAATATTTTTGTTCTTGATGTTCTTTAGTCTATTGAAATAGATGCCTTTGTATTTATAAGGGAGAGCAATTTAGTTTTGGAGAGATTGTCAACCACCAAGTTGAGGTTGTATGCTAGAGCATGTTTAGGTAGAAACTAACCTTTGTAATTTATCTAATTTATTATTTTTGGTTATTATTTTTCTAATCAAAATTTATTCATTTTGCAGGTTAAGTAATTATGAATTACACAAGGTCGATTGCAATGCAAAAATAGTAACAGGCATAAGTGCATCATGAGGCCGATGCTAGCTACTTGGCTAATGTGCAACTGATTGCTAGGGTTAGCCAAGTGGTGCAAGAAAATCCTATTGAGGGAAGCAGGGAGGGACGAGTAGTCCATCACCCAAATAGAAGAGGAAAGTCATTGAAGTCACAGCACAAGTTACGCCAAAGAAGACTACAATCAAGAAGAGAAAGAAAAAGATTGGTGAAACCAATGAGGCTACTTACGCTACATTTCTACTTGAGTGTTTGTGCAATTTGTCAATGTTTCATAAGCCATGAATTGGTGAGAAAGTAAGGGTGTTGAATATCGTGAACATGATAGATGTAGGTCCAACATTGATGTCACCCTACCACTTTTGACAACTGGTTTATTCTAGAGAGACCAGGTAGAGATGTTCAACTACGAACAGCTTGACGCCTTGAAAGCTTTTGCCTACCATGCAAACATGGTAAATATTTCTTATCGATTCTTATATATATTGCCGAAAGATTGATGCACTTTTGCATTATTGAATGCTTCGTAGGTCGGACAATAGGGGTACAATTTCCATAAGAGGTATGAACTATGTGAGATCAATCATTAGCAATTGAAAGAGAATTTTAAAGAGTTGGAAAATGAGCAAAATGACCTAGTTAAGACCAAGGTTGATTTACTAGAGTTGAGATTAGGCGAATTGACTAAGCAACTTTAAAAAAAGATATTGAACTATTGGTTGCTATATAAGTTAAGAACTAAGCTGAGGAGCAATTGAAGAAAATAATAAACTCAATTCAGAAAGCCTCTGAGTTAGGTTGGGTGCAGGGATATGATGGTGCTTTATGATATGCCCAGATTGAGTTCTTCAAGGTACTACCCAAAATTTGCAAAGAGGCTGTGCAACAATTCATGCTTTGCATGGCTTTCATTGATGTGAGCATGACATTCAGCATAGATGATGCCAATGAGGCATTTGATCGCATAGTGAAATAGCTCGAGTTCCTTGATTATGAATTTTGAGCAAAGGATAAAACATAGCTCAGTGTGATGAAGAATGAGTACCTTGAGGCCTTTGATGATAATGCTACTATTGAAGAAACTACTAAAGTTGTTTTCTCCCCTCATCTACGAGTTATTTCAATAGGAAAAGAGCTTGCTTTCACAAGTGAGTTTTCTTTGGAGATAAAGAATAATGAGGTGAATGTGGCAGACTTCTTCCCTGTTGACAAACAAATGTTTTTGACTGAGAAGGTTAGGCCCTTCTGGTTAGCTGGAGTATATCAAATTAGGCTTAAGTAAGAGGTCAAAGGTCCACCTCTAGATGTAGGTCTTGATTCAATTGATGAGCTATGTTAGGCTGTCGATGAGGTGGTCGACGAAGCCACAGGTTTGAGAAGAAGATGTAGGGTCTAACTAGATGGTCCCATGATGTAATTTTTTATTTTGACAAGATGTACAACCTCGTTGAGCTTTTAGATCATTTTAATGTTAACTTTGATGTTAATGTTGCTCTTTTATTATGAAAATGCCATGTCTTTAGTTGATTCTATGTTTACTACTTTCTTTTATGTGAAAATAATTTAAATCCTACGTTGCTATTTAAATCAGGGTTCATTTGAATCTGTAATAATTCATTCATGAATAGTTTTGATTACCTGATCATGAGGTGGACTTGATCATACGACTATGGGGTTGACTTGATTAGTATTTAATAATTGGATTATATACTATTTTGACCATGCAATTGCAGGGTTGACTTGATCATTGTTAACAGTTGGATTATACACAATTTTGATCATGCAACTACAGGGTCACTAAATGATATTCATTAAAACATGTCCTTTCTGTACAATCCACTTTACACATAAAACTTCTTTAGATTAATGGTATTCCATGGTCTGGGAGCTCATTTCTTGTCAAGTTGGCCAATTTGTAAAAGTTATGCTTTGCTACTTTCACCACAGAATAAGGACTTTTCCATTTTGGGTTGAGCTTGCTGACATTTTTAAAGACTTCAACCTTTTTGAGAACAAGGTCTTCAACCTTGAAATATCTGGGCTTAACACCTTTATCATAGTGTTTGGCCATAATCGACCTGTATCTTCTATTATGGTAAAAGCTTGCTATTGGAGCTCGTTGATTGTTTCAAGGTCAAATTCTCTTTCAACTTGGTTTCTAATTGTGTTGTAGTATATAAATTGAGCTGTATGTTGTATCAACCTTGTAGGGATAACTGCCTTTGAACCATAAATAGAATTGTATGGGCTTTATCTGGTGGCATTTCTTGGCATAGTCCGATAGGCCTAGAGGACTATAGGTAAATTGTTTGCACAACTAGCTTTCGAACCTTATAGTTGAGTTTTGATGTGGTCTAAAATAGTTCTATTAATGACCTCTATTTGACCTTTTGCTTGTGGATTTCCTACTAAAGTGAAGTGTTGCCTAATTCCAAGGCTTTCACACCTTTCTCTAGTTTTGCTTGCTTTGAAATTAGGTGCTATTGTTAGATATAAGTACATTGGGCAAGCCAAAATAGAAAATGACATTCTTCTATAAAAAAACTCTTTATTATAGCATTTGTGATCTAGGGCATAACCTCTGCTTTTACCCATTTGGTGAAATACTCAATTGCTACTATCATGAATTTTCTCTAGCCAATAGTTTTTGGAAAAGACCTTACTATATTGACCCCCTACTAGTTGAAAGGCCACGTGATCTGCACTGGGATGATGATCGCAGTTGGTTAATAAGAGATATTAGCATGGACTTAGCAAGCTAGGCACCTTCGAGCAAATTCAATGGCATCCCTGTATGGAGTTGGCCAGAAATACCCATACATAATGACCTTGTGAGCTAATACATGACCTCCTAAGAGGTTTCCACAAATGCCAGCACAGACCTCCTACAGGATTTCTTGCTATTAATCGGGTGTGAAGTGAAGGCTAGTAAAGCACTAGGATCTATTATCAAAACTTCAAAACATCAAAGTAACTAGTGCCTACAATCTAATCAAGGATCTTTTCATGCCTATAATTTAGATTTAGATATAGGTTACCTTGATGAGCAAATCCAAGGAGTACCAAGTGAACACTTCACTAGTTCTAGAATCAACCTACTTGTGGCACAACAAGAAGAATGCAACGATCGTCCTATCAAATCACCTTAAAAAACTTTGAAAAAAAATATAAAGCTATATAATACCTTGGAGAACTTATAGGAAAAATTTAAAATGAATTGACAATCTGGAACTCCCTAGAGAAAATCACAAAGTTGGACCTCAAGTAGGTGAATCTCCATAAATGAGCAAGCACACGCCTTACCTCTATTGTAATGATCCACACACCAATGAGATCTTCCTAAATATTTAGTCTATGAGTTGGATTAATACCAAATATTTTATAATGGTAGATGCTGAATTTGGGGTAGGAAGATGAAGAAAAAAGCTTAGCTTTCAATATATGAAATGCTAGCTCACAAATGGTTTTGGAATAGTGTGATGCTAAGGTGGCATCACACATTCCATGAGGGGGGCGGCCAATGGGGGTGCTTAGGTGGCAAAATTTGAATCCAAATTTCATTTGAATTTCATTTGCATCTTAATTATATTTGGAATCTCATTTCAAATTAATTAAGATGCCATCTCAAATATTATTTGATTCTTCCATTCAAAATCCATTATTCCAAATTAATCAAATTAAACTCTTTAATTTAATTAATTATCTTTTAACTTAATTCTTTAAGTTAAACTAGCTTAACTCCTTAGGCTAAATTTGTTAATTTAACTCTTTAAGTTAACTTAACCAATTTATGGTCATGTTGGCGCCAAATAATTAACTCCTCAATTATTACTCTAATTTAACTCTTAAATTAGTTGATTAATTTAACACTTAAATCAATCAAACCAAAATTGACCCTCAAAGTTGGCCCCAAAAATTGGTCCACTAGGAGACATCATTTTCTGACATTTTAGAAAATTCTCTCCATTAATTAAGAAGCCAACTGGATTTTATGTGTGACCCAATAGGTTCTATCATTCATTGAACATGCGCTTACAACTCCTTGTGAATTTTGAATAACTTATATTTATTCTATTTTAAACTCCTTTCAAACTAGTCGACTCAATTCAATTAATCTCATTAATTGAAGAATACTCAATCTACATGGTTGATGTCTAACCTCAAGCCCATGGAGCACAACTAATTGGCCTAAATGAATATTCTAGAGAACCATCATTACTCTATGTATGCCATGTAAATATGGTCCTTTCATCACCTACTTGTTGAAAGAGACATAGGGTAAAATATTTGTTGACTTTCTAATAACCTCGATACTATGTCTTTATTCTTATTGCTCGATCCTTGTTGTGTGACCTCACCTTTGGAAAACTCCTTTTCTAAATTATCAAATCACCTTGTGCAAGAATTTCTAGGAATCAATCATCATGAAATATAAATAGATGTCCTTATCCTTCACAACAATAAGAAGTTGGATTCTATCTTGGATCTCACAAACGTCCATGCCAAGTAGGTCATACCCAATCTCAACCTAAAAGATCCATTAGGTGGTCAAAGAAAAGTCAAAGCATAAGGACCAAACACAAGGTTATCATGGATCCTCAAGTCAAAGGACTAATAATATGCACTAGCGTAAGTAAAAGAACTAAGCACTAATGACTTGTCACTACGGTTATCTAGTAGATTCTTTGGTAGGTCTTCAGTGCCTTGTTCTCTAACAAGCATCCATAAAAATGCACTTATATCTCATACAATTACTCATAGAACAGAGCAATCTCCAACCCTTGGATTTATACATCCTTAGTGTAAATCTATTCAGATCTTAGATGCCCTATCTTATAAGATCCTATGACTTAGAAGATTTAAGATCTTGACTGTGTAAAATTTATTCCATGATCACCAAACCAAGTCTCGCAGTCTTAGGTGATCGAAGGGCTTCATCTAAATTCAAGTGAAGTATAATAATGCATAAGATGAAGATGGCCATATACAAATATCATTCAATCAAGATTGTTTTACTAGGAAATAGTTTATACATGGCTAATCTCATTAGTTTGTAGGATACTATTCCAACAATCTCCCATTTTCCCTAAAGCTAATACCCCATGACCTTAAGACCCATCTTCTCAGGATGTCTTTCAAAAACCTTTACGATAGAGGTTATGTCAGTGGATCTATTATGTTCTCTTTCGAGTCAATTCTCTCCACTTGGATGTCACCTTAATTAATGATCTCCCGAATCAAATGATATTGGCTCAATATATGCTTAGATTGCTCATGTGATTTTAGCTCTTTAGCTTGTGTTACTGCCCCATTGTTATCACAGAAGACAACTACTAGCTCAGCAATACTGTCACTACATTCAACTCTTGGATGGAGTTTTTCATCCAAACACCTTCTTTGTAGCTTCCAAAGTAATAATGTATTCTGTCTCTATGGTATAGTAGGATATGGTGTCTTGCTTGGAACTTTTCCAGCTCACTGTGTCGCTATTAAGATAATTTATAAATCTAGAAGTGGATTTGAGGTTATCTATATCATATTGGAAATTAGAATCTAAAAACCTTTCAAGTTTCAATTTTCCATTGTAGTATACCAAAAATAAATTTTTAGTTCTTCTCAAGTACTTTAGGATTATTTTTATGATCATTTAGTGACTTTCACTAGGGTTAGATTGGAACCTACTTGTACCACTTAGTGAGCGTGTCTCATTCGGTCTCGTACATTGAACTACATACATTATGCTCCTTATTGTCGAGGTATAAGGTATTTGGGACATCTTATGCTTTTCCTCCTCAATCTTGAGGGCCATAGACTTGGAGAGATGAATGTCGTGTCCCATGGAAAGAAATCCTCTCTTGAATTATTCCATTCTAAATCTCTTTAGTATCTTGTCAATGTACAGGATTTGGGAGAACCCCACCATTCTCCTCAATCCATCTCTATGGTTACATATTCTTAATACGTAGGATGCTTATCTCACATCCTTCATGAAAAATTATGTAGATAACCATGCTTTAGTACACTTTAACATTCCTACCTCATTTCCAATAAGAATGATGTCATCGACATAAAGCATAATAAACTATATTGAACTCCCACTAGCCTTCTTGTACACACATGGTTCATACACTTTTTTGATAAAGTCAAATGATTTGACCTATTTTCAAAATGTATGTTCCAACTTTGGAATGCTTGTTTGAGTCTATAAATGGACCTTTGGAGTTTGCAAACCTTTTGCTTACCTTTTTTGAATGAAAAATATTGTGGCTGCTCCATATAAATTTCCTCTTCAATGTCACCATTGAGGAAAGCAACTTTTACATCCATTTGCCATATTTCATAGTCATAATATGCAACAATGGCAAGTAAGATTCGAATGGACTTAGGCATAGCAACTGGTAAAAAGGTTTTCTCAAAATCAATATCGGATCTTTGAGTGTAACCTTTTGCCACTAATCACGCCTTAAAAGTTATCACTTTTCCATCTACCCCAAGTTTTTGCTTATAAAACCACTTGCTACCAATAGGAACTATTCTTTTGGTAGATCTACTAAAGTCCATACTTTTTTTGAGTACATAGAGTCTATTTTGGATCTCATGGCATCAAGCCAACATCTCGAAAATATTTTCGACATGGCTTCCTCATAGGTTTTCAGATCATCATCTGATTGTCCCGTTTCATGAATAAATTCAAACCTTTCAGGTTATTTCTTGATCCGATTCAACTATTTTAGAGGTTGTGTACTAAGCTCTTGCAATTTCATTATTTCTACTGCTTGTAGGATTTCTTGATTATCTTGAACTTCATCAAGTTCAATGACAACACCTTTTTTATCCAATAGAAATTTCTTTTTCAAAAAGTAGATATTTCTCGTGATAAATGCCTTTTGTTCTGAGGGATCATAGAAGTAATAACCTATAGACTCTCTTGAGTATCCCACAAACTTACATAAAATGGATCTACTATCCAACTTATCTTCTACTGTTCATCTCATGTAAGCGAGAGATCCCCAAACCTTTAGATAATGGTAAGAGGGTGCTTTGCCATGCCAATTCTCATATGGTGTTTTTGGCATTGACTTTGAAAGCACTACATTTAGTAACCTCAAGCCATTTCTAAGGAGTATTCTAAAAATAATATAGGTACATCAAAAAAAACTCATCATGAATCGTACCATGTCCAATAGGGTACGGTTTCTCCTCTTGGCTACTCCATTGTGTTGGGGTGTGTAGGATGGAGTCCATTGAGAGAGAATCCTATTCTCTTTAAGATAATTCACGAATTTGGTACTTAAGTACTCTTTCTCTCGATCCAATCAAAGGGTCTTAATACTAAGTCCCTTTTACTTTTCTACTTCATTCTTATACTCTTTAAGTTTTTCAAAGGTCTCGGACTTATGCTTCATAAGATACACATATCCATACCAACTATAGTCATCGGTAAAGGTGATAAAGTAAGAATAGCCACCTCTCCCTTGCATAAACATCCATATAGATCAAATCCAAAAAACTTGTGGATTGCTTCATTTGTCCTACAAATGGAACCTTGGTCATTTTTTCCTTCAAACAAGATTTACAAATGGGAAGGTCCTCAATGCCACTAACCTTTAGTGCTTTGACAACTTCCAATTTGCTTATCCTATTTTAGAGATATGACCAAATCTAGCATGCCACAAAATGGCATCTTATTGCATATCTAGCTTCCTTTTATTTGTTTGAGCATGCATTAGAGGAGTGGGAAAATCAAACATGTATAATCCATTAACTAATATACCTTGAGCAACTAAGGAACCATTCCTTAATGCATTCAACCTCCAATTTGATATTGAAAAATCAAATCATTCATTATCCAAAACAAAAATTGAAATAATATTCTTAACAAGATTAGGTACATAGTAAATCGAATCAAGAACAATACAAGAATTCCCTAAGTCTAATGTCATTACACCTTGGACTTCAGCCATAACTCTTGCTCCATTTCCAAGGATCAAATCCCCTTCACGTAGACTGCTTCTTCTTCCTATCCCATGTAATGAGTTACAGAGGTGAGAACCACATGTAGTATCAAACACCGATGAGGAAGAATTAGTTGTCAAATGCTCCTCAAAGAAATACATACCCTTTTTCAAAAGTAGCTAGGTAAGCTTTACAGTTTCTTTTCCAATGACTCTTTTCACCATAATAGAAACAATTTGCATCGATTTTAGCCTTCTTCTTAACTCT
>JACGDI010005369.1:912783-971236 GCA_014898725.1 Jacaranda copaia
AGCATGTGATTGAATTTGATATTGAAAACATGTTTATGGTCTTTCAAGCATATTGTTTTCCCACTATTTTATCAAATTCTTCACACCCAAGAAGAATTCAGGAAATTAAATTTCCTAGTGAGAATTAAGACCCCCAATGACTTGCTAATGGAATCTATGATCGAGTGCCATCCATGAGCAATCAAAGGGTAAGAAACTTTTGCTAATTGTATCTCATGCAACTTTTGATATATTTTGCCTCACTTTTCATATAGACCCACGTGACTGTATGCCACCTATGCTACTAAGTGTTAAGTCGAACCTACCAATCAAACTTTATTTCAAGATGGCCTCACAACATCTCCCGTGATTGGGTGCCAATGTGTGAGGGTTCCCAAGTCAAAGGTGCATCTTATGCTAAGTGTATGCTCACAACTTTCCTTTTAAGTGTGATCCCCATAATCGAGTGCCGTCATACAAAATCTATAGCATCATCATGGCATACACTATTGGTGGAAGGCTTGGATTAATTAGAACTCTTTTAATTTGTATTCATTTTGACTTAATATTTGAAATTACTTAGACATTCTAAGAAGAGGTTTTTTGTTACAAAGATCTCATCACTTTTATCTTCTTATTTGGGTTCTCTATATCCTAATCATGCATTTCATACATCAATTGGATATGGAAAGCATAAATAAGTAAATAGCCTAGCATGCTTCTAACGTGGGATGACCATGAGCCTAACCAAGTGATATACTTAGAGCCATAGGTGTATCACTTCGGTTGATTTTAAATAGGTTGAGTTAAACTAAATTATTATATTTTCAAATGGTCTCCATATCTACATTGGACTCCTCACTCCATGCAACATTTACATGAAATGGAAATCCTTACTCTTAGTGGTTCTACTCTCATAACTTTTATAAAATAGAACAAAAAGCATGCAAGCCCCATTTCAACTTTGAAACAAACAAAATCAATTTTAAAGGATCATGATCATCCCTATTTATTCATTATTCATTGAACAATTAAATGAACAATAAATATATCTAGAATTAACAGTTAATTCCAACAATTAAATGCTTATCTCGTAAACAAATAATTGAACCAAGCATAACATTTATGCCACAAGTTGGAGATCAACCAATTTTTAAAAGCATTCCAATATGTCAAATATAATTTTTAGACCTTACAGAACACTTGTGCACCTAATGTGTGTAGTGCAAAAACTTATTGAGTATTAAAAGAGCTGAGAAAACAACTCAAAACTCACTAAATACCCTAAAATTGGACAGCCTGGCAGCCCTTGGCACTCAACTAGGCAACTTGTGTGCACGGTGTGTGCATGCTGCCCGACCAACACCTAAGTTGTGCCAGCGACCCTGCCTTTTGGGGTTTAAAGCTTGCCAAGTGTGTTCTCCACTAAAATTTCATGCACCAACAATTTTATCACATGTTCTCAATATTATAACACACATTTTAGATGGATTTCTATATTCAAAATACCTTTTAAAATTGGGAATACAAGTGCTCAAACATGCTTTCAAAAATTAGGAAAAGTAATAATCTAATTCTTTGAAACCTCCAACATAATTCCAATCATATTGGATCCAAAGATGACCAAAACTCTTTCAGCCATTAATTAACATACTATATCAACATATAACAATAATTAATGCTAAATCAACATTCAACATTAATCACCATGAATTAAAACATATTAACTACATGAATTAACACTTAAATCACATAGTAGCATGCTTTTAATTTATCAATCAAGGAGCCACACAAAAATCAACCAAATTCTCCATTCCATCAATTGAATTGAGAATATGGTGATCTAGATTATTCTATCACATGAATCAATCAACCAAATAAAATCCAAATCTAACCAAGATTTTGGCTCCGATACCACTTGAAGGTTAGTAAAGCACTAGGATCTATTATCAAAACTTCAAAACATCAACAGAACTAATGCCTACAATCTAATCAAGGATCTAATCATGCCTATAATTCAAATTTCAATAGAGGATTACCTTGATGAGCAAATCCGAGTGCTAAGTGAATACTTCACTAGTTCCAGAATTTGCCTGCTTGTGGCACAGCCAGAAAAATGCAAATATTGCCCTATCAAATCATCTCCAAAAATTTTGAATAACATATATGAAGATATCTAACATATTGAAAACGTCCCATTACAATTTTAAATTAATTTTCCATCTAAAACTCCCTGTAGAAAATCTCTTAGCTGGACCTCGAGCAAATGGATCCCTAGAAATGAGCAAGTCACACGCCTTGCCTCTATTGTAAAGATCCATACTCCAATGAGATCTTCCTAAATCTCTTGTCTATGAGTTGGAGTAAGACCAAATATTTGCTAATGATGGAGGCCAAATTTAAGGTAGGAAGATGAAGAAAGAATCTTAGCTTTCAACACATGAAATGCTAGTTTGCAAATGATTTTGGAGGAAAATGAATAATCTAATCCTTCACACCAATAAGCATTGATCTGGCTAACCTTCTTAGTATATCTATATATAAATTTGAATTAGTGTGATGCCACCAGGTAGGAAGATGAAGAAAGAATCTTAGCTTTCAACACATGAAATGCTAGTTTGCAAATGATTTTGGAGGAAAATGAAGAATCTAATCCTTCACACCAATAAGCATTGATCTGGCTGACCTTCTTTGTATATCTATACATAAATTTGAATTAGTGTGATGCCAAGGTGGTATCACACATTCCATGATGGGGGCGGCTAATGGGGGTGCTTAGGTGGCAAAATTTGAATTTCATTTGCATCTTAATTTCATTTGGAATCTTATTTCAAATTAATTAAGAAGCCATCTCGAGTCTCTAAGTCTTCCATCCAAAATTTATTCTTCCTAATTAATCAAATTAAACACTTTAATTTAATTAATTATCATTTGACTTAACTCTTTAAGTTAAACTAGCTTAATTCTTTAAGCTAAATTCGTTAACTTAACTCTTTAAGTTAACTTGACCAATTGATAGTCATGTTAGCACTAAATAATTAACTTCTTAATTATTGGTCTAATTTAACTCTTAATTTAATTATTGACCTTACCTTTGGAAAGCTCCTTTTCTAAATTATCACACTACCTTGTATAAGAATTTTTGGGAATTGATCATCATAAAATACATAGTAGATATACTAGCCTTTTGCAACAGCAAGGAGTCGGATTGCATCTTGGATCTCACAAACCTTCATGCCAAGTAGCTCATATCCAATATCAACCCAAAAGACAAGCTAGGTGGTCGAGGAAGTGTCAAAGCATGAGGACTAGAAATAAGGTTACCATGGATCCTCAGGTTAAAGAACTAATAATATGCACTAGCATAAGAGAAAGAACTAGCTAATACCGACTTACCACTATGGCAATCTGGTGGATTCTTTGGTGAGTCTTCAGTGCTTTGTTCTCTAATAAGCACCTACTAACATGCACATATATCTCATACAGTTGCTTATGAAACAGAGCAATCTCCAACCTTTGGATTTATGTATCGTTAGTGCAAATCTATCTGGATCTTAGATGTCCTGTCTCATAAGATCCTATAACTTAGAAAATTTAAGATCACAATCATGTTAGACTTATTCCCTGGTCACCAACTAAGTCCTACAGTCTCATGTGATCTAAAGGTTTCATCTAAATGTAAGTGAAGTATAATAATGTATAAGATGAAGATGGCTATATAAAAATATCATTCAATCAAGATTATTTTACTAGGAAATAGTTTATACAAGGCTAATCTCATTGGCTTGAAAGGCACTATTCTAACATGAAGTACTTTAGTGTGGGCTTAGAAATGGACCTTTTATATAGTTAACCAAACTAATCTAATGTGAATTTTGCTAAGCGTCTACGCGACCTATGAGCTTTTGCTTTTTCTAGTGGTACTTTTCCCTCTCTGAGATAAGAATTGTTTCATTAATGAAACTTTAGCTCATTTTATCAATGGTGAAGACCAGATTCTGATGGATGTTATTGATAATAGGCTTATCTGAGACCAAAAGGATAATAGGCCTTTTCTTGGTGCCTTTTATTGCGCTAGTGAACTTGGATAGTACATCTGCTTTCTCATTTTCTATTTTGGGCACCTGACTAAGGGTAAACTATATAAACTATTGCTGAAGTCTTTTGACCTCTACCAAGTAGGTGTTCATGGTCATTTTCTTTATTTCAAAACTTTATCCAAATTATTTTATAACTAACTGGGAGTCTGTGATTACTGCTAATCTCTAGACCCTACTATCTAGAGCCATTCTTATCCCTACAATTAAAGTTTCATGCTCGGCTTCATTTTTTGTGACTGGGTAATTGAGCTTGATTACAAAATCATATTCTTCAGCTTAAAGGGAACATAAAGAAATACCTATACTACTCCTTGTGCTCATGGCTGACCTATCAATATGCAAATTTGTTATTCTTGCTTAGCTATTTTGGAGAGGTCGATGCATTTTACCATAAAATGAACTAATACTTGTGCCTTCATAGTGATGTATGGTTGAAATTTAATATAAAAGTTTCCCAGCTCAATGGCTTATTTGGTTAGCCTTCCTAACATATTGGGTTTAGAGAGTACCTATTTCAATGGTTGATTTGTCAAAACGATGATGGTATGTGATAGGAAATAGAGTCTTCATTTTCATGCTGCTGTGATCTAAGTATGTGCAAATTTTTCAATCTCTAAATAGTTATGTTCAAGACCTGCAAAACTTTACTAATGTAATACATTATCTTGTATGAGCCTTGTTATATGGATACCAAGTACAAACTTAGTACTTCCTCGACTGTAGGCTTTTTTAACAATGGCGGCTCAGTTAAATGCTACTTGAGTTCAACCAGAGCCTAATCATGTTTCTCTGCCCACTGAAATTTTCTTGCATTCCTGAGGACCTGAAAAAAAGGCAATCTTTTCTCTACTAGTCGGGTGATAAATTATCCAAGAGTAATAATTCTGCCAACTAGTCTTTGCACATCTCTCAATATCTTTGGTAGTGGGATATCTTAAATTGCTTGGATATTTTGGGGATTAGTCTCAATACCTCTCTAGCTAAGCATATAACTTAAGAATTTTACATCTCGTACTTTAAATGTGTACTTGTTTGGATTAAGCTTCATGTTGAATGCTTTTAAAATTGAAAATATGTTGTCAAGGTTGGCCAAATGGTCTGATTCTTTTTGTATTTTAACGATCATATTGTCTACATAGACTTCCATAAATTGACCAATCTCATTTTTAAACACGAAGTTAACCAATCTTTGGTATGTTACACTAGCATTTTTAATCAAAATGGCATAACCAAAAGCAATGTATGCTATTTGGAACCACAAAAGCAGTTGTATCTCTATCTTTAAGTGCCATAAAAATTTGATAGTACCTTTGAAAAGCATCCATCATACTTAGAAAGGTCACAACCCACAATTGAATCAACTAACAAATCCATGCAAGGTAATAGATATGAGTGTTCAGGGCTTGTTTTATTAAGATCAGTGAAATCATTACACATTCTCCACCTGCCCTCATTTTTAGGGACAAGGATTACATTAAATAACCAACTGGGATATTGTATTTCCACTATATAGCCTGTCTCTAGGAGCTTGTTAATCTCATCCTCAATGATTTGGTTTCTCTTAGCATTAAACGTTTTGGTTTTCTACCTAATTAGCTTGAAGGATGGGTCGATGCTAAGATGGTGGATAATGACTTGGGGTTGATCCTTTGGAGGTTGGGTGCTTTCCATGTAAAAAAATCAATATTTCTTCTGAGAAAATTGACCAACATGCATTCCATATTATATCCCAAGCTTACTCCTATCCTCATTATTTTATCAGGGTTGCCAGGTTAGAGCTTTACTATTTTGAATTCTTCAATAGGCTTAACTCTAGTGTCCTTTATTTTTCTCTTCATGTTAGCTTGTCCTTCCTCAAGTTCCATTATAGGGATGTCCCCCAAGGCATTCAGTTTTAACTGAGATTTCTACTTATGGCCTTGACCAAAATCGTGTAACAATGCTATACTTCTTTTACATTACACAGCAACTTGCCTATTTCTACTACTAATGGGAATTTTATTTTCATGTGGTAAGTAGATATTATTGTATGAAAACTATTGAGCATTAGTCTCCCAATGATGGTATTGTAAGCAAAAGATGCATTAATAATGGGATAGTTGATCATGAGAGGACACTTTCTGGGTGATTCACCAAGGATGTGGATAGGTTTCATGGATCTAACGGGCACAATCTCTGAGCCCCCAAAACTAAACAAGGTCATTTAAACGAGCTCAAAATTTATCTTTCCAAGTTTCATTCTATCTAAAGTTAATAAGAAAATGATATTACAGAACTGCCATTATCCACCAAGATCTTCTTAACCTCAAAGTTGGCTATTCCAATGGAAACCAGCAAAGGGAAATCCAACTTACTCTCTATAGCTTGACCTCCCAAGCGAATGAGGTCAAAATCTAAAAAAGATATAGGGTTCGCACTGGTGGAAAGTTCATAGATTAGCTTGACCTGCCTTGACTGACTAGATTTAAAGTGTCTTTGTGCCTGCCTTCTTGTTGACTTGGAGTCCTCTCCCCCCTTTCCCCATTTTGTACCTCATGTGATTGTATCAATAATGCCTCTCAATAGGGAATGCTCCTCTTTGAGTTTTTACTTTCTCTTATCTTCTTTTCTTGGGCTGACTAATCATTCTCTATGAACAATTTGGTCAATCTAAGCTATTACTTGTAATGCCTTTTAATCAATATGTTTTTTTAAAGTGGATTTGTAGGATGAGGCACTCAATTTCATCCTGGAGGTTAAAATAATCCCCCGTGTCGTGGCCCTTTTATTTATGAAAATGGTAATTATTTTTGGATTTCTTCATAGATTCTGTTTCATTGAGTTTCTTTGGTCTTCTTAGCAAGTTTTCATGTTGTATAGCACATAAGACATCTTTTCTTGGACTGTTGATCAGAGCATAGTTGTGAAAATATTTTATTGGAGATCGGTGGCCCTCATTCTTATGCCTATCATCTTTGTCTTTATTTTTCTTTTTGCCAACCTCTCCTCCACCATATTTTATTTTATTCATCTTCTATTAGGTCATGTATCTCTCTTTGTGGTTAAAGAGCTCTTTTGTTGTTCATGTTCGCTCTCTAACCAAAGCATTAGCATACTCCTTATGCCTTAATACTAGGAATAAAATGTCAATCAAAATTCAATCCTAGTGTTATTAATTTTCAAGACTTTAGTGTTGAATTTCAAGAAAAAGTTTTGAAAATATTTTCTCTTATTTTATTTGACAGTATGGAGATAAGTCTGCAGTAGCTTTGCTTTTCTTCTACTAGCAAATTTGTCAAGAAATTTGCCATAGAGTTGATCATAAGAAAATATGGATATAGGCTCAAGCTTGACAAACCATTCCAACACCACCCTCTAAAAAGTAACAACCAACATTTTTGTAAATATGTGGTCGTGTGGCTATGCAACTACACCACATGTTCAAAATCTTAGAAATACTCATTGGGGTTAGTTGACCTATCATATCATGGTAATTCGATCAAAATTTTTGCATCAATCATGATGCATTCATCAATAATTTTTGGAATAAATGGGGATTCCCTCTTCTAACAGAATCTGAGGGCATTATCAAATTATGTCCTCTCCAAATTTCTCTTCGAAATATTTTTCAATTGCTAGTTGACTTGTTGAACATGGTGTGAAACTTATTCATCACACTAAGATTAAGCACAAGGTTGTGATGTGTTTCATTCCTTGTTTTGTCTTCCTGCAGTGTTTGCTTTTCTTGGTGTAAGGTACACTGTGTAATATTGTTACTGTAACTAGTTGATTGTTGTGCCTTTGCAAAGTAACGATAGTTTTGCCAAAAGTTGAGTGAAAATTTGATCACTAATCATCTGCATGAGTTGAGAAAAGGTTAAGGTGTTCATTACTCTAGTTGAGAACTAGGAACTTCAACATTCTGTAATGGTGGTAGTGGTGGTGGTAGTGGTGGTGGTGACCTATAATCACTCTATCTCTTGAATGTGGTTTGTTTAGTGTTACCATTTTCGACTATAGGTTCCACGTCATAAAGATAGCACCAAATGATGGTAGTAATTTTAGTATTATGGGCTCTTGGAACTCAAACTGAAGGGGCCATCGGCCAAAAAGATAAATGAAGCATAGGCTAGATCCTATAACTACAGAACAAATATCAAGCTAGCTAAAAGAGTCCACAACTAAGACCTTTAATGGTTAAGTCAGCGTTTCAATGTAAGAGTAATTGGATAGAGTAATAGTTCAAAGAGAATATCAAAGCTTATGTTACTTCTGAAGGATGAGGTATTTATAATGTCTACTTAAGGATAAAAAATGAGTTTATTCTTGATATCTTTTAGATACTATGCCCAAGAGTAAGGACAACTTAGGTCTTTTTGACCTAAGCCAAAGCTTTACACATGGCTAATTGGCCGGAGAGGGGATCCATACCACCACTAATGTAGAGGTTATGCATTATCAAGCCAATTAATGTGGACAATCTAGTGGTTGAGGCATATTTACTACGGATGCATTAGGTGGCAGAAGCTATCATTAACGCTCTTGTCTTGCTTACATCAACCTACAGGTTGGGAAATTCAACCTCTAAGGTTGAAATGGGTGTATTTGCATCTCTAAGATACTTTATTAGGCCTGTTATTGGGTGTTGAACCTAACTTATTGGGCCTATTAATGGGTTTTGGGGATGTTGGGCCTTCCCCTATCACTAATATTAATAAATTTTTATGTTTATGAGCTAAGTTGATTTACTAAAGGAATTCAAAGTCTCAATTTTGTGGTAAATTAAAATTTTATACTTATTTTTTGCTTTTGGTCGATTTTTCACTTTTTTCATATTATGATTTTCCTTTAACCAATGATTTATTTATTTTATTAGTTTCTTAGTTTGATGTTCTAAGAATATTTCATTAATTTACATAATTATGAAATTTGAAAAGTAATTTTTTGTGCAACTTAATAATAATTATTAAGAAATAATTATTTAGAGGACCCAAGAAAGTTTATTTTTTCTTATATTCATTTTGTTTGATTTTATTCTTTTAAAAAGAATTTATTTGTTTTTGATTATTGAAGTAAAATTGTGGGAGATTGTCCTACCTCACATATGGAAAAAAGTGTTTCAGGAATAGACAAGCAGTAGATGTTTGTTTTGCTTTATGCTTATTGTTATGCTGATTTTCTATTTTATAATTTACATGTAGTGTTATGATTTTATAAATTTTTATATTTATAACAACTTAATTTATAAAGAAAATTTGGAGTCTCAATTGTGTGGTAAGTTATTTTATTTCTATTTGATGAAGTTGAAAGCTGTTTTTATTGGATTGCATTAGTGTTTGGGAAAATTTGACTTGGATGGTCAAATGATCTAACTAAGAAATATCTTTAGGCTAAAATCTGCAATCATAAGCAAACATTAGACTAGCCAAGAGCATACTCCAATACTTAAGTTAGTATTGGCTGAGTTGATAAATTGAACAGTAGAGTAAGAGCGTATAATGAAGAATAACATATCTTGAAAGTGGTTGGCAATGCGGTATTTACAGCCTTCTCCAGGTGGATTATATATCTAAAATGTCCCTATCAAATATAGAGGTCTCTTGTCCTTGTATTGGGGCTACAGGTTATTTTTCATCTTTGTACTATTTTAGGTGGCACCACCTTCTACTTTTTGAGATAGAATAGTATGATGATGGCATACCTCCTGATAGGAGAGGAGGCAAAGGTGGTACTAGAGTGGCATACGCCATTAATGTAGAGGCATGCTGCCTGCCAGGACATTAAATGCTGTAGAGATATGATTTGGTGCTAGAATGGCCCAGCTGGTCAATATTGAGTCAACTAGAGAAATAGTTGAAGGGGAGTGGGCAGCTTGTAACCTCTCATTGGATACAATCAAGAACTCTCCACTTGACCTGGGGTTTATGGTTGAATAACTTGGCCTAACTTGCTGCATAGGTGACAAGGCGATGGTTGATGGCCCAACTGGGTCTATGAGGCAAGGTGGGCTTGGAAATGTATTCTAGGGTCAATAATTATTGGGTTGGGCCTGACTAGGCCTCTAAGGTGAAGTAGGCATAAAAGTGTATTCTAAGGTCAATAGTTGTTGGGCTGGGCCTACTAGGCCATCCCATATCATGAGTTCTGCCTACTCGCGGTCCTAATCGAGCTTGTCGGTGAGAAGAAATAGAGAGTAGCTATGTTGTTGATTGGCAATTTTGCATAATTGACCAGGGTTTTGAACACTTGACTATGTATTTTGAACACTTGACCAGCATTTTGGTGCATTTAATGCACATGTTACATTGAGCCATACGAAGCACCAAATAATAGCTATGTAATTATTACCACCCATTGCATTCTCGCACCCAAGTGCCTATAAATTAATGCGGTGAAAAAACTTATTTTACACTTTTACTGCATTTGATCTGGTTGAGTTTCAAATTCATAGAGCCTTCATCTTTCCATTCTGTGCTTTTAGAGTTTTGTCGAGATCTTGTAAGTTTTATCTTTTAGTTTCAATTTTTCTTTAGTTGGTCGTTAAACATATCGGACACTTTGGATAGTAAGGCCACTAGGTCCTAAGGGGCACCCTTCCATGGGGAAAGTGACAGTGAGAGTACATCTAGCAGCTCGTCGAGCTTTAGCTCAACCTTCAACAGCTCGAATGACAAGCAAACTGCTTCTAGGAGTAAGGCTAGCCCAGTTGAGGTATTTGTGTTGTGTGGTTGACTTTTTCCACCAGATCATTATAGTGATATTGTTTCAAAGATTACCCCAGTTGATTTAGTACACATTAGGGAGCTTTACCATGTCCCTATCGAGTATGAGCTCTTAGTTCTCGATCCACAAGATAGGATGTATCGACCTTTGAATGGGTGTATCACTATTTTCCTAAAAAGATTTAGATGTGGACTTAAGTTTCCCCTTGTGCCAACTGTAATTGACCTCTTAAGCAGTCTGGAGGTCTATATAATGTAACTTCTACCTAACGATTTTTGACCATTTATAGTTTTGCTGTGCTGATGCATCTGTTTGACCAACTAGCTTTCTTTGCCAATTTCTTCAATCTCTTCTACCTCTTAATGTCCCAAACATTGGATAGCACTGAGGAATTTGGGTTCAATTACCTCACCATGTGACTGCATTGAAAATTTTTAGTGACCCCTATCTTTCTCTTATGATCAAGAGTGGAAAAAATATTTTCTATATGTTTGAGGGCCCGAGGGGTTTAATATGCTAAGAGAATCATGGAGAGGGCATACATTGAGATACTAGGCAACCCGACCCAATCTAGGCAAACACTTTTATTCAAGATTTGATCAAGGAGAGGTGTTTGGTGCTAGCTAGCTTGTCGCTGGCTAAGTTGAACTTATTAGTAAATGATCAACTAGGTAGTTCTCTGTCGATTATTGTGATTCTATTTCTTCCATCTTTTTGCTCGAGCATAATTATTTTTCTTTGCATTTTCTTTTTTATTGGCAGATTGAGAAGAGATAATGAACTATGCTAGGCAAGAGATGATGGCCTGGGCTTAAAGGAATAAGGATCACCCCCAGGCCACAACTGCTCGACTAAAGTACACCTTGGCTGTAGCCTAACACCCACAGTAGTTGAAATAACTTTGAGAGCATCACTTGCTCAATCAATGGTGATAAATGGTAGCAGCTTTACTGATTGGGGAAAAATGTAAATGGTCGAGCAAGGAGGCTCGACTCTAAAGAAGATGGTAGGTGACAAGGGTAAAGAGAAAGTTGCAGGAGCTAGTCAACCTTTGGGCTATGACCTATTTGGTAAGCACAATGATGGCATACTGTTCCATCTGCCTAAGCTGCTAATGCCAAATTCAGGATGGAGCCTACTATGGCCATCTATAACTCGACCTCAATCATGTTGTTATAGTTAATTGGTACTGTCGTGCTCAAAGTGATGGTGGTTGGGCTTATTGCGTCTAGCTAGAAAAAATTCATGGACTTAAGCTAGATTAGTGCGCTTAGGGCTCCGGCGTACCATTGCAACATGGTAAGTGTGTGGTCGATTCACGTTTCTCATCGAGCACTCATTTTTATTGGTCGATCATACTTTTCTAATGATTAATTTTTTCTTTTAGGTGAGCCAGCTTGGCTATCACTTATATTGAAGGTCAGAGCTTGCTTTGGCTGATTAAGAGTAGCAGTGGGGGAGAGGGGAAATGGAGACCATAAATGTGCAGCTTGAATCATCTTAAGCCAGGATCGACCAACTAATGAAGAAAGTTACGGACCTCCGCTTGCAGCTCACGATGAAAGATCAATAGTTGGCCCTAGCTATCCAAGAAAAGAGTAGGAAAGACAAGCTGTTGCATAAGGCTCGACTGGATGTTCAACAAAGTTATGATTCTAGTTGAGCAATAGGGCACAATACTATGATATATGAAGCTTGAGCAAAATTCCATAAGAAGCTCCCGTTGATATGAAAGGAGACAGTGTAGTAATTCATGCTATGCTCTACTTTTCAGGATGTGAGCGAAATCTTTTCACTTGATGATGCAAGGATTGCATTTAAAAAGGCTATCAAGTAGCTTGAGTATCTAGGCTATGCTTTCCAAGTAGAAGATAAGGACTGCATTAGCCTCATCCTCAATGAGCAGTTGTAACCTTATTCTGAGCTTGGGGAAGCTACTGCTCAAGCGGGTGCTGCACGAGACATTCCAGTTGAGTCCACGACCGTCATGCAAAAATGATAGGCAAAGTTGTCAAGGAGGCTCGCTATCGTGATGAAGGAGTTTAACTTTGCCAATGACTTCAACTTTGAAATTCAAGATGGCATAGTTAATATAGGTAAATATGTACTACACCTTAAAGATGTTTTAGTTGATGATACGAGGCCTTCATGACAAGTGCCAACCACGTTTCCCCTTATGGCAATAAGGCCTGAGCAGAAGGTTGATAGCCATGTTGTAGTTCCAATTCCATTAAGTGATGAGCTTAATCAAGCTATGCGCTCGAGCAATTCGGGCTGAGGGAGTGAGGTAGAGCAACTGTTGATGTTTTCACCACTGCCGCCAAGATTATAGTCGCCCTACATAGGCTGTTCTACACTCTTTATAATCTTCCCCCTTTGTTGTTTTTGTAATGAAGTTTGTAATCAAAGATTCCATTCAATAAAATACAACTATTGTTTCATTATCTTGTAATTGGCCACTTTTGTGCTTTACCTTGTTTTAACGTCTATAGTCTTGTCGAATGTGAATAGTTGATAATCAAATTAATTAACATAAATGCCATAACAATGATAGCATAAATGTGTGCAATGTTAAGGTCGATTAAGGTTATTACCTTTGCAAAGAAACATGTGCTTTCATCAAAATAAATTTGTATGTTTAATATTTTATGTCCAAATTATCTTTGACTTCGGGGTTGAGTAGTAAGGTTCTGATCGACTATGTGGTCAAAAGGTGATTGACCGTATTTTGGCAAAATGCATTATATGATTTTTTTATGTGGTCAATTATTGAGTCAACTATGGGTGCTAAGAGGCCTTTAATAGTTGGCGTGAGGCCATTGCTTGGATTGACTATGGGGTCGACCATTATAATTGTCTATAAAACTTTAATTCCTTGATTTAGCAGCTTGAAGTTGCTTCGTATGTCAACTTTGGGGTTGACTACAAACTTTGGGCTTAGAAGCTTTGATTTGGTAGCTTGAAGCTACTTCTTAGGTAGACTACGGGGTCAACCGTAAACTTTGGGTTGAGAAGCCTTGATTTGGCCACTTGATGCTACTTCTTGGATTGACTATTGGGTAGATTGCAAACTTTAGGCTGAGACGCCTTAATTTGGAAGCTTGAAGCTGCTTCTTAGGGTTGACTACGGGGTCAATCATGAACTTTCAAGTTACGCGAGGCAGGTGAGAGTGGTTACCCTTGTAGCATTACAAATAAATGACATTGAATTGCTAAAAACTTTGTTTATATCAAACAATACAAATATAATTACAAAGCTTTTATACATAGAATTTCTTCAAGTTGATGGCATTCTAAGGACATGGAAATTCGCTAACGTTAATGTCAACTAGTTGATAGGCATTGTGCTTGACACCTTGGTGACAGTGTTAGGCCCTTCCTATTTTAGGTCAAGTCTCTTAGATACTTCCACCTTCTTAAGAACCAGGTCTTTGATCTTGAAATGGTGTGTTTGAACCCCTTTATTGTAGTTCCCTACCATATTCGATCTATAGCGTTGCATGGTGTTATAGGCTTTTTACCTCCGCTCGTTGATTGTTTCCAAATTGAGTTTCTTTTTAGATGTGTTCCTAATTAGGTTGAAGTGGATCACTCGACCTGTATGTTGTATAAGTTCAGAGGGGATGACTACTTTAGAATCGTAGAACAAACTATAAGGGCTGTGACCCATAGCTGTACGGAGGGTGGTCTAGTATGCCCATAACACCCTAGGGAGGTCGTCTACCCAACTCAACCTGGTCCCCTATATTTGGGCTTTTAAGTGGTTGAGGATTGTTCTATTCATTACCCCTATCTAACTATTAAATTAAGGGTTCCTTACTGAGGTGAAGTGTTAGGTGATCCCCAAGGCTTTACACCAACTTTGCATGTTTCTGCTATGAAACTGTCCTGTTATCTGAAATAAGGATCTTAGGGAGACCAAAATGGCAGATGATGTTTTTCCAAATAAAGCTTTTGATGGTCGCATCAGTTATTTTTGGGACGGCCTCGGCTTTAACCCACTTAGTAAAATATTTGACTACTATAATTATGAACTTTCTCTAACCCATCATTTTTGGTAAGGACCTAGAATATTGATCCCTCACTAGTCAAATGGCCAATTAACCTGAACATTGATCATGGGTGTGGCAGGCTAGTGCGAGATATTGAAGTGAACTTGGCAAGATAGACACTTTTGAGTAAATTTAATAGCATCTTTTAGTAAAGTGAGCCAAAAGTATCTGTATCTGATGATCTTATGAGCAAGGGATCTTTCTCCTGAATAGTTACCAGACATGCCTGCATGGATATCCTATAGGACTCCATGAGCCTAATTGGGGTCTAAGCACCTCAGGAGAGGTCCGAAGATTAACCTTTTATAGAGCTAGCCATGCTCATCCAAAGCGAACTTAGCGGCATGTCCTCAAAGCCAGCGTGCCTCATTTTAATCTTCAGGAACTGTTCCCTGACTCAAGTAGAACTTGGATCCTGCCATTAAAGAAGTGTCTCTTTGACGCTTCCTACAAAATTATGTTCAAGAATGCTTATTAATGGTTTATTGATGGCTAAAAACGTTATCATTCTATCTTTTGTTCCCTTGGTCTAGTAGGTAAATTTGGACAAGGAATCTACTCGTTCATTCTTTGATCAAGGTGCCTAACTAAGGGTGCACTTTTTGAATGAATACTATAGTCTTTTGACCTCTGCTAGGTACTAGCTCATCATTGAGTCCTTAGCCTCAAAATTTCTTTCAACTTGTTAAGAGAGCAATTGGGAGTCTATGATTATTGCTCGGTGCTCAACCCCTCGATTGAGTGTCGTTCTCATTCCAGCAAGGAAGGCTTCATACTCTGTCTCATTGTTAGTGACTATAATTAAGCTTGATTGAGAAGTTGTATTCTTCTACCAATAAGGAATAGTGAGCAACACATATGCCACCTCTTGACATGGTCACTGAACCATCGATGTGCAAGCTCCAAACAAGATAGGTTTCACAATTATTATATTTGGGGAGATCAACCTGCTCGGCGATGAAGTCCGCCAAAACCTGTGATTTAATGGCTATTTTAGGTTGAAAGGTGATGTCAAATTCTCCCAATTTAATAGCCTATTTTGTTAATCTCCTAAACATATCTAGCTTTGAGAGTACTTGTTTCAACAGCTGGTTTGTCAGTGCTATGATTATATAGAACTGAAAGTATGGTCGCAGCTTTTGAGCCATAGTAACTAATGCAAAAGCAAACTTTTTGATCTCCAAGTACTTATGCATTGACCCTTATAGCGCCTTGCTATAGTAACAAATTGGTTGATAGTTTCCATCTCTAGCTGAGGCCAAAACTAAGCTGATCGAGGCTTCAGAAATAGCTAAGTAAATATGCAACACCTCTCTTAATTTCTGCTTGGCAAGCATGAGAAGCAAGGACAAGTATTGCTTTAATTGGACCAGATCCTGATCACACTACTCATTCCATTGGAAGCTCAACTTCTTATCATTCCTAAGTAAAGAGGCTCTTATTAGCCAGACGAGCGATGAACTTGCCTAGAGCTATGATCCTCTCGATCAGACGTTATACGTCTCTAACTATTCGAGGTGGTACAATGTCCAACATTGCTTAGAATTTTTGTGGAATGGCCTCAATGCCCCTTTGACTAACCATATAATCTAAGAATGTTTCTCACTGAACTCCAAATGTACACTTATTTAGGTTAATTTCATGCCAAATGCGTGCAATATGGTAAAGGTGTGGTTGAGGTCAAGTAGCTGATTTCATTCTTGAACATAAAGTTGGCTAGTCTCTGGTAGGTTGCACCTGCCTTTTTAAGCCCAAAAAATACGACCAAAAAGTAATAAACCCTATTGGGGACCATAAAAGAGGTCTTGTCCCTATCCTCGATGCCATGAATATTTGGTGATAAATTTATACAAGGCAAGGACGAAGAATCTTCAGGGCACGCTTTATTCAAATCAGTGAAATCATTACACATGCCCCATTTTTCCTCATTCTTGGGGATGAGTACAACATTACAAGGCTAAGATGGGTACTAAATTTCTACAATATAACTTGCATCTGAGAGTTTGTTCACTTCTCCCTTAATCATCTAGAACCTTTAGACATTGAAGGTTCTTATTTTTTGCTTAACGGGCTTGTATGAAGGTCGACATTAAAGTGCTGGATGATAACACTTGGGTCAATTCCTTGGCGGTTGGATGCCCTCCAGGCAAAAACATCGATGTTTCTTTATAGGAAATCAACCATGAGGCACCCCATATGGTGGCCTATGTTAATTCCAATCCTGGTGATGTTGTTGGGGTTCTTGGGCTCCAACTCAACTATTTTGAATTCCCTAATGGGCTCCACTCTGGTCTCTTCCAACTTTCTCTTCTTACTAGCTTGGCCTTCCTTAGGTTCAAATATAAGGGTCTCCTTCCAGGTCTTCAGTTATGGTCAAGTCTTATGCTCACTTGACTCGATCGAGATGGAGTAGCATCACCATAACTCTTTAATGTTACACAACAACTCACCTGTGTCTGCTAGGGTTGGGAATTTAATTTTTATGTGGTATGTCGAAATAATGGCCTAAAAGTCATTCAGAGTTGGTTGTCTAATTATAACATTACAAGAAAATAGGGTGTCAACGACTAGGTAATTTATCATGAGAGTTTTTTGTAGAGAGCTTTCCCAAATAATGTAGATGAGTTGATAGAGCCTTCCAGTATGATCTCCAATCACCTGAATCTAACTAGGAATGTGTGCACAGGCTTAAACTTCAACTGGCCTAGATTCATCCTTTTTTAGGTCAACAGGAAAATAATGTTGGCGGAGCTGCTATTGTCAACCAGAACTTTTCTCACTTCAAAGCTGATGATCTCAACTAAGACTATGATAAGGTAATTAGTTTTGTGGTCGATGCTTTTACCCTCGAGGTGGTTGAGGTCATCATTGACAAAGGAAATAGTAGTTACACTGGTGGACAAGTGGAATATTATTTCGACTGAGGAGGCCTTAGTTGATTCCAACTTCCTCTGCATCTACCTTCTTGCTAATTTTGAGTCCTCCTCAATGGGACCTCCCACAATTATATTAATTACTCCTCAAATAGATGGACAGGTATCTTGGGTGGGTTTTTTTTTTCTTTAATCTTCTTTCCTCAGGCTAATCGACCTTCTCTATGGGGAGTCTAGTCAATTTTTTCCCCTTTAGTCTGGCACATTTGGCCATATATTTCTTGAGATGGCCCTGTCTAATCAGTCTTTCAATTTTGTCATGGAGGTTGAAATAATCTTTCGCATTGTGGTCCCTTTTCTTATAGAAGTGGCAATATTTCTTTAATTTTTTCATGGCCTCTGTCTCAATTAGCTTTCTTGATTTTTTTAGAAAGTTGTTATGCTAGATTGGGAACAACACCTCCTTCCTCGGAAGGTTTAGTGAAGTATATTCATGGAATCTTTTGATGAAAAATTGACAACCCTCCCTATGCTATCAGTCATCTTTCTTCTTATTTTTTTTATTGACCTCAAGGTTGCCAAATTTCAATTTGTTCATCTCTTCTTGGGTCATATACTACTCCTCTAGGTTGAGCATCTTCTCCATTGCCTAGGCATATTCTCGCACCAAAGCATTGGCGCACTCCTTATCTCAAGTCCTAAGAAAAAGATATTGATCAGAAACTTGATCCGTGGGTTATTAATTTTCAACACCTCTGTGTTGAACTTGGTAAAGAAATCATGAAGGGATTCCCCCTTATTCTAATTCACAGTATGGAAGTGAGTACTGAAAGCAAGATAGGTATTAGGATTTAAAATTAAAATTTCAAAACATAAAATAACCAATACCTAAAAGAAAAATAAGGTTCTAATCATGCCTTGGATTTAGAATTAGATAAAGGATAACCTTGATAAGCAAATCCGAGAAAAAATTAGTGAATACTTCACTGATTCTAGAATCTGCCTGCTCGCGACACAATGAAAGGATTGTGATGATTGCCCAACCAAATTCTCTCCAAACATTTTGAAAATATTATTGGAGATAGCCAACACCTTGGAGAATCTCTAGTAAAAAATTCAAAATAATTGTTCATCTAGATCGTCCTAGCAAAAATTGCAAGTCAGTTATCTCGCTAAGAGCTCTTCAGAAATAGACCAAGGCACACGTCTTACCTATATTGAAATAGTCCACACACCAATGAGACATCCTAATTCTATAGTTTAAGAGCTAGAATAGAACTATAGAATGGATGGTGGAGGTTGAATTTGGGGTAGGAAGATGAAGAAAGAAGCTTAGCCTTCAACACATGAATTGCTAGGTTGCAAATGTTTTGGAGGGAAAAGAAGAATCTAATTCTTCACACCATTTGTCATGCGCACGACCTCCTCTCTCTATATCTATATATAGAGGCTGAAAATATGTGATGGCAAGTTGACATGACACAATGCATGAGGGGGGTGGCCAAGTGGGGTTGCTTAGGTGGCAAATTTTGAATCTAAATCTCATTTGAATTTCATTTACATTTTAATTACATTTGGAATCTCATTTTAAATTAATTAAGATATCATCTAAAATCTCATTTGAGTCTTCCCTCAAAAATTCATTCTTCCCTAATTAATCAAATTAAACTCTTTAATTTAATTAATTATCCTTTGACTTAACTCTTTAAGTTAAACTAGCTTAACTCCTTAAGCTAAATTCGTTAACCTAACTCTTTAAGTTAACTTCACCAATTGATGGCCATGTTAGCACCAAATAATTAACTCCCTAATTATTGGTCTAATTTAACTCTTAAATTAGTTGATTAATTTAACACTTAAAGTTGGCCCCAAAAATCGGTCCACTAGGACACACCATTTTCTAACACCTTAGAAAATTCTCCCCATTAATTAGGAAGCAAATTGAATTTTGTGTGTGACCTAATAGGTTCTATTATTCTTTGGACATGGGCTCACAACTCATTGTAACTTTTGAATATCTTGTATTCATTTTAGTTTAAAACTCATTTTAAATTAGTCGACTTAATTTAATGAATCTCATTAATTGAAGAATACCCAATCTCCATGGTCAATGTCCAACCTCAAGCCCATGGATCCCAACTAATTGACCAAAATTAACATTTGAGAG
Organism: Jacaranda copaia; assembly: GCA_014898725.1. Taxonomy (NCBI): domain Eukaryota; kingdom Viridiplantae; phylum Streptophyta; class Magnoliopsida; order Lamiales; family Bignoniaceae; genus Jacaranda; species Jacaranda copaia. Next base: position 932,657 of record JACGDI010005369.1, read on the forward strand.
AACCATCATCGCTTTATACATGCCATGCAAATATGGTCTTTTCATCTCCTATCTCCCAAAAGAGGCTTAGAGCAAAATATTTGTTGGCTCCCTATTAACTTCGATACTATGTCTCTATTCTCAATGTTCAAACCTTATTGTGTGACCTCACTTTTGGAGAACTCTTTTTCCAAATTTTCATACCACATTGTGTAAGGATTTCTGAGAATCGATCATCTTAGTATACATAGGAGATGTACTCGCCCTTCACAATAGCGAGGTTTAATTCTATCTTAGATCTCACAAATCTCCATGCCAAGTAGCTCATATCCAATCTTAACCCAAAATACTCGCTAGGTGGTCAAGAATGAGTTAAAATATGAGGACCGAACATAAAATTACCATGGATCCTCAGGTCAAAGGATTAATAATATGCTTTAGCGTAAGCAGGAGAACTAGCCACTACTGACTTGCCACTTTGGCTATCTAGTAGATTTTTTGATGGATCTTTAGTGCCTTGTTCTTTAACAAGCACCCACTAACATGTACCCATATCTCATACAGTTGCTCATGGAATGGAGCAATCTCCAACTTTTAGATTTATACATCATTGGTGCAAACCTGTCTGGATCTTAGATGCCTCATCTTATAAGTTCTTATGACTTGAAAATTTTAAGATTACAACTGTGTGAGACTTATTTCATGGTCACCAAACCAAGTCCCACAGTCATAGATGATCTAAGGGCTTTATCCAAATTCTAGTAAAGTGAAATAAAGCATAAGATAAAGATGGCTATATCAAGAATATTGTTCAATAAAGATTGTACCACAAGTTAAATAGTTTATAAGGCCAATCTAATTGGCTTGCAGGGCACTATTTCAATAGATATGGGGGAGCTTCGCCTTTCATTTGCTAGAGAACTAGTAAAGGAACTTATCACACAGCTGGTCATAGTAATATATCAATGCTGGCTTAAGTTTGACAAACTAGTCAACCGCAATACCCTGAAATATGGTGACGAGCATCTTTGCATATATATACTCATTATGACCATTTAGTTGCACCATGTGTTCAAACTACATCAGGTGCACATTCGGGTCGGTAGAGCCATCATATCATGAAAGTTCGATTGAAACTTTGGTGTCGACAGTAATGCGCTTATTGATTATCTCCTGGATGAACGGTGACCCTCTTTCCCAACAAAATATTTAGGGGCCATCAAGGTTGGGAATCTTTTTTGTGTTTCTCCTTGATATCTCCTCGAGGTATCTGTTCAGCTGTTGAACTTGGTGAGATATTTTTTTCCACTCTTTTTGATCCGATTAGGTTATGTTTTGGTTGAATTGGGGCCTCACAAGCTTGACCCTATCGCACTATAGGGCTCAAATGGGCCGAGCTGCATGATCTGATGATTCACCAATCTCCTATTTCTAGTCCAGTATTGAACATTCGACCTTATCGCGTTGCTAGGCTCAATTAGGTCGAACATAATGGTCAATAGAATCCATAATTTCTCCTATAGATCAAGTGGACCCTTTTCTCTAGGGAGGTGCTTGGGGCTAACTTCTCATCTGGTTGGCGATCGCCTAGATTCTGGTCGACCACAACTATCCCTTAGAGATCTTTCTTCGGGTGGTGACGATTGCGGAGTTATGCTAACGGTTGGGGCAAAGATAGTTGTGTGCAGATTTAGGGTGCCAGAGAGCTTAGCAGAAATTTGTTCACTAATTAGTTGCATTAATTGGGGCATAGTTGAGGTGACAACTTGCTCTAGCGAGGCGCTAGGTCCTAAGGCATGCGATTCTTACTGAGGTTGAGGAAAAAGAGGAGACATTATCCTTTTATTTTTCTCCCTTTTGGATGTAGCTCGCCCGATGTTCATCATTTTTTTTATTACAGTCTCAATGTTCCCACAAATGGCGCCAAAGTGAAGAGGTTGAAAACTATTTTTACTATATTACGTTAGTTTTGGGCTAATATGACTAGGATGGTTGAATGCTTCAACTAAGAAATATCTTTAGGCTGAGATCCGCAATCATGAGCAAATGTTTGATTAGCCGAGGTGCTCTCAGCTAAAGCATTCTGATGCTCAAGTTAGTACTGATCAAGTAAATAAATCGAATAATAGGGTAAGAGCATATATATAATTTATATTATATATTACTTAAAAATTAATAAACTATCAAAATACAAAACATAAATAGTTTAAATGATATTATTTAACTTTACAATCTAAATTTTATAATTCATATTATAAATAACCACCACATTTTAAATATCTCAAACCTAAAATTTAAACACATTAATAATTTAGTAATATCGGAGCCACTTCTTATCATCTTAACTTTTTGATAGCTTATGGAAATATACCTTAACCTTAAAATTTTGTATTAGACAAAAAAAATTAAAAAAATATTTATTTTGTTAAAAATCAAATGGAGAAAATTAGTGTGGTTCAATTAAACCGTGAATTGTTCATTGGTTCGAATCATCCAATTGCCGGTCTGAATGGTTTTAATAAAATAAGGTATTTTTTTAAATTTTCTTTTTTTTTTCAAAAAATTGGACCGATTTGACGGTCCATCCGGTCGGTCCAATCTAATTTTTAAACCATGCTTAAAAATAATTATTATGACATTTTGTTTATCTAACAAGCTGGAGTTGGCATTAATTCTCAATCTCTAATCCTAGCAAATTGTAGCGCATCAATATTTTACTAATATTTCGATATTTTAGATATGTTTAATCCCATAAAATAATTTTGAAATGTACAATTTGTCTTGATTTTCTAGAGATAGTGTAATAAATTATGTGTTAAAAGTAACATGGTTAAACTAAATTTTACATATTAACTAGTAAAAATTAATAAAGAATTAGAATTGAAAAGAATAAATTTCCTGCAGAATAATTTAAGATAATAAAAATTAAGTATGATTAATTTAAGTGTTTCTATTTTTCAAATTTTTGATATATATTCTCTTCATATACTTATTTTTTTAAGGCCATTGAAACCTTTTAAAGTATAAATTATATGGACATCCATAAACTAAAACATAACGGACATTATTATATGATTAACATAAAAGTTATAGAGTGAAATTTAGAACCAATTTTTTTCCTAACTACAATACTTGGATCATGACCACAATTTTGTGCTTGTTAATTAGGCCAACAAATCAATTAATTAATTTAATGCTTAAACTAGTCAAAAGTTTAATTGCTTGATCTTATCAATTGATAGCATGTGTTCCATGCTACATACCAAATAAATTAATTATAATTGAAAATATAATTTATATACATTATTTTAATTTCATGTAAAAGTGAATTTATTCATAATTTTTTTTAATAGGATACACAGAAAAATTGAAAGAATAATAACATTGTATACATATAAAGACAATAAAAAAGCATACTTATTAAAACATTATTACATCTCCAATTGCACAAGCAAAAACACAAAAATACTTATATTTTGTCATACAAAAATAACTCAATAAATTTAATGCAACTCTAACAAAATAATATAAATATAATATCAAAAAAAATAAAAAATAGAGAATATAAAAATCAACTGTACAATAGAATCTACTTCGAGTGGCCATTTGGCCCAGTGATATCAACTTCATACATAAAGTAGTCATGGGATCAAACCTAGTGAACTTCTATCATGTGCTTATATAAATAAATGAAAAAAAAAAATAGTAGAACAATATTCTTACAATGTTTGCTGAGTGACAATCTAACACACTCCTCCTCGCTTGCATGCGTATAAATTAAATAGAAAAAGAGAAAATCAACTCAAAACAAAAGGTGAAATCGTGTTAAATTCTTTAAAAAATGAACTTTACACAAATAAAAATTAATTTAAATACATAGAAAAAAAATATGTTCATATATCACTATTTTTTCGAAAAATTGTTCTTATTTAGACTATTTAATTTAAAAAGTAGAAAAGTGACTTAAGTCTCAATTATGGTATGATTAACTTTAATTTGTCAAAATATTAATTATAAAAATTGAAAAGAATACGATCTTCACTTATGAATATTAAAAGGAAAAAGGAAACATAAACATATGTGATTCTTTCTATTTTTTTATTTTCTATGAACTATTGCTTTCTTCATACTGGTTTCATCTATCTATTTTTTTTTTCCCATTTTTGCATCGTATTTACCATAAATTATTTTTTTATTTAAGAAAATTGTAAACTTATTTATTTATTTATTTTTTGTGAGTTTGAATCATGAAAGTTCACGAAAGTTATAAGAAAATTAAATAAATTTAATTGAATAAAATTAGGAATACAATTCAAATTTTTTGTAAATTTTTAATTATAAATATATTTTTCTTATTCCTGATTCTTTTTTAATTATTTCTCTAGGGGCCTTAAATTGTGTACTTTATGATCCAAGAAATAGTTGAGATTTTGACATGGATGAATGATGAAAATTTAAATAGACAATGAAAATTTTATATAAATAGTAAAATATTTATTCGCCAATAGAATTTTAAATTTATATATAAATTATTCCCATATCTTACCATTGATATATCTTTTCATATAAACAAAATCTCTCAATATGTGCTCAATACACTTAAAATAAATTTAATTATTTAAATATTTTTATTTTTTAATAGTACTTATTTTATTTCATGTAATTAAAAAATAAAAAATATCTTTTTAGTGTTTCAAAGAAGAAAACTTATTTAATTTTATAAAATAGAGATTTCATTTGAAAATATTAAAATTTAAAGATAATTTATATAAATTGACTATACTGCGGAGTACCAAGAGTTGCTAACTTGAGATTTATAAACTAAATATAGATTTTTAAAATTGTGAAAATTTAAAAAATTAATAAGAAAATGTAATAAATGATAAAACAAAATATTTTATTTAATATATTTTAAATTACATATATAATATATTTTTCAATATGAAATATAAGTAAATATTTTTTTTGAAATATAAAAAATCTTTAGTATGGTCTCATGAATAATCAAAGGTTATAGTAAAGATTTTTATAACACTTTATCTTTACTATTTATCAACATGGTAAGATTTACTCTACTTTTACTTATCATTTTTAAGATTTTCAAACAATATATGTTACATATAGTGAGAGTTATTATAAAATAATATTTGATTTTCAATATCTAACTTAATTTTTCAATACTTATATCACTAAATAGAAATCATACAAATAATACAACTCATAATTTCAATAAAACTTTATTCACGTAACACTCTTCCTAGCAAATATTGTATATATATATATATATATATGAAGTTACATACAGCACTAGGATCCAATTATCGAAACATAAACATGTCAAAACAACTAGGCAATAGATGAGACCAAGGATCTAAATATGCCATAGATTTAGATTAGGCATGAGGATTGCCTTGATTTGTTCAAAATCCAAGGAAACTAGGAAGAAGCTTTCAACTCCTTGAAGCTGTATCCCCTGCAGCACAACAATTTCCAAGCAACTTTTGCTCAAACAAATGATTTTTCCTTTAGCTAAAATTTTATTCGAACTCACTAATATCTTGATGGATCTATAGTCCAAAATTCAGCTAGAGCAGAAAATGAAAAGGCTCTCTAGAAAAGCCTCCAACTAACTGCCAGAAATGGAGGATCTCCAAAAGGTTAGCAATCCAATTGTCTTGCCTCTAATAACAAGATCCACACACCAACACACAATCCAATTCTTCTCAATGTTAGCTAGATCACACAAAGGAGAAATGCAAGGATGAAGGCTTGATTTGGAGGTAGGAGATGAAAAAAAGAAAAGTTTCAACACATGAGGCAACACTTGGGAAATTGAAGGGAAATGAGAGAATCTAACTCTTAGATCTAGATGCTTGTATTCACATTGTCAAGTAGCCACCCACTCTCTCACTCTATATCTATATATAGAGGGAGAATGGTGTGGTGCCAAGGTGGCATCACACCTTCCTCAAGTTGGCAAATAAATGGCATATGAATTTTGTGTGCATTTGAATTTTATTTTGAATCTTCACTTCATCTCATGAAATGTCACCTAAATAAATTTTAATGCCACACCAAATGAACATTTCATTTGAATTTTCCCTCCACAATTAATTCTTCATTTTATATAAATTAAACACTTTAATTTAATTAATTAACTTTTAACTTAACTCTTAAGTCAATTCGCTTGACTCCTTAAGTTAGTAATTTGAACTTAATTCTTGAAGTTAACTTGACCAATTGATAGTCATACAGCACCGAATAATTAACTCCTTAATTAATTAGTCTTAATTTAACTCTTTAAATTAATTCAGTCAATTTAACAATTAAATTGATCAAGCTAAAATGAATACAATTATCTACCTCAAAAATTGGCCATGAAGGAATTTATCTAACTCTAAGAAAATTCCTCTTCATCAAGTAGGATTTGCAATTGGTTTTTTGTGTGTGACCCATTACGTTTTATCATTCATTAGACATGGGCTCACAACTTTTTGTAACTTTAGAATATCAAATATTCACATTAGCTTAAATTCCTTTAATCTAATCGACTTAATTCAATTAATCTCTATTAATTGAAAAATACCGAATCTCTATGGTTAATGTCCAACCTCAAACCCATGGAGCCCAACTAATTAGTTGAAATGAATGCTTTTGAAAAACCATTCTAGCTCTATATGTACCATGCAAATATGATTCTTCCGTCTCTTATTTCCTGAAAGAGGCCTAAGATAAGATATTTGTCGGCTTCCTAATTGCCTTGATACTATATTTCTATTTCTAATGTTCGATTCTGATTTATGACCTCATCTTCAAAAAATGCCTTTTCCAATTTATTATACTGCCTTGCACAAAGACTCCTTGGAATCGATCACTATAGAATATATAGGAGATAGACTCATCCTTCACAACAATGAAGAGTTGAACCCTGTCTTGAATCTCACAAACCTCTATATCTAAATAGTTCATATCCAATCCCCACTTGAACGACTCGATACGTGGCCAGAGATGAGTCAAAGCTTAAAGACTTAAACACAAGGTTACCATGGATCCTCAGGTTACATGCACTACATAAGTTGGAGAACTTGCCATTGTGGCTATCTAATAGATTCCCTATGCGGGTCTTCTATGCCTTGTTCTCTAACAAGCACCCTTATCTCATATGGCATTGCTCATGAAATAAAGCAATATCCAACCTTTAGATTTATGCTTCATTAGTACAAATCTATCTAGATCTTTGATGCCCTATTTGATAAGATCTTATAATTTGAAAGATTTAAGATCACAATCGTGTAAGATTTATTTCATGATCGTCACTGAGTGTACTAACCAAATCCTGCAGTCTTGAGTGATCTAAGGGCTTCAACCAAATGCCAGTGAAGTAATATAAGCATAAGATAAAGATGGTCATTAAAAATCAATATCATTCAATCAAGATTGTATCACAAGTGAAATAATTTACATGCCAATCTAATTAGCTTACGGGGCACTATTCTAACAATCTCTCTCTTGTCCTAAAGCTAATTCCCCATAGTCTTAAGACTTATCTTCTCAAGATGTCCTTTAAAGACTATTTACATTTAGGGGTTTTGACAGTAGTTCTGCTATATTCTCTTCTGAGGCAACTGTTTCCACTTATTTGTTACCTCTTTAATTGATCTCATTTATCAAATGATAACGAATTTATGTGTTTGGTTCATTGATGAGATCTTGGCTCAAGTTTAAAGTTATCTTCAAAAGGCAACCATAGGCTCTTGCACGCTAGGCATTACATCCAACTCTTAGATGAAGTTTCTATCCAAATACTCTTCTTTACAATTTCCAAAACCATAATGTATTTCGCCTCAATGGTAATCTTGGCCATGGTGACTAGCTTGGAACTCTTCCAACTTACCACGCCACCATTGAGGTAAAATATAAACCCAAAAGTAGAATTTAGATTATTTACATTGGATTGGAAATTAAAATCCAAAAACACCCCTCAAGATTTAATTCTCCATTGTTGTATACATAAAAAAATAAGTCCTTAGTGCTTCTCAAGTACTTAAGGATTGTTTTAAGAGCCATCTAGTAACATTCATTGGGATTGGATTGGAAATAGCTTATAACACTTAGAGCATGTGCCACATCCAATTTGTACATTAAACGGCATACATTATGCTCTATATAGCAAATGCATAAGATATGTGGGACATTCTTTATCTCTCATCATTAGTCTTAAGGTCTAAAGATTAGAGAGATGAATGTCATGTCCCTTGGATTCTTTCAAACCAAACATCTTTAATATCTTGTTAACGTATAGGATTTAGGAAAGCCTTAGTGTCCTTCCCGATCTATCTCTATAGATACATAGTCCCAATATGTAAGATGCTTCTCCTAAATTCTTCATAGAGAATTGAGTAAATAATCATGCTTTAGTACACTCTAACATTGCTCTTTCAGTTCCAACGAGAAGAATGTTATCAACATAAAATACAATAAATTGTATACACCTCCCACTAAGCTTTTTGTACACATAAGATTTATATACATTTTTGACAAAGCCAAATGATTTGACTATTTTATTAAAACATATGTTCTTAGTTCGGTACACCTGTTTGACTCCATAAATAAATCTCTTAAGTTTGTAAACTATTTGCTTGCTTCTTTTAGATGTAAAACCTTGTGGTTTCTCCATATAGATTTTTTCTTCAATGTTTCCATTGAGGAAAATAGTTTTCACATCCATTTGCCACATCTCATAATCATAATATGCAGCTGTGGCAAGTAAAATCCAAATAGACTTAGGCATTGTGATTAGTGCAAAGGTATTCTCAAAATCGGTACTAGTTCTTTGAGTATAGCCTTGTGCAACTTAGTCGCGTCTTAAAGGTCATTACCTTTCCATCAACTCATTGCTTTAGCTTATAAATCCATTTGCAACCAACAAAACCCTTTAATGGATCTACCAAAGTTCGTACTTTGTTGGAGTACATGGAGTCCATTTCGAATTTCATGGTGTCAAGCTAATATCCTAAGACTATATTCAACATAGCATCCTCAATAGGTTTTTAGATCACTATCTGATTGGCCCTATCTCATCAAGAAATCTAAATTTTTTAAGTTATTTCTTTATTTGATCTGACCTTCTCAGAGGTTATGTGTAAGGCTCTAATGCTCATTTTTTCCCACCATTTGTGAGAATTGATGATCATCTTGAATTTTATCAAATTGAACAATAGTGTTATTTCTATCTAATAGAAATTCTTTTTCCAAATAGTAGGCATTTCTTGTAACAAACACCTTTTGTTTTGAAGGATCATAAAAGTAATAACCCAAAAAGTCTCTTGGGTATCTGACAAACTTGCACAAGATGGATCTACTATCTAACTTGTCTCCCACTAATTGCTTGACATAAGTGGGAGACCTCAAAATTCATTCAAAAAGTGTAAGAGGGTGCTTCACCATACCACATCTCATGTAATATCTTTCACATCAACTTTGAAGGTATTACTTTTAGTAACTTCGCCACCATATCTAAAGTGTATCCCCAAAAAGATATAGGCTTATTAAAAAAGCTCATCATGGAATGTACCATGTCCAAAAACATACAATTTTTTCTCTCAACTACTCTATAAAGTGGGGGTGTGCCGAGTGGAGTCCATTGAGAGAGAATCTCATTCTTCTTTAGATAATCTAAGAATTTGGTACTTAAGTATTCCCTCCATCGATCGTATTGAGGAGGTTACTAAGTCCCATTTGCTTTTCTACTTCATTCCTATACTCTTTGAACTTTTTGAAGGCTTTGGACTTGCACTTGATAACATACATAGGTCCAAACCGATAATAATCATCGGTGAAGGTGACAGAGTAAGAATAACCCCTACTTGTACTAACTCTTTAATGGGCTACAAACATTCATATGGATCAAATTCAAAAGACCACTGGTTTACTCTGTTTGTCTCACAAATGAAGTTTTGGTCATTTTTCCCTTCAAACAAGACTCACAAGTAAGAAAGTCCTCACTGCTACTAGTAATTAGTACTTTGAGAGCCTCTAACTTTGATCATCCTATTTTTAGAGATATGTCCAAGTCTCGCATGCCATAGGATGGCATCTTCTTGGTTATCTAATTTATTTGTTTAATGTGCATTAGTGATTGTTGAGAATCCAAAAATGTATAATCCTTTGGTAATGTACCATGAGCAACTAAAGAACCTATTCTTTAATGCCTTCAATATCTCATTTATAATAAAAGGATCAAATCTTTTGCTATCTAAAATGAGAATTGAAATAATGTTCTCAATAATATATGGTACACAATAACAAGGTTCAATACAAGTATGGAGTTCCCTAAATCTAGCTTATTATACACCTTCGATTTTGGCGACAACTCTTGCTCCTTTGCCAAGGCGTAGGATTATATCCCCATCACTTAGTTTTATTCTTATTTCTATTCTTTGTAACATATTACAAAGATAAGAACCAAATGCGATATCATATATCCATGAAAAAGAATTTATCCTTACATACACTTCAATAAAGTACATACCCTTCTCAAGGGTTGCAAGGTATTCCTTGCAATACTGATAGCAATGGCCTTTCTCACCTGAGTAGAACATTGACCATATCCTCTATAATCATCTTGGCTCCTTCAGATGCCTTTAATGGTTACTTTCCCTTGGAGGAAAAACTTTTTTTCCTTTTACCTCCCTTTCTAGCACCCTTAAGGGCTATAGACTTGGAAAAGGAAACAAACATTAATAGTATGCCCTTGTCATGATAGTCTTTATCTAGATGAACACTTTGATCAATAAAACTTGATGAGGATGTGAGGATCAAATCCTCATAAATTTATTGTCCATCACTTTGTCCAAGTTAAAGAGCTTCTCTAACCTTAATCATCTTTAGACCGTGGTCAATGACACATGACTTCACATCCATCCTAACTTGAAAAATATCTTTTGGCAATATAAATATCCCATACCATGTTTGCATTACAACTTTTATAAGCTTTAATTGAAGTATTATTTATATGTCCTTAAGACTTTTGAAATTTGTAGATGCCAAAATGAGACTATGGGATGGGATGATCCTCAACCCAATTCATGAACATTTCATGTGTCTCTTCATCTACATTAATCCCGTGGGATAAGGAGCACTATGATATAGGAGATTTATCCATCTCTCGAAATCCAAAATGATTTTAAAGTTTAGTCAAATGTGGAAATTTAATCGATCTAGTTTATTGGTTTTCAAATTAATAATGAGTAGATTTTTAGCCATTCTTAAAATTTCATAAATCATCAAAGGTGAAAAAGGGAATATAAGCATGTGATTGAATATTGATATGATAGCATGTTTATGGTCTTTCAAGCATATTTTTTCTCCTACTATTTTATCAAATTCTTCACCCCCTAAAAGAATTTGGGAAATCTCATTTCTTAGTGAGAATCAAGATCCTAAGGACTTGCATACGAACCCTTGTGACCAAGTGCCATCCACACATAATTGAAGGGTAAGCAACATTTGCTAATTACATCTCATACAACTTTTGATGTATATTGCCTGACTTTTCATGTAGACCCACCTAATCGTACACCATCTACACTACTAGGTGTTAAGTTAAACCTACCAATCAAACATTAATTTGAGACTGCTCCATGACATTCCTCTTGACCAAGTGCCAATGCATAGGAAGCTTCAAATCAAAGTTGCATCGTATGCTAAGTATATGCTCACAGCTTTTCACCTAAATGTGACCCCTGTGACCGAATGCCATCACACAAAGATGGTAGCATCGTCATGACATATACTATTGGTATGAGGCATGGATTAATTAAAACTCCTTTTAATTTGTATCCATTTTGACTTAATATTTGGAAACACTTAGACATTCTAAGTGGAGAGATTTTCTTGCTTGCAAAGATCTTATCAATTTTATCTTCTTATTTAGATTTTCTATATCCTAAACATGTATCTTATACATTAATAGGATATAAAAAATATAAATAAGTAAACGCGCCTTGCATGTTTCTAGGGTGGGATGACCATGAGCCTTAACTAAGTGGTACACTTAGAGCTATAGGTGCACCACTCAGTTGATTTTAAGTAGGTTGATTAAACCTAGCTATTACATGAGTATATCCCCTACATTTATGGGTTTTTGAGCCTCTATTGATCTTCTTTGCTCTTTAAAACATTGGCAAGAGAAAAAAATCATCAATCCTAATGATTCTACTCTCATAACTTTTATAAAGTAGAACAACATATGCATGCAAGTCCCATTTAATATAATCTATTTCAACAAATTGAAATAAATAATATAAATATTAAAGGCTCATGATCATCTCCATTTATTCATCATTCATTCCACACTTAAATGAACAATAAATAAATCACGAATTGACATTCAATTTCAATAATTAAGTGCTTATCTCATAAATAATTAATTGGTCAAGCAAAAATAAGCGTAACCATTATGCATCTCATTTTTGCACTAATTAAAGATTAACTTTAACAAGATTTTAAAAGTAATAAAAAATATCAAACATAATTTTGAGAACTTGCACAACACTTGTGCACCTATCTAGCATGATTTGAATCATTTTTAGTCACTTAAGGAACACAAAAATAGGCTCAAAACTCATCCCAACCTAAACTAGTCACTATTTCCTTGGCTATGCGCATGGCTAGGCAGCAAATGTGCCCGCTACCCTACCTGTGTGCTACCACAATGCGGCACACCTATTTTGGAGTTGAGACCAAGTCAAGCCATTTTTGGCTCAACTTTTGTGCACTAATAATTTTAGGACACTTCCTAAACATCAAATCACATATTAGATATGGAATTCTAGATTCAAAACACCTTTTAAAAATAGAATTTCAGGTGCCCAACCAAGCTTCAAAATCAAGTTTAAGTAAGAATCACATTTTTTAAAAATCTCCAATGATCTCCAATCAAATTGGATCTAAAAATAATCGAAACACCTTAAGACCAAATTTAACATTCTATATCAACATATAACATCAACTAATGCTAAATAAAAATTCAACATTAGCAATTACGAATGAAAACATACTAATCATATGAATTAACACTTAAAACACACATTAGCATGCTTTCAATTCATTAAGCAAAAGAACCACATACAACATCATCCAAACACCCAAATCCATGGGTTGGATCAATTAATTAGATATTTTGGTCAATCCATCACATGAAACAATCAATCAAAAATCCAAATCATAGCATGAATTAAGCTCCAATACCACGTCAAGTCACATATAACACTAAGCTATAATTATTAAAGCACAAAAACACCAAAATAACTAGGCTACACATGAGACAAAGGATCTAAACATGCCATAGACTCAAATTTGGTATGAGTATTACCTTAATTTGCTCAAAATCCAAGGAAAGCAAGCAGAAGCTTTCAACTCCTTCTAACTATCTCTCAGCGGCATAGTTATTGGAACTTTATTGGAACTCACTAACACCTTGATGGATCTACAGTCCAAAATTCAGCTAGAACAAAAAATGAAAAGGCTCTTTAGAAAAGCCTCTAATCGACTGCCAGAAATAGAGGATCTCCAAAAGGCTAGCAATCCAATTGTCTTGCATCTAATAATAAGATCCACACATCAATGCATAATCCAATTCTCCTCAAAGTTATCTAGATCACAAAGAGGAGAAATGTAAGTATGAAGGCTTGATTGGGAAGTAGGAGATGAAGAAAAGTGAAGCTTCAACACATGAGGCAACACTTGGGAAATTGGAGAGAAATGAGAGAATCTAACTCTTATATCTAGATGTTTGTATTCACATTGTCAAGTAGCCGCCCACTCTCTCACTCTATATCTATATATAGAGGAAGGATGGTGTGATACCAAGCTGGCATCACACCTTCATCAAGTTGGCAAACAAGTGGCATGTGAATTTTGTGTGCATTTGAATTTCATTTAGAATCTTCATTTCATCTCATGAAATGTCATCCAAATAAATTCTAATGCCACACCAAATAAACATTTCATTTGAATTTTCCCTACAAAATTAATTCTTTATTTTAATTAAATTAAAGTGACAAAATTAATTCTTCATTTTAATTAAATTAAACACTTTAATTTAATTAATTAACCTTTGACTTAACTCTTAAATCAATTAACTTAACTCCTTAAGTTAGTAATTGTTAACTTAACTCTTTAAGTTAAGTTGACCAACTAATAGTCATATGATACCAAATAATTAACTTCTTAATTAATTGGTCTTAATTTAACTCCTTAAGTTAATTAGATCAATTTAACAATTAAATTGATCAAGCTAAAATGACTACAACCATCTACGTCCAAATTTGATCATGAAGGAATTTCTCTGACTCTTGGAAAATTCTCCTTCATCAAGTAAAATTTGCAATTAGCTTTTGTGTGTGACCTATTAGGTTCTACCATTCATTGGATATGGGCTTACAACTCTTTGTGACTTTAGAAATTCAAATATCCACATTAGTTTAAATTCTTTTAAAGTAATTGATTTAATTTAATTAATTTTCATTAATTGAAGAGTATTTAATCTCCATGGTCGATGTCCAACCTCAAGCCCATGGAGCCCAACTAATTGGCCAAAATGAATAATTTTGGCAAACCATTCTAACTTTACGCATACTATACAAATATGGTTCTTCTATCTCCTATTTTCTGAAAGAGGCCTAGGGTAAGATATTTCTTAGCTCCCTGATAGCCTCGATATTATATTTCTATTTGCAATGTTCAATTCCAATTTATTACCTCATCTTTAGAAAACTCCTTTTCCAAATTGTTATACTACCTTGTGCAAGGATTATTATTATAAAATATATAGAAAATGTACTCATCCTTCATAATAACAAGGAATCGGATCCCATCTTGGATTTCACAAACCTCTATGTCTAAGTAGCTCATACCCAACTCTACTCGAACGACCTATTACATGGCTAGAGAAACGTCAAAGCATGAGAACCTAAACACAAAGTTACCATAAATCCTCAAGTCAAAGGACTAATTATATGCACTAGCATAAGTTGAAGAACTTGCTACTACCGCCTTGTCACTATGGCTATCTAGTAGATTCTTTAGATAGGTCTTCTGTGCTTGTTCTCTAACAAGCACCCACTAACATGAACCTATATCTCATATGGCATTGCTCATGAAATAGAGCAATATCCAACTTTTGGATTTATACATTATTTGTGCAAGTCTATCCGAATCTTAGATGCTCTATCTCATAAGATCCAATGACTTGGAAGATTTAACATCGTGACTGTGTAAGACTTATTTCATAATCATCACCTAGTGTATTATCCAAATCCCATATTCTTGTATGATCTAAGGGCTTCAACCAAATGCTAGTGAAGTAATCTAAGCATAAGATGAAGATGGCCATTGAAAATAAATATCATTCAATCAAGATTGTATCACAAGTAAAATAGTTTACATGCCAATCTAATTGGCTTGTGGGGCACTATTCCAACAATATATATAATGTTTCTTTTGTAATTCTTATTAAACAATAATGTGTGAATAAATGTACTAAAAAAATAAGATTGATGTGATTAGCTATTTTAAATGTTTATGTATTAAGCTTTTTAAAATTTCAACTATACCAACAACATATTAATGTACCGTAAAAGTAGTTTGCTTTAGATTTTTTTTAATGAATTTTATTGTGTCAACAGTTAAAAAATTGAACACTTTTATTAGTTGAAATTGATAATAAAAAAAATAAAATTGAGAGATTATGGAAGTTGTAGGAATAACCTCTTGTATTTGTAATATACTTTCAATTTAAATTAAAATATTAGTTATACGTTGGAAATATGATTTTATAAAAAAAAATATTTTGTATATTTAAAAGGATATCTTAAAAATAATTAAATTTGGAAAAAATTTCATTTTAAGACTTAAATATCAATGAAACAAAATTATTCATTTATCAAATTTTAAACTCTTTTACAAAGGAAATATTATTTGAGGCCAAAAATATTTGTATTACCTCTCTTATGAGAAATGGATAAGTTATTAAAAAAATTTAAGTGAATTGTAATATGTAAAAGTTAATCATGGTTGATGTTGCATTGAATTAGAACATGGTCCTTTCCGATAGACATAAGGTATTCGGTTTATTTCCTTTGGAATAAGTGTAAAAAGCTTACAACTCTTAAAGGTTCTCAAAGCTCCACGATTTTCTTGTGAATGATTTCATGTGCCTAGTTCCACTCGAGGTTCAGTAATTATAGTTTACTTCTTATTAGGCTCGAGCGTACTAGAGTTTCAAAGCCCTTCTCAATGGGCTTTAATTAATTTAGGCTCTTTGGATTTTTCATCTATTAATTATATTTGATACTGATGATGGTATCAACATTTGATTGTATGCTTGGCTATGATCTAGTCCAATCGACCAAATAGGAGGTCAAAAAAGGTGTTTGATGACATAGCTGAATTGAGTCCTACAGCTAATAACACACGTCAGGCTAGTTGAGGTGCCCTTAACTAAGACACTCCAACACTAAAATTATTACTCAATCGACTAGAAGATAGAGTAACAAAGTAAAGGCTTTGAGTGATAATAAGCATAACTTGCTGAAAGGTAGCAACAGGGTATATGTAGCCTTTTTAGGGTGGTTAATATGTTAATGATGTCACCTTTAGGTCTTTTACTTTTTGTGTACTATTCTAGGTGGAACCTCCTCCAACCTTATAGGATACGGTGGTACAAAGGAGGTCAGACTACATTGATGTTGCAAGAAAGTGGTACTGAAAGGTGTACACATCACTAATATAGAGGCACGCCACCTACCAAAACATTTAATGTGGCCAAAGAAGTGGTCGTAGAGATCTTCCCAACTACTTTGATTGACCTTTAAAAGTTGAGGTATGTACTGGGTTGTGAGTTTCCTATGCATACTTTGGTCGAGGCAATGGAACTCTATTAGATCCAAACATCTCCTTGGTTGAGTATTGAATAAACATTCTCAATTTGATCGACCATACTCTAGTTGATTGGGCGAGGTATCGATACTTGTGCTGGCAGAAAGATCCAGTAAGGTTGGGTTTGATCGATAACCTGGTCAATCAACAATGGGTTGGGCTTGATAGCCAATTAGGATGTCTCACACCATGTCTTTTATTAGGTCAAGTGTTACTAGGATGGGCTTATTGGGGCTATCCCATATTAGATACATTAGGTGTTGTTTAGTAAACTTAATTATCCTATCATTAAGCTCCCTATTTTCAATTTGAAAATTTTATTTTCATATTGAAAATTGTTGTGACATGGAAGTGGAATAAAGTCCTTTCTAGTAAATAGTAGTAAGCTAGTTCGTTTTCCCTGGAACACGTACAGAGAGAATTTTTGCTATTTAATGTTCTCAAAGTTTCACAACTCTTTTAGTTGATTTCTTATGCTAATTTCCTTCTAGGGTTTAGTATTTTTAGGTTTTTCTTTAATGGGTTTGAACCTATTAGAGTTTTGTTGCCCTTCTTCATGGACTTTATTATTTTTAGGCTCTGTAGTCTTTTTTATTTAGTTAATTAACTTAGTTAATTAGGCCTTTTAAGTCTTTTTTACTAATTTTTCCTTGTAGTCTTAATTATCCACACCATTAGGCTCTCTATATTCAATTTAAATATCTTATTTTTGTATTGAAAATATGACATAAAGTTTGATTTTAATGTTTACTTTATTTTGATTCATAAAAATAAAATTATCTTATTAATTAATTATAATAGGCAAAATTAAATTAAGTGTGTAATTAGATTCATTAAAGGCTTGGCAAAGAACTTTTTGTTGCATTTATCTCACGACTTAATTAAATTTTGTGCCTTATATGTCTAAAGGTTTATGAAAATTTCATGTTACATTCATCCAAGAACTCAAATGAATTTCCAGTGTGTCACTCGAGGAGCAAGATGTTGAGAACGCAAGACTCAATTTAGATTAGGGCCAAAGTTGAGCCAAACTTTGTAGAAAGGAAAGATATAGAGAAAGTTGCAACAACTTCACTATTAAAGGGCATTTAGCACCCATAGGGTAAACTAGTAAGGCAATGGCTGTGCAGAGCTAATGCTTGATGGTTAAAGTAGGCACCCCAGCTGGTCAACTAATGTGGGCCTACAATAGATGTTTGAGGTATGCACCTAAGTTAGGCATTCACTGAGCGCACAAGTTTCGCATTCATGCTAAGCTTATGTTGAGCATTCGATGTTCTCCTTGGCATTTGAGGTGAGAGTCCTTATTTTGCTCTAGTACAGGATTATTTGGCTTTTTTCTTAGTTAAGGAATTCTTTTCCAACATTCACAGTTTACGAAGGACCTAGAAACTTTTGGCTCAAAGGGTTTGTACTTTGCAGACTTTTCTCCTATTAGCTAATCATATTTTGTGTATCCCATTAGTATTAAGATTTGATCCTTTCTTTCTAAAGAAGTTCTTAAATTCATTGATACATTTAGTCAATTTGCTGACTTTGAGTGCTATCATGGCATTGATAGAAAGGTGACATATGAGGGAGGAACATGATAGTTTGAGTTTTAGGGCGAGCCCCCCTTATAGTGGTTTTATCGCCCTTATGCAAAGAACCACACAGGGTATTTCTAAAAAGGTTCTTTTCTCGTGATACTTAGCATTTATCATGAATATAGTTGGATGCTTATTCTTTTCATGAATACATCCCGTAGTCTTTCTTTCAATAGGGATTATATAAGTGCCAAGAAATATAATGTCACAAGGAGACTTAAAAAAATTTCTTAAAAACATGCTTTATATCTTAAAGGGCGTTAAGGACATCTTTCAAAGGTTCACAATTAGCATATGACTCAAAAAACTTTGTTTGAATGTTTCAAGCTTGGATGGACTTTGTCAAGTCTGGATTCTCATCGGGTATTTTTAATGTCCACTAGGAGTAGGTTCTCTCTAACTGACTTAGAATTGTTTTAACTTTTCTTTCAATGTCATATCACATTGTGAATTTTGGGTCCTTATGTGGTATTGATATTTTTACATTAGGCGTTCACTCCTACTTAAGGGAGTTAGGTATTTTTAGATGTCATGTTGTTCCCTTTGGCAAGTTAGAGTTTCTAACTAAGTTGGGGTTGGAGTTCATGAGTTCAATATGGAGGTGGTGCTTGCTAGGTATTGAGAGGTAGCGCTCACTTGATCAAGCATCCAACGACATAGATTGGCACTAAGATATGCTCTTCATGCTTTTGGAAATATGCTTGGGCATTTGATGTCGTGCTTGGGCATCTAAGGATATAATTATGCAATTAATGTCACATTCAAGTATTCGATGGGCACCCAATAAGGTGTTCAAGTATAACTCAGAATTTCTTATTGGGCTTGGCAATTTAGAGACCTCTTAAGATTTTTGGCAAAGCTTTACTACTAGCAAATAACTTAAAAATTTTCTTGGTAGAGCTCTATATTGTAAGTATCTTTTATGTTTTCTTACAAAATTATGTTACTCTAGGAGCATTTTAGAGTGCCTTGCAAAGGGGCTTCTTTGATAGGATGCACTATTCACTATATCATCTTCTTGCCATCCTTGGAGGTCTTATTAGAAAGTGGCATTTTGCTCTTTGAAGATTCTTCTACTTGGCACATCTATGATTCTTTTGTTAGAAATATCTTTTAGCTAGTTTCATCTAAAGAGCTCACAACAATGTGGTTTTCATGAGCACCATTGTTTTTCTTTAGATAGCTAAATATCAATCAAATATAGAGTGTTTTTGCATTTGCAGTATTACCAAATTTTGTGTTTCTATTACAATATATAGAGTATTATCATACTTTTCTGGGTATAGAGTCATATAAAAGACTTATCCTTCATGAGTCTCATTGCTTTTGCAACGTCGTCTGCACATTGCTATTCTTTTGTATTTACCTCACAATGGTCACCTGCAATATTTTTCAGGTAGGCTTATGGGTGTAAGCCAGAAGTAGGCATATTGAGCGCTCGACTGTGCCAGGTTCTCGTAAGGCACTTGGCTATGCTAGAGTGCTAAGTGTCAGGTGTTCAGCTGTTCTACTATATGCTAGCATATGCTCATCCTAGGTGCTCGTCTTGGGTGCCTACTGGCTATTTATTGGGCACTCATTCTGCATAATCGTCTTGGGCACCTAGCCATTATATCTTTTATCAAACACTTTGGTTTCACAAATGTCATTGACATTCATTCTTTTAATAGATATTATTGTTAGAAGAGCACTTATGTTTTCTACCAAAACTTAACCCTCGATGAGTGACTTAGAAACGTTTTTATCAAATTCATATATACACTTAGTCAATTAGCTAACTCCCAATTGTTGTGTGTTATCAAGGTAAGCTTAAAGCACGATATAGGTACGTAAGTTAGGCGCGAAAACTTTTCTTATTGAGTTTCATCATAAGTTTGTTGAAGAGATTAATTAAGCTATGCAAATTAGCATGTGAATATACATAGAAACCTCACTAGGGAGGTTTCATCACAATACTTAGTTAATTGGTTTGAATTCAGTAGGATGCCCTAAAAGTGGTACTCCATCGCAATACTCAATGATTCATTTTAAATGTAGTTGTGTGCCTCGCTGGTGAGGGCTTATAAAAATTAAACATTGTGATGATATTTTGCTAAGGATCCTACTTAAAGGGTCTTAATTTGGTTAATAATTGTCAAATTGAAGTTTGATCACAAGCCTCATTCAGTAGGTCTTTATTATTGGAGCTAAGTACTAAGATGACGCCAAGGTGTGAGCTTTATTTAAAAGGTCTTATCATCAAATGTCCAATTACTATCATAAAGTTGGTATGGGGTTTAACCATGTATCTCCTAGAGACATCAAAGTAGGCTTATGTATAATTGATCAAGTATTAGCATGTCTTAATTTTTTGAAGTATAAAGGTGTTGCCACATTTCTCCATGAAGGATTTACGATGGGTTTTTGCTTAGCTACCATATACTCCCAATCATAAAATCTTACAACAAGGTTATGCTAAAGCATCTTTATTACCATCGAGGAGGTTTTATTGTGGAATTTTTAGTGGCAACCACATATCTCTTAAGGGCCTTATAGTAGGGTTATGCTGATGAGATGCTCCCAATTTGTCAAAATTATAGTAGACTTTATTAGATAAACACATGCCTAATAAAGGGCAGTATAGTAGGATTATATTGGTGATCACGTGCTCCTAGAGGATTATATAGTGGCATTATTCCTAGATGGTGACCACATACTATCGAAGGAGTCTTATGGTGGGATTATGCCAAGGTATCTTTGGGAGTGCTTCGAAGAGCAGAGCATAAGTGTTTCAAGTAAATTAAATCATAGTCAAAGATAATAGCATATAAAAAATTGCATTCATTCAAGTAGATAATAGTGATATGAAGGTGATAGTCCAAATGGGTTAACTTTTATTCACATTGAAACAATAAATTAAGTTCCTACTTAGAGAAGAAATAACACTTTCAAGTAAAATTTATTTTAAGGAAATGAGAAAAAGCTAAGAACGCTATAGGCAGTGTGCTTAAGTGGCATAAGGAGTACTTTCCTAGAGGAAATGTCACCAAGGTATTAGGGTTTTGGAGCATACCTTTGCATTTACCTCTCTTATGATCTCTTGTAGCTCTTTCACTAGGTTGCCTCTAGTGGCTAGATTCTTAGTGTTCTATAAGGTGTTGGTATCATAGTTTAAACCTCCACTTATGTCTTTTGAGTTCTCTGATGACTCATTTTATAGGAGTTGATGCTATACTCATTGGTAGTATACAACCTTACTTTAGGTTTGGTTGTTTGCTGAGTGGACACCAATGGTCTTCTCATCTTCTTGCTCTTAATCGCCTCTTGCGAGTCTTGGTCTTTCAATGAAGTAGACACTAGTGGTCATCGTTTTTTCTTGCTCCTGATCATATTTTTGGCGTCTTTGCCTTTCAGCTGCATATTCTCTGAGATATTCTTGCTAGATTAGTGTTTTAATTTCTTCTTTTAGGTTCCAACATTCTTTGATAGTATGTTACAACAATGATGAAAGATATAGTGTTTTGGGGGTTTCTATAGTATTTTGGTGGTTTCTATCTTTTCAACTACTTGTAACCTTTTAGAGTTGTCCAATCAAGCATTATAACGTGGAAACTTTAAGTATTTCTATACTTACATCCTTCATAGCTATGTAGGTGAGGGTTACCTATCAAGTGAGTTACCAACAGCAAATTTATCTTTGTCTAAGGTAAGCTTTCTCCTCTTGTGATCTATATTTGCTAACACCTTTTGGTTCTTGCTTCATTAGTTTCAACTCATATCTCTATGCGTACATGGAATTGTTTTAAGTAAGAGAAAGATTAGTGACTACAAACTCATAGGTATCTTGATGTCTTGGACTCCATCGAGTGATGTTGGGCATCACGGAACATGCTACAATGGGGTTAATAGCATAAGCTTATGTCTATCTCATTTTGTATGTTAAGGCTTTCTTTGCATTGATAAAGCTTCCACTGGCTGGTTCTCTTAGGACCCTCGAGGTGATGCCAACTGTAGGGAGGCTCCTCAAGTCATGTAGGTATTATTAGTTTTTAGGCCTCGAATGTGCATTAGTCTATCACTTACTATCTTCACTCTCTCCGACTGTCGAACCCTCCTTAAGATAGTTTAGCATTGCCTTTATAAATTTTTTAAGGTTTTCTCTCTAAATCTCTATCTCAATCCAGCCCTTTAAGTGTTTGTACCATTTAGTAATATGTTCATCATTGTGATGGAAATGGCACCACTTATCTGATCTTTGCTTCTTTGGATCCTTCATTGTATTTTGATAAGAGAGATAGATAAGGCCATATTGCAAGGCCATATTTAGAATCTCTACTCTAGGGATGGCAAGTAGCATGTAAGTGGCAAACACCCGGGAGGGACTACACTTGTGACTCTTAGTCTTTTATTATTGTTATTTCTTTCACCATGTATTTTGTGCTTGTAAATGTTTTTAGCATTCATGGGCAAGCATGAGTTCCAAACCTCTCTTATGGATTGTGGTGCTAATAAGTGAGTCCATACTCCGACTATGGTGTGCAATTGCCTAAAGGAATCTCTTTAGAGGAAAAAATCAAAGTCCACTTGCGAAAGTAGAAGAGGGGGAGCAAGACCTCCTTTAGGATTGATTCTCTAGGTGGTATGCTCCAAGGAAAATGAAGCCCTCTAGTACTAGTGATAGGACTATTGTAGCTCTTCTACACATTGGATACCTACTTTGGCCACACCTCAAACACTGGTATTTTCCAGTAGAATCATTAATTTCTCCAAAGTTAATAGCAAAATGGGATCTCCAATAGATAGTGCCTACTATGTAGGCATTTCCTCCTATACAAGTTGTGTATTTGGAGTTAGCTCTATTACCGAGTGCAACAGTACTTCAGGTTGG
Source organism: Jacaranda copaia (assembly GCA_014898725.1). Lineage (NCBI taxonomy): Eukaryota > Viridiplantae > Streptophyta > Magnoliopsida > Lamiales > Bignoniaceae > Jacaranda > Jacaranda copaia. The sequence continues at coordinate 956,030 of JACGDI010005369.1, forward strand.
TGAGTATCCCTATTCTTCAGTGTCCAGACCACCTAATTTGCTAAAGTCACGAGCCATTGATCTCATCTATATCCTTATCATTCCTATATCATTCTTTAGAGTTCCCATAAAAGCTGCCAAAATAATGGTGCACGAAAATAAAGTGAGAACTTTTCCAACAAACAACCAACATGTTGATTTCATCTTTTCTATAATGTATGCAAAGAGATTCTTTGCTCTTATATGTTCTCAAAGCTGCACGATTCTTTTGTGAATGATTTCTTATGCCTAAATTCTCTCAGGGACTTAGTATTTATAGATTTTCCTTGATAAGCTTAAGCTATTATAATTTTGTTGCCTTTCTTCACGAGCTCTCTGGCCTTTTCATTTAACTAATTGATTGTTCATTAGGCTCTTTTTAGTTTTTTTATTCCCATGTAGTCTTAGTTGTCCACATAAAAAAATATCATAAAGTTCAATTTTTAATATTTACTATCTAAGTTGAAGTCTACAAGGTGTCAAAGTATGTAGATTTTTAAGAGGTGATTTTGTCATCAACTAAAGACTTATAAAAACTTTGGTCAAGTTAAGGAGAGAAAATGAAAGGAAAGAAACTTCTGTGAGGAAAAATGAGATGAGTCCCTAAGGTATTATCTCTTATACATCAATTTTTCCTTACTTTATCGTGTTTTCACTATATGTCTTTGATTCACAATTATTCACCCAACTCTTTAAGGATAGTAAAAATTTTGGAGTCTCTTTGAATCAAACATGTCAAAGAGTATGTCCCATTCTATGTCTAGTCTTATGGAAGAGTTAAAAGTAAACAAAGTGGAGAAAAACGGCAGTGGAGCTATTGCTATCATGTTGCCAATGGTAGCTCGGACGACTAATGTGGTCAAGTTTGGTTGGGCGCTCACTGGTCCTTTTAGTCTTATTTATGTTCACAATGTCATCTTTCTTGTGGTGTCGTGCCATAATCTAAGTTCATGAGCCCTTTATTAGGTGCATTGTCAGACCCAGTATTAGAAACTTTTAGTAAGTCTCAAAGGTTGCAAAGCCAACATTTAGTGCATGAGTTGTTTTCTATATTAGAGTCTGAATCTAAATTTGGCGTAAAGGGTTTCTATGATGAGGATCCTAAAGATGCTCTTATCAATGATAGTAGCTTTGCTCGAATTACTAATATTAGATGTTTACTATAACCTAGTAAGTTAGATTTTTTGAGATGAAGGGTATATACTTCTAAGAAGGTTGAGTTCATTTTCCCTTTACCTAGTGATAACATGGTATTAACTCCCAAAGGGTACTTTATTATCTTTAGCATTTATTTAACTTGCGGATTTTCTTTGCCTCTAGATCATATTTTGTTGGAACTATAGAGTGTGTCTAAGTTAGTTTGTGCATAACTTTTTTGCATTCTTTGCAAGGTTTCAACAACATTTGTTTGTCTTAGGCTTTCCAGTCTCCTCAGATAATTTTCATGCTTTATTTGGGGTGCATAAAGTGCTAAATGAACCATTTTTCATGTTTCCTCTAAACCTAGTATAAATTTTTGAGTGGGTTTCCTTCTACATGATGGACTTGAAAGGATAGGTAATTCCTTGTTCGTGATGAGAGTTAAGCCATCCTTTGTGAATGGAGCAGTTTCATATCTTTAGTTCAATTATGTTTAGTCCATTGTGAATTTCATTGGAGTTTTAAGGATGTTAGATTGTTTGAGTACCTTTTTTATGCTAGTTATATGTTTCCACCAGATATTAGCATTCTTTTTCTTTTAATTGACTATTGCACATATTTTTAAGTTATTACTTGTTCACATTTTCATCAACACTTATGTTATTCATGTTCTCTTTGTCTTAAGTAGGAAAAAAGGTTAATCTAGCTAGGATTCGCACTAAAAAGGTGAAAAGAGGTGCACATGAGAGTGTGCAGCAAAGCAATATTATATAGAGGCATCAATAGTTGGGTGGCGTTTGAGCCCCTTACATCAGCGGTCAAGCAAAGCGCATGCTCCATTGCATGTAAGTTTTCATCTTTGAGCTTAGTTTATTCTACTTACTTCTTATTTTTTGTAGTAATGTACAATTTTTTTATGCTTGTGCCTTATGTTTTTCTAGATGCAAGCTTGGAACTTAGTTGAGTAGGTGTCCTGCCGAGTAAAAGGAGCTGCAATAATGTCATCGCAACTTAAGGAGGAGGTTATCAAGTAAGCTTGACAGCATGAGTAGAACGAGAAGTTCATGAATAGGCAAGAGTATTAGCAGCTAAAGACACAATATGCTAAGGAGGTGAAAACTAAGAAGAAGTTTTTAGAGCCTTTTGCTGGGAAGACACTCGTCAATGCTACTCATGAGGATGTAGTTATCAAATTTAAAGGTTCTAACAAATTCTTCATTGTTGCTGAGGTGGAGATAACAACAATCTATGAGTAAACCATCTGACCCTATCAATATATTCTAAGTGAGATTGAGTGGTACCCAGTGTAGGATTTGCTAATGTTAGACCCTACTATTCCAATCAATTTTTCTACTAAAGAGCCTAAAGATGTCTAAAGTTGCCACAAAGGTGATGGCGAATGATTCAATTGATGTTGCTCCATAGGAGTAGGTAAGTTCTCCTTAGAATGGGAGTAATAGTTAGGAGTTTCTATTTTCCTTTTTGTGTTTTAGGACTACTTAGTATTTTCCTTCAACTTAAGTAGTATTTTACTTGTTTTTTAGATTTGGTTGTTCCTTGTAGAGGCCAAGTATTGGCCAGATGTCTTTTGCCATTATGGTTGTTTATTTTTTGTTACTAGAGAAAGTTTTTTATTCATTCATATTTATTCCTACACTTAGCCAAATGAATAACTTATGAGTGATGTCAACTTATCAATATGTGTTTAATGCGAGTATGAGCATGTAAATGAGGAATGAGGCCTCATTTTATGAAACTTTATCATTAGCGCCCATGAAAGAGATTTACCAAGTCAAGTAAAGTAGTGTGTAATAAGCATGAGCACATTCCACTAGATAGAACTCTTCATAATGATCCATTAATTGACTTAGAATCTGTTGAGTGCCCAATATGGTGGAATAGTACCCTACAAACCAATTAGATTAGTGTGTAAAACTACTCCACTTGTGATATAATCTTGATTGATAGATATTTATAAAATGGCCATCTTTATCTAATGCATTTAAGATTTCTTCACAGGCATTTGGTTGAAGTACTTAAATCATACAAGACTAAAAGACTTAGTCACACATATTATGTTGATCTTGAAATAAGTCTCTATGGTCGTGATTTAAATATTCCAAGTCATAGAATCTTGTAAGATAAGGCATCAACATTTATATAGACTTGCACTAATGATGCATACTCCAAAGGGTTGGATAGTGCCTAGTTTCATGTGCAATTATGTTAGATATAGAAACATGTTAGTGGATACTGTTAGAGAATAAGTTCTTTGAAGGCCCACTTAGACAATCCAAGAGGTAGAAGCAAGTTCTCTAGCTTACGATAGTGCATATAATTGGTTCTTTAACTTGAGCTTCCACAATAATCTTGTATTTAGGTCTTTTTGCTTTGATTTTGCTCAAACCACGTAGCTGGTTGCCCAGGTCTTAGGTTGGGCACAAGCCACCTAAGTATAAAGGTTGGTAAGCTCTAAGATGGGATCCATTTTGCCCGTTTGTGAAGACCAGGTTAATCTTCAATGTATTCTAAAATAATCGATTCCAAAAAATCCAAGCGCAAGGTGGTATGAAAATTTGGAAAAGAAGTTTTCCAAAGTTGAAGTCATAATAGGGAATCAAATATTAAGAATATATATAGCTATTAGGGTTATTAGAGAGTCGACAAATATCTTACCCTAAATCTCTTTTGGAGATAGGAAATGGAAGGACCCTATTTGCATATCAATCATAAGTGGTAACAGTTCACCCTATCGGAATACTACCCCACAAGCTAATTAGATTAGCATGTAAACTATTTCACTCATGATATAATCTTGATTGAATGATATTCATTAAATGGCTATCTTCATCTTATGCTTATATTTACTTCACTAGCATTTGGATGAAGCTCGTAGATCACACATGACTACGGAACTTGGTTCGATGACCATAGAATAAGTCTTACATAGTTGTGATCTTAAATCTTCTAAGTTATAGGATCTTATAAGATAAGACAATAAGATCCGAATAGACTTGTACTGACAATGCATATTCTAAAGTTACATATTGCTCTATTCTATAAGCAACTGTATGAGATATAGATACATGTTAGTGGATGCTTGTTAGAGAATAAAACACTGAAGATCCACCCAGAGAATCCACTAGATAGTGGTAGTGGCTAGTCGGTAATGGCAAATTCTCCAGCTTACGCTAGTGTATATTATTAGTCCGTTACCTAAGGATCCATGGAAACCTTATGTTTGGTCCTCATACTTTGACTCTTCCTTTGTCACTTAGTTAGCTATTCGGGTTGAGATTGGGTATGAGCTACTTGGCGTGGAGAATTATGAGATCCAAGATGGGATCTGACTTCTTGTCTTTGTGAAGGGTGAGTACATCTCCTATGTTTCTATAATGATCGATTATAAGAAATCCTTACCCAATGTGGTGTGACAATTAGGGAAAGGCGTTTTTCAAAAATGAGGCCACCCAATGGAATCAAACATTGAGAATAGAGATATAATATCGAGGCTATTAGAGAGCCAACAAATATCTTGTCCTAAATCTCTTTTAGGAGATAGGAGACAAAAGGACCAATTTGAATGGAATGCATAGAGCTATAATGGTTCTCCAAAAATATTTATTTTGGCTAATTAGTTGTGCTCCATGGTCTTGAGATTGGACATCAACTATGGAGATTGGGTACTCTTCAATTGATGAGATTAATTGAATTGAATTAATTAGTTTAAAAGTGTTTTAAACTAAAATAAATATAAGAAATTCAAAAGTCACAAGGAATTGTGAGCCCATGTCCAATGAATGGTATAATCTATTGGGTCACACATAAAATCCAATTAACTTTCTAATTGATGGAGGAATTTTTCTAAATGTAAGAATATTCTTTCCTAGTGGAACAATTTTGAGGTGATCAATTTTGGCTTGATTAATTTAAGAGTTAAATTAATCAATTAATTTAAGAAGTTAAATTAGATCAACAATTAAAGAGTTAATTATTTAGTGCCAAATTATCATTAATTGATCAAGTTAACTTAAAGAGTCAAGTTAACAAAATTGAGCTTAAAAGTTAAACTTGTTTTACTTAAAAGTTAAGTCAAAGGTTAATAAATTAAATTAAAATATTTAATTTAATTAATGAGAAAAATATATTTTGGAGGAAAAATTCAAATAAAGAGTTCATTTGAGTTGGCATTTTAATTAATTTGATATAAGATTTCAAATTAGATTGAAATGCACATGAAATTCAAATAAAATTTGAATTTGCATTTGTCAACTTTGCATGCAAGTTGGCCACCCACCTTGAGGAAGGTGTGCTGCCAACTTGACATTACACCATCCTACTTCTATATATAGTTATAGAAGGGGCATATATTCAGCACTTGCATTTTGGTGTGAAGATTAGAATCTTTCACATTTCTCTCCAAAAACTCTTTCCAAGCATTGTCTCATGTGTTGAAGCTTTGCTCTCTTTTCTTCTCCTACCTCAAAATTAGCCTCCACCATAGATTTTCTCCTCTCTTTCTCTAGCTAAAAGTGAGGAGAAATTAGAAGTTCCATTGGTGTGTGGATCATTACAAAAGAGGCAAAACATTTAGTTTGGTTGTCTTTGGAGATCTACTTTGCAGAGCATCAATTTTGACAAATATTTTCCAAGAGATCTGGAATGTGTTTGGTCCAAAATTTTTACAATGTCTTCATCAAGGTGTTTATAAGATAAATAAAATTTTTATTGATTTTTGGAGGAGTTTGGATGAGGCAAAAATCGCACTCTTCCTACTACACAGGTTTCTAGCAAATTCTGGATTGGTGAAGAGTTTACCATTTTCTCCTTGAAAATTAGAAATTCAAGGGAACACTCTATCTAAATTTAAATTCCAGGCATGATTAGATCCTTGTTTTCTTGTAAGCACTAGTTTGTTTGAGCTTTTGAAGTTTTATAATTAGATCTCAGTACCTTACTTGGCTTTACACCACTCAATTAATTCATCCAATTGGTTGGGCTCCATAGGCCTATGCTAGACATCGACTATGGAGATTGAGTACTTATCAATTAATTGAGATTAATTGATAAAGTGATTAACTTAAAAGACTATAGACTAATTGAAATATTCGATATTCAATAAATCACAAAGAGTTGCGAGCCTAAGTCCAATTAATTGGTGTAATAAAGGGTCACACATAAAATTTCAGAATACTCACACATGATTGAAGAAATTATCTAAGGGGTTAGATAATTGAGATGATCAAGTTAATTAGTCACTATAGCTTGATTAATTTAAGTGTTAAATTAATCAAAATAATTTAAAGAGCTAAATTAGATCAATTAAATTAAGATGTTAATTTAAATTTAATTAGTCAAAGTCAACTTAAATTTAAATTTAATTAGTCAAGGTCAACTCAAAGAGTAAGTTGATTTTATTAACTTACAGAGTTAAGTTAATCTAATTAAATTAAGGAGTTAATTTAATTAATTTGGGGATCCAATTTGATGAGAAAATTAAAAGGAAGAGTCCATTTAAAATTAGTGAATTGATATTTTTAATTTGAGAAATTAAAAATGCAACTTGACTAGTAAGTTGACATCCCAGGTGGCATTGTGAGATGTGTGTGATAGAAGCTTTCCCAAGCTTCCATCTCACACTATAAATGCACCCCACTCCACCATCATGGCTGACCCTATGGAAGCTAATTTTCTGCTGCATTTTTCCCTTCTATCGGCTAGTTATCTCATGTGTTGCGACTCTCTAGATTCCTTTAAACAATTTTTTCTTTCTAGTAACTTTCTCACACTTTCTACTTCATCTTCCTTCATCCTCCTCATCTTTCTAGATGATTGAAAGAGGATTAAGAGTGGCTTTAGGCATGTGGACTAGCTTTACAAGCTTCACATTTGGGGTGCTTTGGTTTGGTAAATCACGATCTTCCAAGTTTGTAACTAATTTTTATGTTGACTGTCAATTAGCAGTTTTCCTTCAAGAGTTTATATTTTGCTGCCTATTGGAGTACATCTTGGAGGAGGTTTTGGCAGGATAGGTTTCTTTGAAGGTTGTCCATTGGAGAGGAGTTCAAGATCCTTGGAGAAAAAGATAAATTCCTAGCTTGGAAAGAGTTCCTTTATGAGAGCTAACTTGTTACCTTTCATTTTCATGTTTAAGGTAACATTCTCCTATATTTTTAATCTAATTTTGAGGTATAGAACATATCCTTGGGTTGAGGCTGTGATGGTTAATTTTGCCTATTTTTGCAAATTATTATAGATCTTGACATATCCTCTACTTTCAAGTGGTATTGGGGCTAATTTTATACCTAATTTTAGATTGTTGGATTGATTCATGTGTTGAATTGATTTTATGACTCTTATTTCTTGACTCAATTGATGGATTTAAGACTCAAGAGTTGATGCATATAGCTCTTGATAATTTGAATTGAAATATGTCAATATGTGTTTAATTGTGGATTACATGTGTTGGCATGAGTTTTAATTCAAATCTTATTATGTTTTGTTGGGATAGGGCCTTGTAGCTAGTGAGATTGACATGCAAACTATTTTACTTGTGATACAATCTTTATTGAATGTATTCATTATAAATGGTGATCTTTATCTTATGCTTATATTACTTCACTAGCATTTGGTTGAAGCTCTTAGATCACACAAGACTATGGAACTTGGTCACGCACTGGTGGTAATCATGAAATAAGTCTTACATGATCGTGATCTTAAATCTTCCAAGTTGTAGGATCTTATCAGACAAGGCATCCAAGATTCGAATAAACTTTCACTAACAATGTATAAATCCAATGGTTATTACTCTATTTCATAAGCAATCCATGTGAGATATGTGTATATGTTAGTGGGTGCTTGTTGGAGAACAAATTCACTAAAGGCCTAATTAGAGAATCTACTAGATAGCCGTAATGTCAAGTCGCTAATAACAAGTTCTCCAGTTCACGCTAGTGCATATTATTAGTCTTTTGACCTAAGGATCCAAGGTAATCTTATGTTTAGGTCCTTATGCTTTGACTTTTCCTTGACTACTTAGCGGGTCCTTTGGGTTGAGGTTGGGTAGGAGCTACTTAGACATGGGTAACCTTATGTTTAGTTCCAAGATGGGATCCAACTCCTTGTCTTTGTAAAGGGTAAGTGCATCTCTTATATATTTTATGATGATCGATTCCATAAAAGCTTTATGCAAGGTAGTATAATAATTTGGAAAAGGAGTTTTTTCAAAGATGAGGTCATACAAATGTTATGCTCTTTCATGCTCCTTGATACACTAAACTTCATGGTAGTGAGGTTTGCCATCAAAGTTCCAACAACTAACTTATTTGCAAAATAAAATCTTTCTTCCAAAAACTCAAGGTTTTTCTTTAGCAATTTTTGTATGTAGAATAATGGTTGTTAAGTTCTTATTAGTATTAATTTTAATATTTTATTTTGAACCTAACAAATAATTTTCTTGTTCAAAATATTATAATTCCCTTGCGTATTGATGAAAATTTGGAATTGCAAGAATACAAATGGAAAAATTATAAAAAAGGACAAATTGACACAAGTTGATGGAAATGCTAGTAGGATGACACCTCATGATCTATTCAAGGATGGATAGAAGAGTCTTTTTATTTATTCGAGTTCTATTCTAATTAAAAAACTCTACTAATCAATTATAAATAAGCCCTTCAGACCCTCAATTTAAAAAAAAGTATAGATTTGGATTTTTTATTTTGGAGATTAGAGATTTCATGAAAATACAGTATTCGAAGGAAGATAAAGTGGAAATCAAATTCAGCTAGGAATAGAGTTTCCTCTTCTCTCTTTGATTTTCTTTTTAATTCTAGATTTGAGACAATGGTTCATTTTGTTCATATTTTGTTTGACAATTGAATCAAGAACTAATTCGTTATTCTAGGATTATGATGGATTCTTTTGAATAAATTGATACATGATTTTCTTTCATGAAATTAGTAGCGCTTTAAGTTATTTCTTTTAATGTGTGTGTGTGTTTTTTTTATTTGATTATCTTATCAATAGTCAAGTGCATCTTTAAACCCTAGAGGGGTCTTGGAAGAGAAAATCTAATAATTGATTAACAATAGAAGAGCTTAGGATTAATTGTTCAAATTAACAAATTAATGAATTAATTAATTTGTGAGTAGGATTGGAATATACCTGATTGCCCTAGGTAGTTAGTTGAGTGGTACAACATTATCCATAATTTAGTTAATTCACATGAAAATATAGTGAGTTGAATAAATTAGGAATTTGATTGCGGGTAATTTAAAAGAATCATGTAATTGCATGAGACTCAATACTAATAACCTGTTACTAATTTTATATGGAGAAAATTATGTAATCAACTCATTCGATTGATGAAATCCTAACTTTAGGCTTCTGTATCCTAGTAGAAACCTTAACCAGTATATTTTTTTCTCATTTTCATTAGTTTAATTTTAATTCCCACATAATTAATTTTTGTTGAATAAAAAAAATGTGTGATAACAATTTAGGTTCTCATAGAATCGACACTCATTTCATTACTTTATTATTTATTGTAACACGTGCACTTTCATAATTGTTTGCAGTATTTGTTTTGCACAACAACAGTAGTATTAATATTGTTGAGTATATTCATTCACATAAACATAAAAGACTTAATATACTAGATGTTTCTATGTTTATGGTATGACTTTTCTTACTCAGTAGTCAGATCCACAATGGCAGTAGACTTAACTTCCAATAGTGCCAAGTCAAGACCCAGTACACATAAAAGTGGAGATTGACTTGTTCTCACCATCTAAAAAAGTTTAATTCGTTGAATGCATTAATAGACTAATCATTTGAATAAAGTGAAATAGCTACACAATATATATAAATGCCCATGAACACACTTGAAGACAAATAAGCCATTAGAGTGTACGTTATAGTCCTTTAGGTAATTGATACAATAACTATTACTAAATAAACATAACCAATGACTTTATTTATTTTCAACCAAATACACTTGTTATTTTAGACTGTACAAATACATTTGAGAAAAATATTAATATACCTCTATCATGCTAACTAATCATAAAATCAATTTTGAATAAATCTTGAAGTTCTAATGATAGGTAAACATCACATCATTTTTAATATAGATGTTTTATTAATATTATGAATAAGTGGATATACACACACACACATAATCCTTCTAGTTTAGGCATTTTAGTGCACAACAAACTATATATAACATAAGTTCATGTATAAACAACATCGTGGCAACAAAATGAAACACTCTAGAAATGTAGCCTCGACTTTTCCAACATTGCTATACTAGAATCTTGGTAATTTGGCCGATGTTGGCACTTCACCACTAGCTTTTTCTGTCGCTGCTCTAGAAGTGGTATTATTGTTGCTATGATTCTTTTATTTATTTATTTTATATTTCTTACCTAAATCAAAATCTATGTGTTTGCAAACTCTAAGTTATTAAAAAAATATAATTTTCTATCAAATAGATCAATCTTACAAGAAGAACAATTAAATTTTCAATAGATAATATAAATCACGCAAAACCCTCAAATTTACAAAATAATTGGAGTCATAGCTCAATAATAAAACAACACATTAATCTAGATACTTGAGGGGGTTAATAATTATTAAAGACATTCAATATATATCATCACTTTAATTTAGTCTTTCTTTTATTAACGAAAGTTGAACTAATTAATCGTAATTTATTGAAGTAGGTTTGTTTATATAGACTATCTTTCTAGTTTTGTGTCTAATAAAAATATATTTTATTTTTCCTTTTGATTGAAAATTTTGGATGAGTTTATTCACTGTAGTTGTGAAAATTAAAAAAGGTTGAGAATTCTACATATAGGTAAAGGTAATTATGGGAGACCATCTTAGAATTAAAAATTAGAAGTTCTCTTTGGGCAAGAAAGAGAAGATTTTTCAATGTAATTTTGGAAGGTATTACATACTTAAGTGCGACTTATCGATATATACATACAAACAGCGATATTTAAAGTGAGCGCAAATTGAAAGCACACCCTAAGTCAAATTTTTCCATCATTTTATTTGTTATTTCTTTAATTTCTTAGCATGTGTTTGATCAGTATTCTCCTAACTTAAAATCACTTGTATAACCAATCTACATACGGCAGGAATACCTCGATCTGTTGTGGTTGTTTGAAACCAAGGGGAAGGGGAAGGGGAAGGGGAAGGGACAGGGTATCCCCACACATCATGTGGGCATATATCTCTATCTATCTGAATTCTAATCTATAAATGGGAATTGGAAGGTCACTAAGATTCCAATAAACAAACGCCGGCAGTCTCCTGCCAACTTGCCCATGCTCTCTGCCTACTCAAATCTTACCCCCATTATCTTTGTCAACTCCCCAACATAATGCCCACATTAATGGCTACCGCCACATTATTTAAGCCATGGAATCTCCACATCGCCGCTTGTTTGCCGCGCACAATTGTTTTCCTCTCTTATAGAAAGCGCACATATAAAATTTGGAAACACATGGTAAATTAGTCGCCCTTTCCCCCACTCCAATCCTATTGGCTATTTCGAACATATTATCACAAACACCTTTCCTTTGTTTCCTCTGATTTTTCCATTCTCGTTTCCATCCTTTTTCATTTATTTCTTTTTTCCATTTATTTTCTACACACTGATTTTTCGCTCAAGATCTCTCCTTTGCGGTAAGATGTCAAAAAATCATTCTTCTTTCGCCCTTGTGTGATATATTTATATTTGTCTAGATGTGTTTCTTCATTTTTTTCTTTCTCTTTTGGGTGGGTCTGGGTTTATCTTGCGATTAGAATAGTTAGATCTGATTATTTTCGACATGGTATTTTGTTGTTGTTTTTTTTAATTTTTCTTTGCCGGCTTTGTGCGTGTAGGTATGTGAGGGAGTAGAAAAGGAGAAAAAATATATAGTAAAGCGGAATAAAAAGATGATGGCGAGCAGAGTGGATCACAAGTATGATTACCTGTTTAAGATCGTGCTGATCGGTGATTCAGGAGTTGGAAAATCCAACATTCTTTCCCGTTTTACCAGAAATGAGTTTTGTTTGGAGTCCAAATCAACCATTGGAGTTGAATTTGCCACCAGAACTCTTCAGGTGAATCATAGATTCTATTCTAGTAATTAAATTCTATTTAATTTGTTGATTATTGCTAGTGTAATTTAGTGATTTTATGAATGTTGTGTTTATAGAACATTTTGCCATGGGGTGACACATGATCTAGTAATCAAGCAGCAAGTGTACTATTTTTATCTGAACAAGCGAACGTTATGATTTAATTTTTTGGTTGATGAAGATTATATTTGGTGTTTATGTAGCTTGTATTATGTGCTGATTGAAAACAATGATCATTAGCTCATTATATTTTAGAGTAATTAGTTGAGCTTCTTGTTAGATTATGAATGTGCTCTAGTGAAATTTGATGTTGAAATGTTGCTTCGATGTGAACTTATGTGATTACCAACTTGACAGGTCTTGGGATGTGACATTAGTCCCTATACAAATTGCCATAGAATCATAGTTACATTTAGTTGCATTCTTAAACCTCTTCTAGATTGCTTATCTTATGTTAACATTTTCATTTTTATGGATAATGGGCTAATGGCCTCATAGTCAAATGTGTATGTATAAACAATTCAGTTACCCGAGAAATTTTTTTGAATATTAAAGTTGTTAAACATGATTTTGATTTTTAAATCTTCTTCCCAAATGTCTTCAATACTTATTGGGGGAAGATCTTCCCTAACTAGTTAACCACTTTAGTGTTTAATCCTATTGTTGCAACTGCACAAAAAGTATTATTCCTTATTGGCATCTATGTTTTTAGATTTTTAACACTAGGGGAAATCTCACTTGTTCACATGTGTGCTAATGCATCTGTGCCATATGATACAGATAGAAGGAAAGACGGTGAAGGCCCAGATTTGGGACACTGCGGGCCAGGAAAGATATCGAGCAATCACAAGTGCCTATTATAGAGGAGCTGTTGGTGCACTCCTTGTTTATGATATCACCAAGAGGCAAACCTTTGACAATGTCCAAAGATGGCTCCATGAGTTGAGAGATCATGCAGATTCTAACATTGTTATCATGATGGCTGGAAACAAATCTGATCTCAATCATCTTAGAGCAGTTGCAAAGCAAGATGGTCAAGCTTTGGCAGAAAAGGAAGGACTCTCGTTCCTTGAGACATCAGCATTAGAGGCACTTAATGTCGAAAAGGCATTCCAGACTATTTTAACAGAAATATACCACATTATTAACAAGAAGGCTTTGGCTGCACAGGAAGCTGAAGCAGCAGTTGTAGTTCCTAGTCAAGGTACCACCATCAATGTTAATGATTCATCAAGAAATGTGAAGAGAGGTTGTTGCTCTACTTGAGTTAAACTAGCAACCCAAAACTTTTGTTCCGTTTACTCTTTTTATATATTTCTATTTTTTTTTCTTTCAGAGAAAGAGTCTTATAGAATACTTGCTTACTTGAGTGTGACAAAAAGGTGTTGGAGAAGTTCAAAAATCATTTAGTTTCTAGGTTAAATGCTTTGTCAAAATGATGAACTATTAAATTTTGTTATGTGAAAATGACTGATACTTGTAATGTTGAGCGGGCATTGTCAAGGAGTGGTGTTGTAAGGGTAGTAGCATCTCTATTTGAATTCTGTTTTTCTACTGTACCCTTATCTTACTAATAAAGAGGCATGCTAATTTTTTTTCAATGTCATTCTCATTATTTATCCTTTGTCATGGATTTTTGCAAATTTGGAATAGACATTTCATTACATTCTTCCAATAAATAATAGCTACTGTCAGGAAGGTACCAATTATTGACATGTAATTATGTTGAACCTAGTAATTAAATTGCCATCTGATATCAACGCTAGCTTGCTATTATAATTTACTACAAGAAAATTTGCGTACGGCGGCGTAACTTAGTGACATTTTGATTTATAATGGCATAGCAAAAGAATGTCATTATAATTTAATATTTAGTGGCATTTGATTATTAAATGATAAATAAAATAGTAACATTTGATTGAAAATATTGAGATAAATATATTTTAAGGGCATTTAATTATTGCTATTAATTTTTTCAGAAAAATGTCACTAATATTTAGTTATAGTGTATAAAGTATTTTGTGGCATTAACTAAGTAGCATTTTATAGTGTAATGACATATAAAAATAATATAGTGATAATCGAAACAAATATCATTATAATAAAATATTTTGTGATATTTGATTATTAAATGACATAAAAAATAGTGGCATATGATTACAAATGTCAACAAAAATATAATTTGAAGGTGTTTAATCAGTATCATTAATTTTTCTTAAAAAATTATCACTCAAATTTATAGTATCATCTAGAAAAATGCCACAAAATATTTAGTGGCACTATATTAGTGATATTCTATAGTTTAGCGACACACAAGAGTTTATGGTGATAATTGTAGAAGAAAGTCACTATAATACAATATTTAGTGGTGTTTAATTAGTAAATGATAAATAAAAATAGTGATATTTGATTAAAAATGACAACATAAACATATTTGCTAGGAATGTAAGTAGTACCACTAATTATTTCCTAGAAATATTTTTAATATTTATTTATGATGTCATTTATAAAAGATGATGCAAATTATTCGGAAGCACTAATGTAACATCATTTTAAAGTATAGTGACACCTTAAAATAATAGTGATGCTGGAAAGAGCTTGATGGTCCGGAAGTCCGGTGGATTGAGATGATACTGGGCCTGAGATCTGCAACAAGAACAAACGTGAACTAGCCGGAGTTGCCCCGGCTAAGGCACTCCGACGCTCAAGTTAGGTTTCCGGTGAGATGGAGAGTGTATAGAGAGTATATAGTAAACAGTAAATTGGCAATACCTTGAGCGTGGTGGTGTTGGCCGGATTTATAATCTGATAAGGGCGTGAATTTACCCAAGTGCCATGGTCAGGTACACTTGGGCATTCCTCCTAGCCGGGGTAGGATAGTCATTTCTTCCCAGATCTCGGGGCTGGGAC
>JACGDI010005369.1:980887-1014056 GCA_014898725.1 Jacaranda copaia
TTTGGACTTCAATAGGTGATACTTCAATTATTGATACTTTGTACTTAATGTGCTGGATTTTGTACTCCATGATGGTATATTTTGTACTTCAATAAGGGATACTTCAATACTAATTCTTTGTACTTTGTGTGCTTGAGTTTTGTACTCTATGTTGGCTATATGTTGTACTTCAATAAGGGATACTTCAATAGTTGATACTATATACTTAATGTGCTTGAATTTTGTACTCCATATTGGTATATTGTGTACTTCAATAGGGGGTACTTTAATACTTGATTCTTTATACTTAATGTGCTAGCCTTTTGTATTTCAATTGTTAACACTTTGTACCTAATGTACTGTATTTTGTATTATAAGAGACCAAAGACATCAATCCAATCCTGGTGGTAGAAGAACCAACCAGCCCAAAGATTGAAACACCTAATCCCTATAAAACAATTACTGATTATAAAGGTCGTGAACTCATTCTAGTAGAAAAGCGAGAAGTCATCGACAACTTTGTTAGAAGAGATAATTTGGGGTAACAAAATGTGCTTATTACTTTTCTTTTGGATAAATTAGTATCTGAACTAATAATTAACAATTGTGTATTGTGACTGTCTGAGAGAGAGCAAGACAGTTTGTAGTTGAAAAAACCTTTTGTGAGCTCTTATTTGGAGGAGAACTTACTAGTGACATAGTGAACTACTATATGTCGATATTATGCAGCCCGTCTTTTGGCAACAAGTGTCACCACAAACTGTGGTTTACGTCCGCAATAGCGCAAGTATGTTGTAGTTTCCTAACTTAATTTAGTTCACGTTTCCAATGAGTACAACCATTTGTTTTATACTTCATAAGCAGATATATTAAACAAACTTGAGGGATGCAACTTGAAGTATATGATGGATGAAGAATTCATG
Organism: Jacaranda copaia; assembly: GCA_014898725.1. Lineage (NCBI taxonomy): Eukaryota > Viridiplantae > Streptophyta > Magnoliopsida > Lamiales > Bignoniaceae > Jacaranda > Jacaranda copaia. The sequence continues at coordinate 981,790 of JACGDI010005369.1, forward strand.
GAGATGATACCTACATTTAGCTCCTTCACCCATAAAGATTTGGAAGACCTCACGTTGGATGTTGTAAACCAGTATTGTTATATAATCCTACCAATTTGTTAGCATGATCATTGGTTTTTGATTGTCCTCTGCACTTTTACTCATTTTTTCCTGTATATGAATTCAATAACGACCACCAGATACAAACAGATAGCTACTGCCATTGTAAGTTTGCTTTCTTTCCCTGTGATTTCTTCATAAAGTAGGGGGTCAATAACTGATCAATATTTTTGTAGGCTTCATTCTATTCTTGGTACATGAGGTTTTCAATGGGGTGTCGTGTGAATGAATTAATGAGGCCAAAAAAAAGCAAATAGCAAAAGGGTACAGTGGATTGCAGTGTCTATGTGTGCCCTTGGGCAAAATGTTTTGCTAGAGACACCCTCGAACTCTGAAGGTCTACTAGAAAAATTGACATGGACAAATACGGTGCGACAATGACATATACAATATTAAGTCATGAAAATGCTAGGATTTGAATCACACTTTGTATGCAAATACATATGTAAATTGAAACATACTTTGTATATAATTATCATTTTGTATGTAAGTATAGTTTTTCAACAAGCATTTATAATATTTTAAATTGAAATTGGGTAATGAAATAAGTACAATTTGAGGAAAATGAAGTATAAAAGTGAAAAAAATAAAGTATAACCGTCGTGCTGATGTATAATATGCCCAATTTCAAAAAAATTGGGCTTCAATACTTGAGTACAGTATGAGAAAAATAAAGTACAAACCTAAAAAAATAAGGTATAAAACATGTATCGTTGACGTACACTCCAATTCCATTGAACTTAAGGACTGAATCTGAGTACAATTTGACAGAAATAAAGTATAAACTCAGAATAAATAAAGTATAAAATGTGTTTCACTGAAATACACTTCAGTTAAGTTGAAAATACCCAATGAATTTGAGTACAATTCGAAAAAAATGCAGTACAAACCCAAAAAAAATAAAGTAAAAAATGTGTTTCGCTGAAGTACACTTCAGTTCAATTGAAAATGCCTAGTGAATTTGAATACAATTTGAAGAAAATGCAGTACAAATTCAAAAAAAGTAAAGTATAAAATGTGTTTTATTGAAATACACTTCAATTCAATTGAAAATGCCCAGTAAATTTGAGTACAATTCAAAGAAAATAAAGTACAAACCCAAAAAAAGTAAAGTATAAAATGTGTTTCGCTAAAGTACAATTCAGTTCAATTGAAAACGCCCAGTGGATTTGAGTACAATTTAACAAAAATGAAGAACAAATTCAGAACAAACAAAGTATAAAATGTGTTTCGTTGAAGTACACTTTAGTTCAATTGAAAATACTCAATGAATATCGGTACAAACCTAAAAAGGATAAAGTATAAAATGTATTTTACCGAAGTAAACTTCAGTTCAATTGAAAATGTCCAGTGAATTTGAGTACAATTTGAAGAAAATGAAGTACAAACTCAGAACAAATAAAGTATAAAATGTATTTCGTCGAAGTACACTTCAGTTCTATTGAAACTGGGCAACCAATTTGAGTAAAATGAAGTACAAACCCTAAACAAACAAAGTATAAAATGTGTTTCTTTAAAGTTCAATTCAATTCGATTGAAAATTGGTTGTGAATAAGAGTACAATTTTGACATACTGAAATACAAACATTGAACTAACAAAGTATAAAATATTTTCTTTTGAAGTACACTTATTATTATTGAAAAATTATTCTTCAATAATTAAAATGATTGTCAAGTACAATATTTTGAAATTATAGTATCATGTGAAGTACGTATTTGTACTGGTAATATTGTGGATATTATCGTCAAATTCTCATTTGTGAACATCTTTGAAAGCATAAGAATTCTTTCATTACCACGATTGACAACATTCATCGATTGAACACTAGGGGTTAAAAAATTAAAACTTTAATATAATTTTATTTCTATGATAAAAATCACACAAATTTTTATTATTTGATTATTATTTACGGAGACATAATATTCAAATCATTGAACAAATTTCAATTCAACAATATTAGTAAAAATATTAAGATATTAAATTCAAAATTGTTGAAATAAGAAAAAAATGTGTTTTGTTGAAGTACACTTCGATTTCAATGACAATTTGAGTACGATTTGAGGGAATTTAAGTACAAACCAAGAAAAAAATATAAAATGTGTTTCTTTGAAGTTTACTTCAATTTAACTGAAACGAGGCAGGAAATTTGAGTATAATTTGAAGAAAATAAAGTACAAACCCAGAACAAAAAAAGTATAAAATGTGTTTCGTTGAAGTACACTTTAATTCCAATGACAATTTGAGTATGATTTGAGGGAATTGAAGTACAAACCAAGAAAAAACAAAGTATAAAATGTGTTTCTTTAAAGTTCACTTCACTTCAACTAAAATGAGGCAGGGAATTTGAGTATAATTTGAAGAAAATGAAGTACAAACTCGGAACAAAAAAAGTATAAAATGTGTTTCATTGAAGTACACTTTGATTCCAATGATAATTTGAGTATGATTTGAGGGAATTGAAGTACAAACTAAGAAAAAATAAAATATAAAATATGTTTCTTTGAAGTTCACTTCAATTCAACTAAAATGAGCTATGGAATTTGAGTACAATTCGAAGGAAGTGAAGTATAAACCCAGAGCAAACAAAGTATAAATTGTGTTTCGTTGAAGTACATTTCGATTCCAATAATAATTTGAGTACGATTTGAGAGAATTGAAGTACAAATCAAGAAAGAACAAAGTATAAAATATATTTTTTTGAAGTTCACTTCAATTCAACTGAAATGAGGTAGGAAATTTGAGTACAATTTGAAAGAATTGAAGTACAAATCCGGAACAAATAAAGTATAAAATATATTTTGTTAAAGTACAAAATTTAACTAATTTACTGATTCTTTGTAGGTTTGACAATTATGCCCTGTTCTATCATACCTTTTACACTTAATTACACATTTCTCAATTTGTGATAGAATTCTCTATATCTTTCTATGCCCAGGTTAAGATCGGCAATAAGGTACATTAATGAGTCCATCATCATCTAGCTAGAACAAATTCATATCAAACATAGGAATAGGGTTTATCACTACTTGGTATGCTTGTTGATACATCTCAACTCGGTAGTATTGATCGATAAAGTCATACGGTGAAAGTGACCTTAACTCGATACAAGCACAAGTATGTTTGCATGGTATTTTATCAATCTATCATGCTCTGCATGAATAAACCCTGCCATGTAAATCTAAAGCATATGATTTTTCTTGCTCAATCACCTCAAAGCTCCAATCGCTAAACATGACAACTTTTAAGTTACGAGAATGCATATGATTGATTGCCAACTTCTTCTCTTACTTGGGACATATTTAACCAACCATCTTATGAGATTCTTCTTGTCAATCATGCATCATAACCATTATTTGCGTGCGTATGTGACAACTATGGCTGCAACTGGCATAAATTAGGCTAGTTTAACCCAATTACTCCAATATTCTGCTTGATTATTATTTATTACCCCCATCGATCTCCACTGAATAAGGAATTTGCCCAGTATGGTGGGTCAAACTGTATAATAAAGTTTCTAGCAAGTGGCAACGACTCCAAGATGCTGTCTATATGTTGTGTATACTCTTGCCTTGTAGGCGCATATGCAGCTTTCATAAAAATAAAGCACCAATGTTTATTGTTATGTAGAGGGTACTTCCTTAATACCTAAATTTAAAATAATAGAACAGTAATGTGTTAAATATTATAAATTAGAATTTATTTCACATAATTGTTTCACAAACAAAAGTATGCTTACTTATTTCTTAAAGTTATCCACTAAGTGTCTCAAGCAATATACATGATGGCTATCGAAAAATATTATGGGGATGGCCTTAAGAAGACCTGGATGTCGATCAGAGAAGAAAGTAAACATTGATAAGCAAAGAAGATATTAAAAATCTAAGACACTTCTTAGCTTGAAGCAGAACCACTCCCAACTAATATCATTTTCAAAGTCAACAACTGCATATGATGGCGTGAATAAGTCATCCTTAGCATCCGTACAAACAGCATTGAGTAAGCATCCTTTGTATTTATTTTTAATATGGGTGTCGTCTAAAAATATCAATGGCCTGCATCACTTGAGAAAACCAATAAGGCAAGCATTGAACCATATAAATAGTTGACAAAATTTTTGACTAATTGGGTCAATCTCACAGCCTGCAATACTTCCAGGGTTTTTTTTTTTCCAACATCACAGTACCACCTCAACTTATCATAAGATCCCTTCTCAGTGCCATAGATGTCTTGCATAGCTAATTCCTTACCCATCCATGCTTTATGGTACCTAAGTTCTACACCGTATTCTCTGTGGACATCTTTCAACATGGTGGAGAGCTGATAACATTGCTCTGATCTCGATTTATCCTTTACAATGTTAGTAACCCAAGTGAAATAGGCTGTAGGATGTCCCCTTGTTCAAAGATTAGCCTCACCACATGTGTGCTCTAGATTGTATTTTTGAATGCCAAATAATTTATTAGCGTCATGCCTTGATGCATAGATTCTCCATTTGCAATTTTCATCACTACAAATGACTGTGATTTTTTTGTTGTCATTTTTTTTATATTTAAATAACTGCAAAGTAGACACCTCGTAATTCTTAAGCATAATTTTGAACTCTTGAGCATCCTTAAATGTCAGACCCTCCCCATATATGCAATTCCTCTATACATCAATTAAGTTGTTAGTTAAAGCTAATTCATTATACGATGTATTGGTCAAACCAATTTTCTCCTCGACTGCATCCCTTGAGGTTGACAATGAAATATAATTTCATAAAAAAGAAATACTATTTTAATAAATTAAAGTATAATTTCAGATATTTGAAGTATAAAACTATAGCAACTGCATTACAGTTTTGGATAATTAATAAATAGAACACATGAAGTATATGATTTCAATGAATAAAGTCCAATTTTAGTTAAAATAAAGTATAATTTCAAAAAAAAAAGTACAATTTTAGATAAAGTGAAATATAATAGATTCAGCTAATTGAAGTACAGGTTTAGATATAATGAAGTACAATTTCAGAACACTTGAAGTATAATACTTCAATGAATAGATTAAAGGTTTTGTGAAATGAAGCAAGTATAATTTCAAAAAATAGAAGTGCAATTTTACATATAAGAAATTATAATTTCAAAACCCGCGAAGTATAAAATCCCTGCAAAAGAAGTATAATTTTGAATAATCAATAAATAGAACACTTGAAGTGAAAATCAATGAATAGAGTATAGGTTTAGGTAAAATGAAGTATAAAATAAAATATAATTTCAGCAAAAAGAAGTACAATTTTAATAAGGTAAAGTATAATTTTCGAACATTTGAACTACAAAACTCTAGCAACTGTAGCACAATTTTTAATAATCCATTAGTAGAACACTTCAAGTATAAAACTTAAATTATAAAGCACAATTTTAAGTGGCACATTTTAATGTCACTAAGTAGAATTTTTCTTGTAGTGAATTTAATCCAACCTTGATCCCAATCAACTCATTTTATAAAAAATTCTTGAGCCTATAGAGCTCTTTGACAAATAGATAAATACAATGCTAAGAGCAACTTTGAAGTATTGATAGAGAATAATCTAAACTAGGTCTGGCTCCTGTAAGTAGCTTTAGGTATTTAGTAGCTGGAAAATAAACAAATGGGGTGTTCTATGGAGAGCAAGAGATATGGCAATGAGGATTATGCCACATGCTTTATCTAGTGACATAACGAATAACATATCGACGCAAGAAGATAAAACTTGCATGAGTAACAAAATAATGTTATAATTCTTGTTCAACCTATTTTGTTACGTGATGAATTCTTAAGGTTTGCCCACAGTATTCCCTGATCTCATGCAAGATTTCATTTGGACCAACTTCAAGTCCAATTACAACATGCCAAGCCAGGACATGTTTTCTTACTGTAGTGGCCCAGACATGAAGATCAAGAACATCTTTAACTCCTTTAATAAGTTTAAGACCATTTTCAAGACAAGCAGTATTAATCTCACTTGGTGTTCTCTCCATCAATATACAAAACATATTCTTCAGCATAGGCAAAGTGGTGCCCAAAGAAATAATAGAGAAGATCAATGTGCAAAATAGATCAACCACTAACCACATTAGTTTTATCCATATAATTGATCCAACTATCATTATACCAATAGATTGTATCAAATCAGTAAGAAGATGCAAGTAAGCCCTTTGAATATTTATGTTTAACATTTTGGTCTTCCCATGAGAAGTCGACATAAGATTCTTTTTTTCTTCTCCATCTCTTTTGCAGGATTTTTCCTTTCTATGGTTATGGATATTACATTTATCTATATTATGATTAGAATGGTCATGGTCGAGCCATAGAACTAGGAGAAAACTAACCATAAAACCAAATGCAGCAACTGCAAACATGAGTTTCCCATTTACTTTAGCTTGTTTTGTAATAAGCCTTCCAATTGCTTCATAGATCAAACTTCCAAAGATGAGTCATATTAACTGCAGGGATAGAAAAGCTCCTATTACTTTTAGACGATTGTATCCAAAATATTTTTGTGCTGTTGCCTCCCAACCAGATATCCATATTGTGAAAAGAGAAGTGGAGAATCCAGTAATGTCAGAGAGTAAGTGAGCTGCATTAGTTAGGTAAGCTAGGTTGTTAGCTTTCATTGCTCCACCAATCTCAATTACCAATTCCATAATATAAAAAATTATAAGCCCATAAAGTTTCGAAGTTGTCTTTGATCTTTTTGTTGTATCTAACTTATTAAATTCTTGCTTTAAAAATGAGCAGCTTGTGCTGCATGAAAAATGCCTTTTTCAAAGGAAGTTATTGGTTTCCACTTTAAAGGCTCTAGATGAATCTAATCTCACTTGTCGTAGTTCAATCAAGCTGAAATTTCCCTCTTCCATCTGCAAGGCAAAGATAATTCATGGATGCAACAAGTTATTTTCTAATGAAATTCTTACTATACATTTAAGTTAAATCCACTGTTGGCCGTAATCTTGGCCTTACAGTGATTTGTATTTTTCTACTGTGAGAAAATTTTTCTAAAACTAATAAGATCACAATAACAAAACAAAATCAAAAACACTTTTCTAGATTAGCATGCCCAAATCACAAACTTCATCGTTTCAGAATAATTTAGCCTAACATTTGGGCATTGATCCAAAAGTAGATTTGGTAGTGCTAAAATCTCAAATGCGAATTTGAGAGCTAATCCTTCTGACTATGAGAATCTTAGGATCAGATACTTCAATAGATTCATAGCTTGTCTCAATGCATATTGCTTATATTTCATTTAAATATTTTAAAAAGAATGGAAGTGCTCTGGCAGAATCTTTTTAAAATGTATGATTAAGAAAAAAGCATTAATCCAAAAATAGATTATAGATTACATAGCTCTAAGTATAGTTCTTAGTCAAAATGCCAACTGTTTACCTTAATCTCCTTTCCTTCACCTCAAATATTGTTGAACAAATGGTTGGAGATCCCAAAAATTGATCAAATTCTAATGATTCTTTAATCCAAGCCATATTTGAAACTTGAACCAATTAATCTAATCAATTGAGATCTATATGTATATGAGAAAAATGCCCCTACATATGAGGAAGCAATTTCCTTATTACATAGATTTAAATCTTGAAGGAGATATAATCAATATGATTGGATTATATAAACAATAAGAAAGGTTAAAGGGAACAAGAAAAGGGAAACAACCTAAGTTTTGTCTTTTTTTTTTTCATTTTTTATTTTATTTTTTCAATTTTTTTTGAAGAGGATTGGAGGTTATTACAATAGATTAAATGGTTCAAACAAAAGTTACTTCCATTCTATCTTGACTTTATCAATAATAAATAAGCAAAAAATGTCAAAATAAATATTTCAAAAGAAAAGAAAGAAAGCACCAGCATTTTGGCAAAAACACAAGGATTATGGGACAAAATATGATACTACTGCCTTTTCTCGTTTTCCTAGTGTTGTAATAATTGGATAACAAGTCAATTTAATAGGGTAATATCTGTATTTATTTGTATTTATCTTAAAATTATTTGAGTTACCATCAAACCCAATATTATTTGGTTTAAGATTTGTTGAATAATCACTGCAATGATATAAAAATTTTCTCATGATCAAAACTTTAACCATATAGTCAGATATTTAAGACTGGGATCCGAGAAAACTATTAAGAGCTAGTATTGGTCAAGAAAAACTCTTTAATGGATTGATAGTGATATCATACTTTTTTATCCTCTAGCTAACTTCTTCCACTTTTACCAAAGTCACTGCTTCTATTCCATACACCAAATTAGGGGGGATTCCCTAGTAGACATTAGCAAAGTAGTCCTATGCACCCACAGTATTAAAGGGGGTTCGTCTATGCATGATCTTTTAGCATCTTCGAGCCACATCTTAAGGTATTGTAAGATAGTCCAATTTGTGATGTCAGCATATCCATTAATTCGATGATTGGCAACTGACGTGAAGAATTATTTGATGAAAAACTCTTAGCACCATTCCGTAAATCTTGCTCCAGTAAACTAAGTCGCATTGTTAAAGATTAACAAAAGATCCTTATTACTTCTTTTTTTGGTGTGTTCTTGGTTAGGTTTATAACTCCTCACCAATGCTTTGGTGTATTTCATTATGGGCCCAAAATATCTTTATCGAAAAGTTTTTTATGCCAGTGATCTTGCTCAGGAGTGATTTTCACATAAGCCTTTGTGTATCTCTCTTAGTATGTATTATGCCCTTTTGGGCAAAAAACATTTTAGATAGGTCTATGAAAAACCTCTCTTATACAAGTCTCCATCTATCAAAGCAAATTGAGCCGCTTATGCCTTCACTTGGCATGCCTCTTTTAGGTCACTAGATAGGCTGCCACCTCACAAGTACTTCACAATGGGAATCATCCACGTGATGGTGCCAGCCTCTACGTCTATTACCTTGAGGAAAAAGTCAACCTTATTCTCTGGAGGCTGTTAGTCAAGGGTATCTATAGTTAAAAACATGATCTTTTGGCTCTTCATAGTAGTCAATGAGCTCGCAATCTTAGCTAGCCGATTAGCATCCTCATTTTCTATACAAAAAGTCTAGGTGAGGGTAAAGCTTTCAAACATTTGTTGTACTACTTTCACTCAATTGAGATACTTAGCCATGCTATCTCTTTAGATTTGTAACTTTTAGAGACTTGACTCACTACTAGTTAGGAATTACTATAAATGGCTAAGCATCGTGCCTCAACTGCATGAGCCAATTTCATCTCTATAATCAGTGCTTCATACTCAGCTTCATTATTAGAGGCAGCAAAACTGAGTCTTATTGTAAATTCATCCCCTTACCACGAAGACTATCCAAGACTATCCTTGCTCTATGCTGGCTCCTATGGTCAATCTATCTACGTGAAAAACTAAAGTAAGAAGGGAGATTTCTACATCTTTATAGGTTTTTCCTACAAGAAAATCTACTAAGACCTGTGCTTTGATGGCTAGTCTCATACGGTACTTGATCCCATATTGACTTAGTTACCATTAACTTGATGACTCTTATCCCATGGCTTTTGCACTGCTCAATATCTTTCTTAAAGTGTAGTTGGTGACTACCATGATTTAGTAAGCTTGAAAGTGTGGATGGAGCTTTTAGACAACCATCACCACTAACAAAGCCAGCTTTTCAATGGGCGCATAACTTGTTTTAGGGCTTTGCAAAAGGTGGCTGACATAATACAGTGGTTGATGTTCTCTTTCTTGCTCACGCACCAAGGCATCACCAATTGCGACATTTGTGCCGACTAAAATATAAGTATAATTTTTCATATGTCCTCGACTTTCTTAACAATGGTGGTGACGTTAAGTACTGCTTTATCTGGAAAAAGGCTTTATCACATTCATTAGTCCAATTGAAGGCTTTGGCTCCTTTTAGGATCTTGAAGAAAAGTAGTTGTTTTTCAACAAAATGGGAAATAAAGCGATTCAATGCGGCTAATTGCTCTACTGGCATATACACTTTTTTGATAGTAAATGGGGTGACATCTATAATACCCTTTTGATCTTGTCGAGGTTAGCTTTAGTCATACGACTTGACACCATGTATCCCAAAAACTTGCCTCCATCATCTAAAGGTGCACTTTGCTGGACTGAGTTGCAAGTTGAATCTCCTCAAGATGTGAAGCATTCTCCAAGATCATAGAGGTGATACGTTTGCTCACAACTTTTAACCAACATATCATTGATGTACATTTTCATGCTCTTCGTAATCATATCCCTGAATATGTGGTTAACTAGCCTTTAGTACGTTGCACTTGCATTTTTAAGTCCAAATGACGTCACATTATAACAGTAATTCCCATAAGCAAGTTGTATAGCTTGTCTTCTCCTGCACTTTCGGGACTAGATGGATCTGCTTGTACCCTTGATAAGTATTAAGGAAACTCTACATCTCACACTCTACCGTGGAGTCACCAACGTGTCTATGCGTGGGAGTAGGAATGAATCCCTTGGACAAGCTTTTGTACGCTTGACCACCTCATATTTGCTTCTATTGAATTAGAAAATTGAACTTGGCCAAGATCATATTTCTCATAAAATTAAACGTTAAGGCCCTGTTTACTTTGTGATATGGGATATAGAATGACAGGATGAAATGAGAGATGAAGAGTGAGATTGTGATAATTTTACATTTTTTAAATTATATTTACTTTGTGGGATTATATGAATGGTAAAGTAAATAATCGTATTTAATGTTTACTTTGAGGAATTATAATACTAGGATAAATTTTAAAAGACTAAAGTGCCCCTGATTAAAATATTTTTCTATTTAGCATAAAAGAATTAATTTTTCTCCATTTCAATACAACATCCAACTATTTCTTCTTTTTTCCAAACTTAAATTAATTAATTTTCCTCCATTCCAATACTACATCTTTACACATGAAAATAAAATCTTATAATTCAAAAAATTTAGGGTAATTTTTTTCTATATTTTATTAATATCATTACCTCAATTATAATAATATATTTTTAAAATATAAATATATTTTTAATTATCTTTTAATTATTTAATTGGCACCACCACCACCAGCACCAGAAGTTCTTTGAAGTTGCAGCACCATTTAGTCAGTGGGCATACTAATGTAATTAATTGTGAATAATTTGGATAAATTTGTAATTTTTACTTATGAAATAATTGCATCCCGGCATTTTGGCGAGATTTGTCATCCAAAAAAATTCATGAACAATAGGATCAACACAATTATTATGAGTTTGGATCAATTAAAGTGAACAATGGATAAAGAGGAATGATGACCTCTATCCTCCTTCATCAGCCAACAAACATGTCCTAAATGAATTAAATTATCCACACACCTCAGCCCGTGCGTAATTGTTTTTATTGAGCCTAGGAGTAGTGGAAGACTTTTACTAGTCAATTTTGTGAAATGAGAAATGGATATATTCATTTTAATATTTTTAAAAGGTGGTGTTTGTTTTCATTTTCAAAGACATTTTTCATTTCTTGAAATAAAAATAAATATTTCCCCCAGCACATCTCCTTTCCTCAAATTTGAATCATTTAGATTATCGTATTAATCAAATATATACATCTTTTTATTATTAGTTTAAAATAAAAAAAATATATTTTTAATTATTATTTTATTATATAAAAATATAGAATTATAAAAACTTGATGTAATATTATTAATTAAATGAAAACTTGAGTAAAAGACATTTATAATAGAAAATCTCTCCACCAAAATAAAATCAAGCGTCCGTTTGATTCTCCACACATTTTTGAACCACCTCATAGAATGAGATTCTGCCGCAACCCCCGATCAAACAAAGCAGTGTCTAAAAAATTTCTCCGCTGCTTAGCCTTATTTTTAACTAATTAGGTCCTCGTCCTCGGGCAGCGGGCGGGGTTGTATGGAATGGAGCATACCTGTGATAAAGTTAATGTCGGTGAGTGCTGTGTGCTCCTATTATTTAATATTCCAAGAAATTTGATGGAGTTGAATATTCATTGAAAAACCCTAGAATTTGAATCCAACCAAACAAGCCACGCCCACGCCCACAGCCTCTCTCTCTCTCTCGCTAGGCAGCTGCACGCTACAACACAAAAATGAGAGAAGTGAATACTAGACCTTAACATCCTCAGGAAAGGGGGAAGGGGGAAGGGGGAAGAGGTCCTGTCCAAAATCCCAAACCACAGTATCATAGAGAACCACACGAGGCCAGCGGATTTATCGACTTCGATGATTCTTTTTTACTTTTATTAACAATAATAATAAGATATTATTATTGTTATTGTTATTATTATTATTGCAATCAAATCTTACCAAACATAAGAATAAATCTACTATTTACTACTTTTTGCATGACGTATGTGTCCTCTCCGCTGCATCGGAGTTGCAGTCCCTAATACCCGACACCCTCAAAATCTTGTTTTAATCCGCTCCCATATCGATGTTTATTGCATTCGTTCATCCATTTGTTCTCCCTTTCTTGTTTACGATGACAGCGGATTGAAATCCTGAAGAATTTGGATTTTTCTTTTTCTTTCTTTAAAATATATATTTTTTTGGAAAATCTAGGGTTTGTTATTTTGTTTGAGAAATTTTGGAATCGATAGAAATTGAAGGAGAAAGAGAGGGGTGGAAAGAGATGGCGGCTAATGGGCAGGGGATAGAGGCTGCCGTCTTGGATGACATCATCAATCGTCTGTTGGAGTTCCGAAATGCGAGGACTGTGCGTCAGGTGCAGCTCTCCGAGAATGAGATCCGTGCTCTCTGTACGACGTCGCGTGAAATCTTCCTCTCCCAGCCCAATCTCCTTGAGCTCGAAGCCCCTATCAAGATCTGCGGTATTGCTTTTTAATTATTTTTGTTTCTACATGTCTTCTTGTTTGAGATGAATTTAGTGGTTACCTGTGTTTGCATGTACACCTAGCTTGTGATTTTTCTTTTTGTTGTTTTTTAGTTTTTTTTTTTTTTTCACTTTCTAATGACTGCTTATGATTGGTGTTGATATGTAAAAGTGGCTTGTGCCATGATTTTTTCCATTGTAGAGGAGGAACAAAATTCTTTGTTTCGTCTGAACAGTAAATATATTTCGTGAGCTGCATAGCCCGGGAATGTCCTGGAGAGACCGTTTCTTTGAGCCTATTATGTTTCATCAAGATTTGCTGCACATGTCCCGTCTGATATTACATGGCTGCTAAATTTGGATTTTGTGCTGTAATCAGTGGTTGGGCCTAACTTTCAGTTAATAAGTCAAGAAAAAGCTGATCTAGATTACTTTGAATTATTCTTCATACCAACAATGTAGTAAAGCTGCATAACAGCTTGGCCACAGAGGGAAACATCTAGATGAAGTTCCAACATCTTGATGATGCCCTCTGATGGTGGACTAACTTTTATTCTCTTATCTAAGCTGTTGGCTTCGAAGTCTCAAAAGCAGTGCCTTTTATTGGAAATCTGGCTGTTCACTTCATCTATTGTACTTCCAACATATGATTAAAGACCAATGAAGCATGCAGAATTGGCCAAGAAGACAAAATGCCTGTCGTGAAGGCTGATACGTATCCCTTAAATTTGGCATTTACTAACGTATGCCTTGGTGATATTGGGAAATTGTACAACTTCCCAAACAGGGTTAATGCTATTAGTAGCTGTTCATGTGATGATGTGATTATTGTGTTGGCTATCCTGAGATGAAGAAGCTCATGTTGTAGTTCTATAGTTTGTACCTTGTGTTACCCTGTGTAATACAAAGAAAGGGAAAGATTTTGGGTAATCACTCTTCATTATGTTTTGCTGGAACCCTGAGAAATCATCTGGAAAGGCTGTTTCAGAACAGGAATGGTTGTCGGGTTCCACCGTGGCAGTAGTGAATGCCTTGAGTTTGCATCAAGCATGTTAAATTGAAAAAACAGAGCAAATGCTTCGACAGTCTGATTTTTTGGAATGTCGTGGTGTTTTAATGGAATGTAGTGGATTGGAACGGTGATCAAGAACTGAAGTACTAGTGAACGAACAAAGCAACACCCTCTTTTCTTCTCATGTTTTGAATTAATTTTTTCTTGATCAGCAAACTTTGTTGGTTCAATACCCAAAAAATAAAAAGCAAATTTCAGCTTCCAAATGTGGAAATTTCATGGCTATTCATGCTAGGTTCACTCATGATTTCAGTTAAAAAAAATAGTTAGTAAAATGAGTTTTACTGAAATTGGGATTACGGGATTAGAGTAAAAGTACTTCTTTGGAGATCCTAAAATTATGGGTTAGAGAAATGAAAGAAATGGTAAGTATGCTAATTGGTGTTGTTATAATTTAGTAATTACAGAATTTTTTTTATGTAATTATGCATTTATGTTCTTCATATTTTTCTAGAAATTTTTAAGCATTTTAAATAAAAATGCCCATTTGTTGATGACTATTCTGTAACATTGTAATGGAACTGGAACAGTTGCCTCTGTAATGGCATCTGGCACTGTTCCAATGAACCCTTCTTTGCATTGTACTGAACTTATTCTTTCTAGTTGGAATACAAGGTTGTGAGAGGGAGAGAACTACAGTAATCCTTAATGAGAAATAGAGAGAAATATTGAAAGTGGTGGAAGTATCATCTTTTTTGTCTTACTGGCTTTCTGAAATAGTTATCTCTATTGTAGTTGCAACTAAAAGAAAAGTTGGAGATAAATACAATATCAAAGTGCTGGCTTGACATTTTGAATTTCATTGCCTGCTTGTTGTCCCACATATTCTATGCCATTCTCTTTATTTGATGTCAAATGTTATCAAAATTTTTGAGATTTCTATGTTTTGCTGCTTCAATTTTTTATTTTTAAGTTCATATTTAAGCATAGGCTTTATTAATTATTAGGAGATCTGTTTGGAGGTTTTGGTTCATCAAAGTAGGTTTGGAATTCTTTTGAGATTTCATCTTGTAGTTTTTTTCTTGGAATTCGATCTATGGGTTTGTCTCACTGATAAATTTTATCGTGCTTTTGACATCTTTTTCATGCTTTTCACATCTATGAATTGCCTGATATTTCTGCTGCCAGTCACTGTCTCCAAGATGGTATCTATTGTGGTCTTTTATCTCCTCTTTTATTTTTCAATGCTTACTGCAATGCACTATAGCTTTACTGGGAACATATCTGTAAATTGTAATATAAGCCTTGTGAGAAAAATCGATGAATTCTTTATATTGACCTAAGAACAAGAGATATGTGCCTTGTCTTATTCTATGTGACTTTTATATTTGTTGTTTACAGTTTTTACATGCATTCTATTGTTTTAGTAAATCGGATTTGGATGTTACTCTTCCTTCCTTTGTGGACCGGGCAAATGTCCTTGTTTGTCAGTCTTCCTTTATAAGCTTGAAATTTCTGAGCTGGAATGTGTAAAGCCTATAGCTAAATTTGTTACAAATTCTGGCATTCTGTTGGCTGGTGATCATTCAGTCAGTTTCTCTGAGCATTAATAGCATATTATTCTATTTAACTAAAGAGCTCACATGATATCATTTCCCATTAATGGCTCAGAATGAAATACTGGCAGATTTCCTGCTCTTAATGGCGTTCTCTCTCTATTGGGAGAATCTTGCTTTTCATCATTTGACCAGCAGAGATGTATTCAGCTAGCTAGCCAGTATTATTTTTCAAGTTTAAAAAAATCAAATAATCCCAGTCGTCCTTAGCACATTCTTGGTTAAAAATTCAAAACTGCACCTGTTTTCCGCCCCGCTTCTTTGGTATTGATTATGAGCTGAAAGTGCATTTTTGGATTTTGTGGCAGTTCTTGTATTCTTTCTTAGTAATCTGAGAACATTGTGATTAAGTTAATTTTTTCTTGGATTCCAGGTGACATTCATGGGCAATATGGAGATCTTTTAAGGCTTTTCGAATATGGAGGATTTCCTCCAGAGGCCAATTATTTGTTCTTAGGGGACTATGTGGACCGTGGCAAACAAAGTTTAGAAACAATATGCCTTCTTCTTGCTTACAAAATCAAATATCCAGAGAATTTTTTTCTCTTAAGGGGAAATCATGAATGTGCTTCTATTAATAGGATATATGGATTCTATGATGAATGCAAACGACGTTTCAACGTGAGACTATGGAAAGTTTTCACTGATTGTTTTAACTGCCTTCCTGTGGCTGCTCTTATAGATGATAAGATACTCTGCATGCATGGTGGTCTTTCTCCTGATCTGACAAACTTGGATCAAATAAGAAATTTACCTCGTCCAACTGATATTCCTGACTCTGGTCTGCTTTGTGATCTACTTTGGTCTGATCCTTGTAGAGAAATTAAAGGTTGGGGAATGAATGACAGGGGAGTCTCGTACACATTTGGTCCAGATAAGGTGGCTGAATTTCTGATGCAACATGATATGGACCTTGTTTGTCGTGCTCATCAGGTATTGGCATTTTCTCTGTCTCTCCTTTTTCCGTTTAAATTTCTTTATTTTGTAATTCTGCTGTCTGATGATTGGATATGTCCTTGTGCAGGTTGTAGAAGATGGATATGAATTTTTTGCTGAGAGGCAGCTGGTTACCATATTTTCTGCTCCCAATTATTGCGGCGAATTTGACAATGCTGGGGCTATGATGAGTGTTGATGAGAGTTTGATGTGCTCGTTTCAGATTCTGAAACCAACGGATAGAAGGCGGTTCTTGTAAAGCAAGTTTTGATAGCTGTGTTCTCGTTTCACCAGGAATACTCAGGTTAGTTTTATTTCTTTGCCTTCCAACCTCGGATTTTCCCAAGATGTCAATTAGTTGATTGTGGATTGTTACTGCCATGCTTTCTTTTCTTTATGCTTGTTTTACCAGCACTCCTTTTTATTGTTAATTTTCCTTAAGTTTGGTTTGCTACTCAGCCCCTCTTAGCTTGGGGCCTTATTTGAAAATAATCTGCAAGAAAATAGAACAGAATAAAGGTATGCTCAAAAGGATGAGTCTGCCCAAAAGGGTGAGAAAGATTCTATATGGTAGGACACTGACTTTGTGACATCAGCTGGCGTTTTAACCAGTTTCTAGTTCTTATAAATAGACTTGGCTGATATTGCCTGCAATTTTTCTGTTTGTGGTTGGTTAGATTTTCTGTGTTGAAATTATTGAGTAATTTATTGAATTTCAGATTATACTTTAGGCAAATAATTAATAGTCTTTTACAGGAAATTTTCTGAATGAAGAGATGAAGCCTCTTTGCAAATCAGGCACTGGGTCTTGTAGAAAAGACCTTATTTGTCACTCTTGTGCCGACATTTAATTTGCAGCTTTGATCCTTTGAACCTTGTTTTTGCGTTCTCTGTTTCTTTGTTGCGGATTTGTATCTATTTCTTTGCAAGTTTCTAGTTTTGGACTTGTGTGACATTTAATTTTATTGTTTGTATTGAAAAGAAGGCTGATACAGGCCATGTCTTGCACATCTGACCAGCACCCCTGTGATTTCATCAAAAGAATGAAAGGTTTTAGTTACATTCTTTACTACAGTTTCCTAGTAAATATCAGCTGTGTGCGTGTGGAGAGAAGTTTTGTTATGAGCTGCGTTTCCTTTTGTGCCTATCTTCATGCCATAGTGTCATTGCTGTTTTCTTCCCTTCTGAAGGGTTCCGTACTTGTGTTTGAACGAAATGTATTGGTCAAAAATGTTCATTTCCATGGAAATCTTCAAATCTTACTGCTCTGTTGCATTGTGGGTACACAGTCAACTACATGGTATGTTGTAATATTTTGATAGGTGACCAATTTGGATGGTCCTAAAGCTGTTTTTAATTTTTAAATCTATTTAAACTTGCATTCTCTATGAATTTATTTAAAGCTGCTTCTAGAATCTGGGAGGATTTGAAATGTCCCAAATTCATGTGAAGTCTTTCAGTGACCTAATGATGTAAAAATCGTCTGGTTTAAGTTTTAAGATCAATTATGTGTTTTCTGTATGCTGTTAATGATAATCTATAATAATTATTTACAGTTATGGCCATAAAGTTTTGAAAATTTTTTTATATCTCATTGATATTGTTGAAAGAGTTTCTCAAATTTCTATCAGTTATTGAGTAATAAAAACCAATGTTAGTGTTGGTGCATCCGTGCATGAAGTGGAAAATGGTTTGGTAAAGATAGTTACCCAATACACGTTTTAAATTAATATTGTATTGGTTGCAAATTACCAACTTTATATTACAGTAAATGGTGCTCATCGTCTGAGTTATTGCTTTGTGTCAGCAGGAAAGGTTGAGGAAGAAAAAGTATGCTGGTTACTAGTCAGGATTCTTAAATTAATGTTTAAAGATCACCTCATCGCCTCCAAGAGAACTTAGGGAATTGAACCTGTCAAATATGTCACTGGGAAAGGTTGAGGGAGAAAAAGTATGTCGTTTAATAGTCAGGATTGTTAAATTAATGTTTAAAGATTACCCCATCGCCTTCAAGAGGTATTTAGGGAATTGAATCTTTCAATTGTGGCATTAGGAACCTGTTAGTATTTCTTGTTCCTTAACTTTTCCCTGGACATTTTTTATGATCTCCTCCCCACCCCCCAACCCCCCACCCCTCTCTCACACACACTTTCCTGTTATTTTGTCTTGCATCTAATTAGTACCCCATTAAATATTGCCTTTATAGCTCCTTGCTCACTTTTGTGGGATTTTTGCATTGCAATTGGGGCACACTTGACTTGTATTCGCTTCTGAAGTGTTTTGTCATTGAGCGTAAAAATCAGTGCTTTATGTATTATCAAAACAGTGCATTCAAGCAGGAGAAGAGAGAACAATCAGTTCATATAATATGCTTAATACAGTACACATTGATGGATGTTTTAACCACATCTTATTGTGGTTGGAAGAAACTAGAAACAGTTTGAGTTATTTGATATAATCTGATGTTTTTTGCAGTTCCAATTTTGAGGGGGGCACATCATATGGAATTTTCAATGGCTTTTATTTACTTCTGACCAATTTATGAATTGTGATATTTTTGTGTGTTGTGAATTGTTCCTAATTCTTGATTATTCGTCCACAGATGTCCTGTCTTTTGGTGCCCTAGTATACTGTTAACTTTGTAGAACTTGGGGACATGGAACATGTTACCAGGCATTGTGCCTTCAGAATGAATTAGAATCTTGTTCAAGATTTGTTTCCGAGGGTGGATATTGCTAAGGCTATAATTTGGAGGCAGCTGTGCTCAACTGGCCTAAAGTGCTGTGCTTTTGTTTTTTAATTTTTCTTTTTATATTTCTCACAATGCGATTTATGATCCGACTGTGTATATTCACTTGTTTTGTAAATTGCAGTTCAATTGTAGTTCTGTTGTTACTGATTTGCAGGGTTGCCTCCACTTGAATGCGCTTCTGATGAACCTTCAGCAGATTGTAACTTTAATCTATATTCTATTACACTCTTTCTGCTACAACTATCAGCTGATAATGAATGTCATTTATGTTTCACTAAAAAATGGTAAACATGTTGAGGTTGTAACAAGGTGTCCAATTCACCTTGCCAGCTTTGATTAATGAAATTCCTCTAGGCAGTGGCCAAGACCCAAGCCTAACGTGAATTTGATTTTGGTGTGCAGTTGGCTATTGTTCTTGGTTGGGTTCTTTGTCGACTGTCATATTTATGGAGCTTTCCAATTTTGACTTGCTAAAGGCTTAGTCTGTTCTACCTTTCATTTTCATAGAAGTATTTCAGATTTTCTCTACAGAGTGAATTGTTGTGCGAACGTGAGTTAGAAATCGTGCGGTTATAATGGAAGTGAAGCTTAGAATTGAGGATCCACTTGACCAAAATCTAGCTCAGCTCATGGATTATGGATGAGGGGGATGGCAACCCCCGTTGTCTTGGGATAAGCTTATTACAACGTTTCGCATAACACGAAACCAATCTAGATAATGCTCTATTTGGACCCCTCACAATCTCTTCCAATCGGGATCTGAATGAAGCAGTGATTGGTGCGTGATCGGCGCACTTGAGAGCGGTCGGCCATTGAGAGTGAAAATTGAGGGCTAGCCGGCTGCTATGGACTATGGAAGTTACGGTGGTTTGAGCCTTTACTCTCAAGAATTTTGTGAGAGATAATAATTAACTAATGAATGGAACAAATTCTAGACATTCTTATTTCTTTCTTATTGGTAAATTTGAATTCATGTTGGGTCTGGTTACATTGTATTGATAGGTTAAATGATAAAATTATTTTGTAATTCAAAAATTCAACTTAAATTCATTCAAAATTTTCAAGCCTCTCTTTCTTTTTTCTTTTCTTTTTTTCTTTTTATATCACTGCAAATTGTTGTCAACTCAATCCAATAATCTTCAATGCAAACCAAATAATATACCATATCGTTAACATGCATCAAAAAAGCCATGTCTGGCACACAAAAGTACCTAAGAAGCTGAATATCACTATAGTGAGTATCAACGCATTGGGTGAATATCTTAGAGAAGAAGACGTAATTTTTGTTGTGAGATCATCTGAAAAAAACGGAATAGGACATCTGAGACGAGTCGAAAGGGGATTTAACTAAGCGGAGCTGAAAAATAGAAATTAAATTATAATTTTTTGTGTGTTTTTTAGGCCCCAAACTGTGCAGTACCATCCCATCCCGTTTGGTCTTGCATCATTACTGCATCTCCTCCCCTTTGTTCACGTTAGTGTTCATCTTGTTGAATACAAGAAATACAATTAAACTCGTATAAAATGTTACATCTTATAAAATTCAAAAACATCTTATGGTATAATTCGTATGCAAAAATGAAATCTGAGCATTTTTAAGTCTATTTCTAAATCCATACTTTGTATAATTTAGAGAAAAAAATCCTCATATCCATAAAAATTTTCATTCCCAAAAGTATAGATTTAGCCATTCTCTTCTTCCCTCATGGGTTTAGCCATTCTCAATCTACCGGTAATGAACTTATATTTTCTTTTGACAAAATTACCCTAAAAACTTTTACAGAGGACTTTTATATAAAAAAAATATTTCTAAATATTTTATATTTGTTTCAACTTATTTGATTGCTACGTGTTTTTAATATATATTATACTCACATACTTCTTTTATTGATACTATAAAAATATTAAATTATTATAAATAATTAAAAAAAGATTATAAATAATAAAGTAATAAAAAATAAGAATAATTATGCGCCTCTCAATTTTTATAATAGAAAAAATAGAATCATCAACATCCGATCATATTAAGTAAATGAGGCCAAAGAAGGGAAAGTTTTGTCTCTTGGCAGGTGGGGTTTTTCTTAGCTTCTGACAAGTGTTTAGTGGTTTTTTTCAAAATTAATGTGAGAATATGGAATAGGATGTAATAAATCATTGTGCTAGGATTGTTTTTGAAGAAGAAGAGGAAGGAGGTGTGATTCTGGAAGAGATTGAGGAAGAAGACGACTGTATTCAACCAAAGTACTATATGGTAGGCCATTGGTTAACATCAAAACATGTGAATTTTTTGGCTTTCAAGAACATGATGGCATTCATTTGGCAACCATTGAAAGGTATATGCATTAACGAATTAAAATCAGACAACATACTTGTTTCAACTTTCTTATGAATTGGATATGAAGCAAAATCTATCTAGCGGACCGTGGACTTTTGATCAATAACTCCTAATTCCGAAATAGGTTGTGCTTGGTGAACAACTCAAAATGTTGCTCTCAATCATATTAGAATCTGGACTTAGATATCTGATCTCCCGGTTGGTTTCTTTTTAGAGCGGATATGTAAGGGCATCGATGATTATATTGGTAGTTATTTGGAATTGGATAAAAATAATTTTGGAGAAATACGAAGCTGTATACGAGAATAGGAGTATCCATGGATGTTAGAATGCTTATTAACAGTATAACAAAAATGAAAAGGCAAGGGGTGACTGGTTATAGGTCAATTTCAAACATGAGCGCTTTCCAATGCTTTGTTTCTATTGTGGAGTATTAGGGCACTCTAAAAGATTCCATAAAAAAACGTTATGATTGTGATAGAACATATGTTGGGTTTGCTTATGGAACTTGGCTTCATGGACCAAATCGGAGACAACGGGCGGAGTTCCGGGAAAAGTGGCTCCATTATACTGTTTTAGAGGAGGCCTCATAAAAAATCGGAGAAGACAAAGATCAAATGACAGAGATACGGTCATGCAGAGCAATTTGGAATTGCCATCCAATTTTATGGGTAATGACAAGACCATGGGTGGGTCATAAAGAAAGTAATCGGAATTTTGATGGTGATGGACAATAATGGTTGCTTAAGGAAAATAATTTTCATAAAGGATTGGCGTTATTAGATCCAAAACGGTGATGTACGGAGGTTAGGCTGGTTGCGTTAGAAAGGGGTGGGCCGGATATGTTAGCCATGGATGAAACAAATAACCAAAGAAGGCGTGATTACTGGGCTACAAAACTTGAATTTGGTGCGTACTAGTCCCTAAGCTCACTAGGGATTATGAATGCTGCAAGTTGGAATTGTTATGGGGCCACGAACAATTCAGGAAGTCAGAGAAGCCCAATTTTGTGTATCTAATGAAGACCAAGGTGAGAACGGAAAAAATCGAGATGGTCAGGGTGGATTTGGGGTTTGAGGGTCTGTTTGTAGTGAAAAGTATTTGTAATGGGGGAGGGTTGACTTTGTTGTGGAGGAAACAAGGTATGGCAAACTTAATCGGATTTTAAAGAAACTAAAGTATGTAGTAACACAAATATCTAATCACACAGTGGAATTTAAAAAATTTCATCACATGAAAAATAACTTGGATCACTACATACAAGAGTCTATTTTATGCCTTCATGAAGGATTTGGGGAGAGGAATTTATTACCTTAATTAATTCTTCAAAATCAAGCGTAGAATCTTCACTTGACTTCTCAATTGAAGATCTACTACTTCCTCATACTTAGATCTTACTTCCTTGGTTCTTGGTTTTAATTTGTAGCAACCAAATGCCTCCAAATTTCCCTAAAAACGTGCTCAAGTGTTCTTCACAATGAGCCAAATGGATCCCTTTTTAGAACTCACCAACCTTCGTACTTACGTAACTTGTTTCCAACCTAAGCCCCAAGTTACTTGCTAAGTGGTCAGGATAAAATCAAAGCACAAGGACCTAAATACAAAGCTACTATGAATTCTCAAGTCAAAGGACTAATTATATGCACTATTTTAAGCTAGAGAATTTTTCACTACCGATAAGCCACTTTGGCTATCTCGTGGATTATCTAAGCAAGTCTTAAATGAATTTGTTCTCTAACAAGTACTAACCCACGTGCATCCATGTCTTACATGGTTGCTCATGAAATAGGATAACATCCAACTCCTTAGAGTATACATCATTAGTGCAAGTTTATTCGAATCTTAGATGTCCTATCTCATATGATTTGATGACTTGAAATATTTAAAATCATGACTATTGAGACTTATTTTATTATCACGATCATATGTGTAACCAAGTCCTATAGTCATGTATGATTTAAGGGTTTCAACCAAATGCATGTGAAGAATATAATTAATTACATAAGACAAAGATTGTCATTTTACAAAAAATCATTTAATCAAAATTGTCTTACAAGGAGTAGTTTTTGCATGCCAATCTAATTGGCTGCAAGGCACTATTTCAACAAAAATCATATAGATGTGCAAGTTTAAGATGAGGAAACAGAGAGATGGAGACTAATAGGCTTCTATTGATTTTTAGAATAAGTTCAATGATGAAAATTGTGGGTGTTTCTTTGCTACTATAAAAGCTTCTCTAATCTTCCATGGTGTTGCATTGGAGACTTCAATGACATTCTTCATCCAACCTAGAAATTGGGCAAGTGCCCCAACCATTTGGTTGATGGAAGCTTTTAGAGAGGTTGTTGATCATTATGGTTTTCGTGATCTAGGTTTATGTGGGCATAAGTACACCTAGGAAAGGGGAAGAGGAACAGAACAATAGGTGTAGGAGAAGCTTGATCGAGTGCTTGCGAATTAGAGTTAGCTCAATTTGTTTAGAAATGCTAAGGTTTTAACTTAAAGTCTGTAAGTTCGGATCATACTCCATTGTTCCTTCAAGTTAGTTGGCGTGAGTTTAGATTGAAATATAGACATTTTTGTTTTGAGAATGGTTGGATGCAAAATTAACAATGCAGAGAAGTGATCTCTAATAGTTGGAGCTGAAGTTGTGGTCACCTTATTCAACATCAGATTAAAATTTGGGGCATGAATTTGGGGTGTGACAAACGTATTTCCTAATTCTTGGACTAGTGAATAGAGGAGCACATGGGGAGATAGCTTTTGGAGGTTTGTTGGATCATGCGGTGCTTTTAGAAAGAGTTAGGCAATGTTTGCTTACATTTTAGAGGAATATGATTATTCTCTCAAAATATTTTCATACGTGGCACATTTTTATGAAGGGAAAGTGCAATTTGGGCAATAAACAAAGGGCATTTCGTTTATTTTCCCAGTTCACCCAAAAACCTCATACCCGGGTCATTACATCATTATTTAATCAATTATTATAATAAAATTTTAAAACTAAATTATTATATTTATATACGTATATGTCACATATAATTTAAAAATAATTTTAAATTATAATTTCTCTCTAGTAATCAAACAAAGAAGTGTTTGATTAGATATTTATAATAAAAATCTTCCCACCAAAATATAATTAAATATTACTTCACTCTCCTCCCCCTCCCCCTCCCCCCCAAAAAATTTTTTTTTTCTTGTCATTCAAAACATAATCAAATAATCATTACATTTTCCAACTCATTAAAAAATAAATAAAAAAACATTTTCCAACTCATTATCACATTCTCTAGACACAATTTAAAATTCATTTCCTCAAAACATACAAATCAAAACAAGTAAATTGATGTAATCAAACATGGCCTTTGTTTCTCATTTTTTAGTTAATTCTTTTTATTTAGGAATTGTTGTTCGGGGGGGGGGGGGGGGGGGGGGGGGGTCTTGTCTCTTGGGGTGAGCAATAGAAAGTGTGGTGGCAAAATAATATTTGATTGATATTTTTAAACTGTAGTAAAATGTCAATTACATCCCATGCTTGTCATCATAACAATATTGTTATTTGTCCGTATTTATTTTTTACATTAGAATATTCGCCGCCCCAACAAATTGTTGGTAATGACCAAAGGTTAGTCATCGTTGGAAGATTAACTTTTTGTATGAACTGTAGTAGTTGGTTCTCAAAGTAATATCATATTGCATTGATTCATATCATATGTAATTATGTCGCAATTATTCCATGCTTTTGTCAACTGAACTGATCTTTGTGTCTTTTGAGGTGGTAGCTAGCCTTTTTGCTCTTTTGAAGTTTTTATTTACTAATGGCTTCATGGGGAAAAAGGAATAGTGGAATTTGAGGCAAAACCAGGCTGATTTGAACAAATTGTGATGGTTTTCAAGGTATTGCCGATCAAACCTGTCTTACATAAAAAATTCAAAATATAGGATTTCTACATTATAAATTTAGAAACCCATATGTGTGTAATTTCAAAATACTGCCATTTTATACCAAAAGATTGGTTCGACATACCGCGACATGTTGATAAATTGGAACATCACGTTGTTCTAATTGATCTATCCGTTTGGTGCAACGATTCCAATTTACAATCGAGCCCCACCGGAGCAACGAAATGCCAGCATTCGTTTCAATTTCGGAATGCCTGTTCTGGCCGATTAATCGGTGTTCTGGCAAACCATGATATGACTTATATGCCATATACCATATTAATTTGCTCATTTTAATAAAAATACAAAGACTCAATTAAAAGAAGTTCAATATGGAACTAAAAATTTCAATATTCTCCCACTTGAACAAATACTAATTATAATTTTAAGTTAAAAGATATTTCAAAGGAATGACTCTCAAGTTAAGTTACCAAGTTTTAGTTGAGGTCACATTTTAAAAAAATACATAGGGAATGAGACACATTTCAAACATGAACCAATCTAGTAAAACTACTAATATATGATCATGGTTGGTACATGAACTATCATGGTCCACAAATATATAGTAATTCTATCACATAGATTCAAATATAGTGGTGTAACAAGAAATAAGATCACAAATATGACCCAAAATATATGCCATTTCATTGTCAATCCTCCAATTGTCTTGTAAAATATGAATTTTTATACCAATGTGAAATCCCAAAAAGAAAATGAATTTTATTGTAAGATATTGCTTTTGGAAGCAATATAAAACCTCAAGAAAACCATAATAATTTTCTTGTAAGATATGAGTTTTTAAAACAATAGAAAAGCTAAGAAAATCTAATACCTTCACAAGAAGCCATGTGTGTCTTGGTAAATATTTGAGATACAACATGACTTCAGTTATACAAAATACCCATATATATATATATATATATCTAATTAAGACTAACATTTAATCTTAAGATATCCAAAACTATATGCACAAATGAATTTAGAAGCTTATTAAAATGCACATCAATCAACTTAACCTTGTAACAAGATAGATTAAACAATAACAACATATGAAATAATTAAACAACTCTTACTATTTTAGTAATCTAAGACTTAATCATATATATATATATGTATGTATGTAATGAATGTTAGAATTTTAGCACTTAAATAAATAAATTTATCTTGTTGAGGAGATATTTTAGTGCCAAAATTAATGAGATGTTGAATGAGTAAATTGAGCTAAAGAGTTAGTTATGTGCTAAAATTATTAAGACGTGGAAATGAGTGGATAGTGTATAAAAATAATACAAAAATTCTAATAATAATTATTCTATATAATTATTATTTGAATTATTTTAAATTTAAATTTTAGAGACCAAAATTAATTCTTCCAATAGTCATATCCAGTTTTCTTAAAAGGTTGCAACCCTTGTCTTTTAAATTAAAAATAAAGGTCACAACTTTTATTTAATTTGACAAAGTTAGGGACTTGTCCTATAGGCATAGACACATGTTTTATAAGAATAAACACTTTAGTCCTATAAATAGAGGTGCTGTCTAATGTTATAAAAATCAAGAAGAAAATACACAAGCATTCTAGCACTCCAGGCATTTATTTTCACATACATACATATTTTTCATTAAGTATAAGAGGTTCAAGTCAATTCACTTTGAAAGTTCAGTTAATAGGAATGCTGCCTTTAGTTGTTCGGAATTGTTGTATCTTGGGAGGTTGTTTGTTAGCAGTCCTCAAGCACCGGTGGGAGGTGAATAAAACCTTAAGGAAGCTATGGTCGTGCAGGTCTCGACTCAATATTTATTCAGTTCTCAATTTTTTCTTCTGATTTGAATCCTTTATAATTTTTAAAATTATTTTATAATTATATTCTATACGTTTTTATATTGATTTCTTAATAATAAAATTATGCTATTATAATAAATACAGCATATTGGTGCACATACTTAATATCCCAACATATTTAAGGTTTTACACTTTCCATTTTATTTACATAATTAAGTAGCATAATTGGTGTGTGCGCTTTAAAAAAGTACAAATTTGTCACATTCAAAAACTAGCCTAAATTCATTTTTGCTAAGCATAGGACCTGACACTAAATTTTTCCTTATATCTAGCATATGAAGCATGTTGTTGAGAGTTAGTTCCTTTCCAGAAGTCATTTTGAGCACCACTTTTCCAACTCAATGCACCTTGGAAGTTGAAGAATTGCCCATGAACAAGTTTTCACCTTCAACATTCTCATATGTTGAAAATAGGCTTCTATCTGAACACACGTGTTGAGTGGCCCCAGTGTCCACCCACCACTACTTAGGATTTTCTGTGAGAATCACCTCAAAAACCATGGCTGATTGGTTCAAGTCACTAACACCATTTGACATCCATCTCTATCACATTTACATGCGTAGTCTTTCTCTTCTTTGAAGACTCCGCCTTCTTGGTAGTCCTTTTTTATTGACAGTTTTGGCAATCTTTAGCCTTATACCTTGGTCTACCACACACATAGTAGTTACCCTCAAACATTTTTTCCTTTTTCTCATTTTGTTGGTAGGACGAGTCTCTTTTCTACTTGTTTGATGGCCGAAGCTCCACCACCTTCGCTTTACTCTTATAAGCATTTATGTCACCTCTCTTTCTAGGAAGTAAATTATCTTTCTCTATCCTTAGCCTCAAAATCAAGGCCTCAAGGTTCATTTCCTTACACTTGTGCTTGAGGTAATTTTAGAAGTCCTTTCATCCCGGGGGTAACTTCTCAATCAGAGCCGCCACTTGGAATGCCTTTCCAAGTGCCATTCCTTCGGCGGCCTACTTATGTAGTATCATTTCATAATCATTTACCTGAGACATCATGGATTTGGAATCTATGATAATAAACTCAAAGAACTTATCAACGATGAATGTTTTTGTGCCAGTGTCCTCTTTCTTGTATTTTTTCTTAAGTGATTTCCAAAGTTCTTTGGCCGTTGCAATAGGACTATAAACATTGTACAATGAATTGTTGAACCCATTAAGTATATAGTTTTTGCACAAGAAATTTGCATCATTCCATGCATGAACAGTAGCTACAGTTTGCATACCTGAATTTTCCCCTGATGTAGGATGTTTTTTTCACAAAAACCTCGTAAGGTTTAAAGTGGTGAGATAAAACAACATTTTTTGCTGCCATCTCTTGAAATCTTTTCCATTGAATTTTTTTGGTTTCTCCGCTTGTCCAACTAAACAGCCAAAACTGGAGACGGTGCAACGGGAGCATTTGGTGTTCCACTACCAATGCCCACTACGTTAGGCTCATTGGGTACATTTTGCACATCATTGTTTGTAGCCATAGTGAATTTCTACAAACAATATCAATCAATATAAGCAAGACAATAATTATAGTAAAGAAAGTAATAAAAACATAAATGAAGAACCAAAATTCTACAAATTAATTTAAAATAGTATTTGGCAGATTGTTTCTCGAAACACAAGGCGAAAATCTTCCCACTACAAGATAATGTATGTCAATAAGCAGATTTATACTGCCTTAAATCCTCCGCTAAATTGTTAGGCACTTTTCTTTGAGAATTTAATATAAAGTGGATGCTATACAAACTTTAGTGATTGAAGAAACACATAAATATTAGAGTACAACACATGAATCAATGTTTACATGTGAGAAATTGAATACACATATTACTGGATTAGACATAAATTGAGAAGAATCCAACCCTTAAACTTTGTTGAGAATTGATAGATACAAAAAATTGGAATTTTTTTATTTAAAAAAACTTAACGACACTCATTATATGCCACTAAATGATATAAGCACCACAATTGAAAAAAAAAAATTTAATACCGAAACAGAATGACTTAGCTTTGAATACTTTAGGTAAAATTCAATGTTTGTGACTCATAGTTTTATGGAATCTAAGAAATAGGTAGAAACATACAATTTTATACAAATTCTTGCCAAAATAAACACACAGGCCTACTACGGACTATTGTGTAGAAATATTTGTTTAAGAATGTTTAAAATGAATGTAATGACCATCACACCTAAGAATGTACCGAAAAATATGAAAATAAAGTGAGTTCAGCTTGCTTGTTGGAGTCTCTAGATTTATGGCATCATAGGCTAGGTCATGTAAATTTTGGTACTTTAAGTAAACTAGCTAAAAGTCGCATTTTACCTAAGTTGGATTTTGACACAAAATCTAAGTGTGAAGTTTGCGTTGAGGCAAAAATGACAAAAACTCCTTTCAGGAAAATAAAAAAAAGCACTAAACCATTAAATTTAATTCACACCAATATATGCGATTTAAAAATGGTGCAATCAAGAGATGGAAAAAAATATTTTATAACTTTTATAGATGATTGCACATGATATTGTCATGTTTATCTACTTTCTAGCAAAGATAAAGCTATTGAAGTATTTAAACATTACAAGAATGAGGTTGAGAATCAACTTGGAAAGAAAATAAAAATGCTTGGAAGTGATAGAGGTAGTGAATATATTCACCCATTTGAAGAGTTTGGTGTTGAACATTGAATAATTCTTGAAGTAACAACACCTTATGCACCATAATCAAATGGTGTTGTTGAGCACAAAATTCAAACCTTAAAAGAAATGATGAATGCATTAGTTAATGTAGGGGCACATCAAAACATGTTGGGAGAGGCAATATTGATTGCAAATCATTGACTAAATAAGATATCCCACAAGAAATTATAAAAAACACCACATGAGGCATGGAAAGAACACCCACCATTTTATCAATATCTTCGAGTGTGGGAGTGTCTAGCTAAAGTAGGAGTGCCACCTCCTAAAATAGCCAAAATAGGACCTAAGACAGTTGATGGAATTTTTATTAGTTACACACAACATAGTGTTGCCTATCGATTCCTTGTAATAAATATGACATTGAAGAGATTCAAGTCGGTACAATAATTGAGTCAGGGAATGCAAGATTCTTTGAAGAAATATTTCCATGGAAAAAGGAAGAAGGACGAATAATATTTAAAAGACTTTGAGAAGTTCAAGAGTCAAGCAAAGAGGACTTTGAGCCGAGACATAGCAAAGGAGCTAGAACAGCTAAATCCTTTGGACCCGACTTCTTAACTTACATGTTAGAAAGTAAACCACCTATATTTACTGAAGTTATGACCACCCTTGAAGCTTCTCTATGGAAGGAATGGTAAATTGTGAAATAGAGTCCATCATGCTTAATCATACTTGGGAACTAGTTGATTTACCTCCTAAAAATAAACTCGTAAGGTGTAAATGGATTTTCAAGAGGAAAATAAAAGTTAATGGTATGATAGACAAGACCAAGGCGAGGTTATTGGTTAAAGGGTACCGACAAAAGAAAGGTCTTGACTATTTTGATATGTACTCGCTGGTAACTAGAATAACTTCTATTTGATTATTAATTGCCTTTGCTGTTATTAATAATTTCGAGATACATCAACAGGATGTAAAGACAGCATTTTTAAATGGTGATCTCAATAAGGAAATTTATATGGAGCAACCTGAAGGGTTTGTGGCTCCAAGCCAAGAGAAGAAGGTGTGTAAATTAATTAAATCTTTATATTGTTTAAAATAAGCACCTAAATAATGGCATCTTAAATTTGATCATGTGATGATAGCTAACGCCTTCAAGATTAATGAGTGTGACAAGCGTGTGTATATTAGAAGTTCACCAAATGAATATGTGATTGTATGCTTATATGTTGATGATATGCGAATCATGAGAAATAACAGTGACATAATCAAAGAGACAAAGAAATTGCAAATTTCCAATTCTGATATGAAAGATATGGGCCTTGCTGATGTCATACTCAAAATTAAAATTATAAGAACACCTGATGGGATTGCATTAACACAATCTCACTAATTGAGAAAGTATTACAAAAGTTTATATATCCCACTAGCAACTCAGTGAAAACACTGATAGATGTAAACCAAAAACTTACCAAAAATAAAGGTGAAGAAAAAGCTCGAGTAGAGTACGGGCATATAACTGGAAGCCGCATGTATATAATGAATTGCATGAGGCCAATATTACATATGCAGTTGGTAAGCTTGGTAAATATACAAGCAACCTCGGGCAAGAGCATTGGAATGCTATTGTCAGAGTACTAAAGTACTTAAAACACACCATGAAGTATAGGTTGCACTATATGAAATATCCAACTATAATTGAGGGATATAGCAATGCTAATTTGATATCTAACTCGAATGAGTCCAAGTCCATGAGTGGATATGTGTTCAGTCTAGATAGAGCTGTCATATCGTGGAAATCCTCCAAACAAACTTGCATAGCTAGATCAACGATGGAATCAGAGTTCATCATATTGGATAAAGTCTGCGAGGAAATAAAATGGTTATGCCAACTTTTGGAAGATATTCCAAATTGGATAAAACCTGTGCTGGCAATTTGCATCCATTGTGATAGCTAATTTGCCATTGGAAGGGCACAAAGTAGTATGTACAAGGACAAGTCTTGACACATACAGAGGAGACATAACACTAGTGGAGTTATCTCAATCGACCATGTGAAATCTAAAGATAACCTTGCGGATATGATAACCAAAGATGTAAATAGAGGGCAAGTAAATAAATCATCAAAGGGAATGGGCTTAAAGCCTTTAAATAACTGAGTCACCATAACGGGAACCCTACCTACATGATTGGAGATCCCTTGAAGTAGGCTCAAGGGGAAAAACAAGTTTTGCAACTGTGACTCGATGTTGAAGTACTATGGGGGGGGGGG